>OX402059.1:19778598-20093598 GCA_947859365.1 Archips crataeganus | reverse complement strand
ATAGCTATACACATACGTAGGTATGCACATATAACAATGCACTTATAAATAAGCAGACTTATTTATTGTATTTATATCTACCCTGGACCAGGTCAAATCAATAAAAAAAAATTAATTAATTAAGTAAATTAAATAAGTCTTACAATCAAGTACTTTAATTTCCAACCCATCTAAGTTTGGATATCGTACATCAAATTGACACCAAGAGCTATAGTATAAATCTTCCCAGGTGAATTTTTCGCTTCGAGCCCTTATCTTTCAAAACAAACGGTTATAGTCTTAGAATTAAGGTTCAAATTTAATGTAATGGCTCGAAGCGAAAAATTCACCTGGGAAGATTTATACTATAACTAAATACGATGTTGCTTTTGACGTGTTGCATTTGACATTTCGACCTTAATGCATTGCGAATGCTTATGGACATTTTTACAAAATGGGTATGGAATTAAATTCTTTGACTATACTAGTAAAAAAATGCCACAAAAAAAAACTTTTAGTTAAAATAAAACTTTTGCAGCGGTCACTGTGTGGTGCTCTGAAACTTTTTAATTACACTAGACCGCAAAAATGCATACAAACTGCAGGACGTCAAAAAGTATAACAAAATATTCATTCAGAAAATAATATAGTGTAGTGTAGATAATGAAATTGGCACCAATTAAGGATTTGTGACACTGGATGCGTTCTGCGGTCGCGGTCAGGTCAAATTGAACGCAGCCCGCATTATTTATAAACAACATTTTCGGTCTCTATCATTATATTGTGCATTATATACCGACAATGTTGTTCATACATAATGAGCGCTGCGTTCAACTTGACCTGACCGCGACCGCAGCACGCATCCAGTGTGACAAATCCTTTAACTGCCAGATTTTAGATCTTTAGGTCGACATGGAAACTATTTTAATATAAAATTATAATTAATTTTCAGACTGATGTGATGAGTAAATGTGAGACCAAATAAATATTTTACGAATACAAAATGTTGTTAAAGTTATCTGGAATATTTTAATAGATGGTTGGGTTAGTTTTAACTGAACACTTAATAAAGGTTCTTGATGGGAATTTATCATTCGCAATGAAGCCTTTGACTATCCATCATAAAATTTTAAAAACATTTAAGTACAAGGTTGTTTAGTGAAACTTGCCCGATCATTGACTCAAATACTTCGGATCCATTTTGTGATACTCCTACTTATGTATATGTATATATGTGGGATAGTTTTAAGTTCTATTACCTCTTTGTTTCTTGTTATATTTAAAAAGTTGTTATTATATCTCTGATTTAGGATAAAAAAGGAAGAAATGGCGGTCAGCTAACGAAAAGACTACGATGCTGTAACGACTGTCTAAGTTTTGTTCGTAATAAAGAAATAACATTGTTAATTCGCGCGTGTTCCTATTACTTATCCCACAAAATTATGGGGGCTCGTCCGGGATAGTGAGAAACATCGCATTTAACGTGTTTACGAAGGATAAGACGAAAGATTATTGTCATCAATACAAGAAGTAAGATGCCATTGTTTATTTGCTTGTCAACGTCAATCGAGTCGAGTGAATGACGTGACTTGGACGCGACTCGTACTGCTTTACCGACGGACAGTTGTCAAAGCCAAGACGTCATCTGCTGCGTTCCGTTTCACGAATGTTAAGTGGAGTATCGATTACACAAACAATCGATTATTTGTAACGACTCGATTTAAAAAATATTTTGGACTTACGATTTGAAGATGTTTGTTTGAAACTTTAATTAAATATGGAAGAGTGATTTTAAGACGTTTGTTTAGAAGACTTGAAAGAAAGATTAATACGACTTTACGACTACGACTTCATTATCAATAATTATCGAAATGCCGCCGAAGAAGAATAAAGAAGAAGAAGATTTGCCTTTCGTAGATCCTCCCCCTCGAATCTCGATTAACGATTTGGAGAAGTCTATGAGGCCATTCAGCGGAGATGATACTTACGGCATTGACACATGGATTGATGACTTTGAAGACATTGCAACTTTGATGCAATGGAGTGAAATAGAAACAATGATTTACGCAAAACGGTCGCTAACGGGAACCGCTCAATTATTTCTACGGTCTCTGGGTCGCGGCTATGACTGGAATTCCCTGAAGGATGAGCTGAAAGAAGAATTTGGATGCAAAGTAAATAGCGCTGTTATTCACAAACGGCTTGCAGCTCGCAAAATGAAACATACTGAAAATTACCAGCAATACTTCCTGCATATGAAAGAGTTAGCAATGCACGGAGCTATTGAAGACGAAGCACTAATGGAGTATGTCATCGACGGTATACGAGATACAGAATTAAATAAGGCAATCTTGTATGGAGCATCTAATATAAAAGAATTCCGAAAGAAGTTAGACTTGTATGGTGAAATAAGACAGAAGGCATCAACCAAAACACACAATTTCTCTAAAGCTGCCCCGACGCCTGGCACCTCTTTGGGACAAAAGAACGTACCTAAGAGAAGATGTTATAACTGCGGAGAAACAGGCCATCAGTCACCTAATTGCACTAAAGGAATTAAATGTTTTAGGTGTAATAATTTTGGCCACAAATCAAATGAATGCCCTAACAATACGAAGAAGCAGCTTAAGATCCAAGATCAAAATAAGGAATGCTGTCTTACACCTTATAAAGACGTAAAAATAAATAATATAGGAGTAAATGTCCTTATAGATACAGGAAGCGACGTGAACCTAGTCCAAGAATCATATTACGATAAAATCAAGGGTGACCACTATAACCCTAACTCCATAATACGTCTTACAGGCATTGCTGAATATGAGATCAAGACTAAGGGATCACTAACAGCAAGGGTTCAAATAGATGACTGTTATTTTGATACCACTATTCATATTGTTGAAGATAAATCAATACCGGTAAATGTTATTCTCGGTAATCCGATACTCAATGAAATCGAAATAAGTTTTTCTGCTAATAGTATTTCTGCAAAGAAGATTATGCACCTTACGATGATAGATGATCACAACGATGAAGTTCTTGATGTTGCTGACAAAAGATTCACAAATGAAATTAAGACTATGATTGAAAACTATAACCCGAAGAATTTGATGAAGGAATCTCATGTCGAACTTAAGATACTTCTCACTGACGAAACTCCAGTTTATCAAAATCCGCGACGACTCTCACCTTTAGAACTGGATGTAGTTAACAAACAAATAGACGAATGGATCAACCAAGACATTATTACACCCAGTAAATCTGATTTCGCAAGTCCAATAGTGTTGGCAAGAAAGAAGAATGGAAGTTACCGACTTTGTATTGATTACAGGAGACTAAATAAAAAGATAATAAAAGAAAGATTTCCCTTGCCACTTATAGAGGACCAGATTGACCGATTGAAAGGCGCACGACTATTTACATCTCTCGATTTGCGAAATGGATTTTTACATGTGAATGTTAATGAAGATAGCCGGAAATACACCTCGTTTGTCACACCACAAGGACAATATGAGTTCATGAAAATGCCTTTTGGACTATGTACAGCGCCATCTGTCTTTCAAAGATTTATAAACGACATATTTAAAGACATGATCCTAGAAAGGACAGCTCTAGCATATCTGGATGACTTGATAATACCATCAAAATCAGAAGAAGAAGCAATAGCAAAGTTAAAAAAGGTCTTCAAACGATCCGAGGAATATGGCCTGCAATTTAACTGGGAAAAGTGTCATTACTTAAAAAAAGAGATAAACTATCTTGGCTACATAATTCGTGAAGGAGAGATAAGACCATCTAAAGAGAAAATAGCTGCTGTTTCAAAATTTCCGTCACCACAGAATTTGAAATCATTACAATCATTTTTAGGACTCACTGGATATTTCAGAAAATTTATCAAGAATTACTCGCTGATTGCTAAGCCGTTAACAGATTTACTAAAGAAAGGTGTTGTCTATGATTTTAATTCGGAATGTGAAAGAGCTTTCGGCGAACTAAAAGATATCCTATGTAAGTCACCTGTGTTGAAGATCTATGATCCAAGCCTGGAAACTGAATTGCACACGGACGCCAGTGCCGAAGGATATGGAGCCGTTTTATTACAACGAAGCCCTAAAGATAACATGATGCATCCCATTTACTACATGAGTAAAAAGACGACTCCAGCTGAAACTAAGTACAATAGTTATTACCTTGAAATATTGGCTATAGTAGAAGCTGTGAAAAAGTTCAGAGTTTACTTACTGGGAATACGATTCAAGATTGTGACTGACTGCTCTGCTCTGACGACGACCCTAAAGAAAAATGACTTACCTCCTAGAGTAGCTCGCTGGGCTCTCCTGCTTGAAGAGTATGATTATGTTATTGAACACCGACCAGGAATACGTATGAAGCACGCTGATGCTCTCAGCAGATATCCTGTAAAAAAAGTTAATATACTTACCGACACTACTGCACGCCTGAAAAGAGCACAAGATGATGACATGAAAATAAAATTGCTGAAAAAGATATTGGAGACTGAACCCTATGAAGATTATTTGTACGAAAATGAAATATTGTGGAAAGTCAAAGATGGGACCAAACTTATAGTAGTGCCAAAGAAGATGCAGACTGAAATTATTAGGAAACACCACGAAAAGGGACATTTTGGCGTGGTCAAAACCGAAGACCTTATCGCTAGAGAATATTACATTGATAATATAAAAGAGAAGATTAAATCAGTGATTGACAATTGTGTGGAGTGTATACTAATATCGCACAAAAGAGGCAAAAAAGAAGGCTATCTACAGCCAATTGATAAAGGATGTTTACCATTAGATACATACCACATCGACCATCTAGGTCCTCTGACTTCCACTAATAAAAATTATAAGTACATCTTAACAGTGGTGGATGGATTTACGAAATTCACTTGGATTTACCCAACTAAGACATTGTCAACTGAAGAAGTGATAGATAAGCTTAAACTACAACAACAGACTTTTGGATCCCCTCGTAGAATAATAACTGATTGTAACACATCCTTTACTTCTAATGCTTTTAAAGAATATTGCGAGGAAGAAAACATAACCCATCACAAGATTACCACTGGTCTTCCAAGAGGTAATGGCCAGGTGGAAAGAATTCAGCAAATTATAATTAACATTTTAAGTAAACTGACTATCGATGATCCGACCAAATGGTATCGACGAGTAAGCGCCGTACAACGAAGTTTAAATAGTACGTACCAGAGAAGTATTGGAGTTACACCTTTTGAACTTCTAACAGGAGTCAAAATGAAAGACAAAAATGATGAGATATTGAAATTAATAGAAGAGGAACATATCCAAAGTTTTGATGAACATAGAGAAGAGCTTAGAAGAAAAGCAAAAGAAAGCATACAAAAGGTACAGGACGAAAATAGGAGAACTTATAATCAGAAACGAACAGAAGCTAAACAATATAAAATTGGAGATCTCGTTGCCATTAAACGGACACAGTTTGTTCAGGGTTATAAGCTATACCCTAAGTATTTGGGTCCGTATGAAATTGTAAATGAAAAGAGGAATGACCGATATGATCTCAAAAAAGTCGGACATGGCGAAGGCCCGATTCATACATCGAGTTCAGCAGACATGATGAAGCCGTGGACTGGCAATATGCTGTCTGACTCATCTGAGGCAGATGAGTGACCAGGATGGCCGTGTGGGATAGTTTTAAGTTCTTTTACCTCTTTGTTTCTTGTTATATTTAAAAAGTTGTTATTATATCTCTGATTTAGGATAAAAAAGGAAGAAATGGCGGTCAGCTAACGAAAAGACTACGATGCTGTAACGACTGTCTAAGTTTTGTTCGTAATAAAGAAATAACATTGTTAATTCGCGCGTGTTCCTATTACTTATCCCACATATATAACTAAACATCGGTGATGCGTGGCATTTAGGCGGCACTAGTGATGGATGAGATACGTTTTTCAAGTGACTTTTTTAAGCTAAAATAAGTTTTTAAATTGGAAAGGTCACTTTCATTAGCGAAACTGCATAACTGCAAAATTCGTTTATCGGAACCTAAAAATGGTTTATCAAAGAATCCGGGATATCTTGCAATAAAAAATATTAATATCTTATTTATAACGAAATAAAGAAGTTGAAATCAAAGATAATTTTTAGCTTTATTTTTCATCACGTCAGTCAAAGTCAAAAGATCATTTTCTTACACGTAGTCTCTAATCGAAGAAGGATGGATAACTTCTAAAATATATGAACAAATATTAAATGGTTGAAAATATTTTTTTTAATAACTTTCTTTTGCTCGAGTCGTACAGAAAAACATTGTCACATCACTACTAGTCTGTCAGAAACGTCAAAGTTATCTAAATGACACTTTACAAAGTTTATCATTATTAAATGTTAAACAAGTTAGCTATGAAGTATCTTTTTTTGTACTTATTTTTTCAACTTCATTTTTTTATTACTTTTACGGTCATCCCGTGAAATCATATATTTCGTACTAAATACAAACTGAAATATAGATGCACAGAAAAAACCCCAGAAAAAAGACCAATGCTGGGAATCGAACCCAGGTCCTCAGCATTCCGTGCCGCGTGCCATACCCCTACACCACCACTGGTCTAGAGATTAGACACGAATCTTTCCTATACATCATACATTTAAATCTGCTAAATCATCACCTTATGCAGTGACAAGCGCACATCTATGTTACACCCTCATCGAGAGATTTTAACACTCCTTCGGAACTAACCGCTCACCTGGACAAGAGATGGCGCTACTGTGCAACTTTAAACAAGTTAGCTATGAAGTATCTTTTTTTGTACTTATTTTTTAGTTAGTTCCGAAGGAGTGTTAAAATCTCTCGATGAGGGTGTAACATAGATGTGCGCTTGTCACTGCATAAGGTGATGATTTAGCAGATTGAAATGTATGATGTATAGGAAAGATTCGTGTCTAATCTCTAGACCAGTGGTGGTGTAGGGGTATGGCACGCGGCACGGAATGCTGAGGACCTGGGTTCGATTCCCAGCATTGGTCTTTTTTCTGGGGTTTTTTCTGTGCATCTATATTTCAGTTTGTATTTAGTACGAAATATATTAAATGTTAATCTGTAAATTAAAAATAAATCTTAAAATAATGGCATGGCTCATTTCAGGCTAGATTAGTTACTACTTTTTAAACAGATTATTACGAGTATAATTAATCAGGAATAAAATGTTTTAAAACTATCAAACTTTTTAAACATGAAACTACCGTGAGACTCACTCATAGTGAAAATAAACGGATCACTCACGTCTTAAAACGAGTTTAACTCGACATGTTTCGGGCTAATCCGTAGCCCATCCTCTCGGAGTCGCACGTCACGGCGGCTGCCAAACGTGCACTGCGTGCTAACGCCCTGGTCGCGCGGCTACTCGACGCAACTGACAGCGACACACAACTACCCCCGTTTTCATCATCACTTTTATTGTCATTGTCAAATGTAGGGTAGCACACAACACTAACCACATCACTTTGTAAAGGTTCGCCCACACTCACCGTTGACGCAGTACGAACATTCAACACTGTTTTCCAACTCGGGGATACTGACCAACCACTATCCCGGTTAAAATTTGGATGACGACCAATCTCGATGGCTTCACGCACCTTCCGCGGAATGAAAAACTTTTCTCTCGCAAGTACGGTAATTTTATTATAAAATTCCATGTTCCTGTGGCAAGGATTATATCGGAGTGACTGGACGTAATGTTTCCACAAGGTTATCGGAGCACATACGCAGTATGAAAAAGCAAGACAGCAAGGGGTCTGCGGTGGCCGAACACTCAATGGACTCGGGCTCGACGCACTACATCCGGTTTGATAAGGCTTCCGTACTTGCGAGAGAAAAGTTTTTCATTCCGCGGAAGGTGCGTGAAGCCATCGAGATTGGTCGTCATCCAAATTTTAACCGGGATAGTGGTTGGTCAGTATCCCCGAGTTGGAAAACAGTGTTGAATGTTCGTACTGCGTCAACGGTGAGTGTGGGCGAACCTTTACAAAGTGATGTGGTTAGTGTTGTGTGCTACCCCACATTTGACAATGACAATAAAAGTGATGATGAAAACGGGGGTAGTTGTGTGTCGCTGTCAGTTGCGTCGAGTAGCCGCGCGACCAGGGCGTTAGCACGCAGTGCACGTTTGGCAGCCGCCGTGACGTGCGACTCCGAGAGGATGGGCTACGGATTAGCCCGAAACATGTCGAGTTAAACTCGTTTTAAGACGTGAGTGATCCGTTTATTTTCACTATCAAACTTTTTGTTGGTGAAACGGAAGTGAACCAATAAAAATAAAGATCATATTTTCGAACGCATTATCTCGTTCTTCTGCCATCTTTAACCGTTTTACGGAAATGACGATTACGATTTGACATTGCACGCTTAGAGTCTACGTTTAAAAATTCAACTATAGTTGTTCCAATCATTTATTTTCTCGATGACAGATCTAGTTTGAAAGTTATAGTTTTGTGACCAAATAAGTGATCAGTAGATACGATATCGATCCAATTTTAAAATTAATAAATAAAAATTACCTGTTATTATAATTATTTCATTTCATTGTTGATTACCTATCTATACTTATATTACTTATATTAATTATAAAGAGGAAAAATTTGTATGTTTGTAATGAATAAGCTAAAAACTACTGGACAAATAAAAATTATTTCACTTGAGTAACATAGGCTATTTTATGTCCCGGGAAAAAAATTACAACGCGTAGGGTCAACTTCATAAATAAGTGATCACTTTTGTACGTTGTCACTTTAACGTCATGTTTGAAAAGCCATACGAAATTACGTAACGACTGAAAGCGACAAGGTACAAAAGTGATCACTTATTTATGACGTTGACTGAACAAAGTCGCGGGAACACATCTAGTTCAACATATACAATACCGATACATTATCGATATTTCAATCATAGCATCACTATTTGTATTGCCATAGAATGTTACTTTATTAAAACGTTTTATTTATCGTACTTTAAATTTTTTTTACTGCATATTATGGACTCAATTCGTCTTAGATGAATATTATATAGGATCAAGGAACAAAATTAGGCAGTTGTCGTATTTTTTAAACCTCGCATTTAAAAGTTAATTTTTGCGTAAAAACGCAGTTACATTCTACGGGAGCTGTCATCGAGAAAATAAATGATTGGAAATTATTATTATTATTGTTACTAGCCTATTCTGTCCCACTGCTGAGCAAAGGCCTCCCCCCAACATTTCCATGATTAAATAAATAAAAAAATATTTTTCCGTCCGAACCCTTTTTACTGCTCTTGAGTTGATATCTATAGGTATTGTTTTAGAAGGTAAAATACGCGCCAGCCTTTCAATCAACTACGAAAATAAATTACATTCTCGTCTCCGCCTCCACAAACGAGTGACGCCGCATAAAAATCCTGTTTAAAACCGCCAAAAGGTGACAAAATAAGTTATTTCAGAACTCATTTCTGCGTGCCGATAGAGATCCCTGAAGAAAGTGTAATAACGGCAAATGGTGCCCATCTCAAAACGGCGCATTAACATCGGCTGAGATGACTCGTCATTTGTCCCCTACCTTTGATTCAAACCAATGACGTCCAGCGGACATTTTCTTCATCATCTTTTTTATTCACCCACTAAGCGAAGTAACATTGGCACTGCTAGGGCGTTGCTGGCCTTGCAGAATCAGGTAAGGGAGAGTAAGCTATATTGAACCGGCGCTTAATTTGGACCACTTCCGTATTTTTACCAAATTACACTATTTATTTACACTGGCAACAAATAATGAAGCGATGACAGCGCCACAAACAGTCCACCATTTAGCATCATCATTTTGTTGCCAGTGTAAATAAATAATGTAATTTGGTAGAAATACGGAAGTGGTCCAATTTAAGCGCCGGTTCAATATAGGTTACTCTCCCTACAATAGTTATTTAAAGACTCCTTTATAGCAACTATTGCGGTATATTTTTCGGTTTTGTTTCTTTAAAAATTTCTTCCTTCCTCACTTGCACAGATCTAGTGCAAAAAAATCGCAGTAGTTCATTTAGAACTTATTTGTTGCATCAAACCTTTTTTCCCTTTTTGGCGACTTCGGTTCCCAGGCATTACCTTAGATCTATCTAGACAGAGATCTCGCTATTTGCAACCTCTCCCCACAATTCTATTTTTCTTATTACTAGTTCTATGGTAGCCATGTGGTGGCTTCTCGAACAGAGAGTCGTGGATTCGAGCCCAGGATTGCACCTCCGAGTTTTTAGAATTCGTGCGCGAAATCAATTTTAAAATTTACAATGAGCTCTAAAAACAGAAGAAGAACAAGGAAAACAAGGAAAACATTGCATTGAGGAAGGAAAACATTGCATGGGAGTTACGGCCAAGCCCTCTTATAAAAGGAGGCCTGTGCCCTGCAGTGGGATGTTTATAGTAAAATGATAACGATGACATCAGTGTGGAACCCTCAGTGCTCAACCAAGTCCGACTCGCATATGGTCGGTTTTTTGTCTTTTATAATCCATATTTTCCTCTTATAAATCATTCAGCTAACCTTATTGCTATTGCTTATCGTATTGCCGATTCATCGCTACCTTGCGTGCTAGAAGAGGGTGTGAAACTTGCCGGCCAATTATCAAAGCTATTAAATCAGGGGAATTAATAATTAACTTTCTCTTGTTTGGCACACTAATCGGTGTTGGATAAGTGGTTATAGTTTTTAAGAATTAAATAAATACCATGCACTTTGGACTGACTTACTGAGAGCCATTCTGAAAACTTTTTTTTGGAAACATTAGGTATTAAAAACAATGTCAATATCTACCTCTCGTATGATATACCATGGAATGGTTTCGCAGGCATGTAATTTCGTCCAAAAAAGTCAGAGGTGCAAGCCCGGGGCACACAATCCTACGCTTCATCATCATCATCATTCCAGCCGAAAGACGTCCACTGCTGAACATAGGCCTTTCCCAAGGCCAATCCTATGCTTTGGAGACCATTAATAGGACAAACCAATAGGCTACCATGACTTTTATAACTATTAATTGGACTCTATAAATAAAAATATACAAAATTCCAACGGTAGGGCCCGCTACGTGACATAGCGCGGAGTTAAAAATACTCTTATTTATTACCTGGGCGAATGTTTAAGGTACGGAGTAACGTCTTCATTCCATTTTTCCCACGTTTATCCGGGCTGTGGGTTTTTCCTTTTAATACAGGCTTTTTGCTCTGCTTGTTTTAACTCGGGCAATTTTGGTGCGGAAAAGTTTAAACAGCTTCCTAGTTTACTTTGGTGAATTTTTAAATCAGTCGAGTGTTATTAATATGAAGATAGAATTTGAAATTATGAACATTACGGAGTTTAATTATGAGAGTAAATTGTTTGTAATAGGTCCTTTTTGTCGTTTAGGTTCACTTCGTCCACATTCCCATTTTGTTTGTCAACTTCCTATATCGTCAGCAATCCCATTTCGTCCACTTCCTATTTTGTCAACATTCCCATTTCGTCCATATTTCCATTTCATCCACATTCCCACTTCGTCAAAACTCTCATTTAGTCCATACTTAAGTCACAAAATAAAATCCTCCCTGAGAATTAAGCTAAGTGATAGCGAAAGCCGCATTAACATCGGCTAGGAATGCTGACTAAGTGGGAATGTGGACGAAGTGGGAATATGGACGAAATGGGAATGTTGACTAAGTGGGAATGTGGACGAAGTGGGAAAAGGACGAAAAGGGAATATGGATGAAATGGGAATGTTGACTAAGTGGGAATGTGGACGAAGTGGGAAAAGGACGAAAAGGGAATATGGATGAAATGGGAATGTTGACGAAGTGAACCTAAACGCTTTTTGTGGATGATTGCTTGTCATCTAGTGAGATATTTGCTCTCTACCTTGACGTGTTGTATAAAAAAGTGGCCAAGTCGGTTTTGCGTACTTAGGGTACCGCTACAAGTTCAAAAGTCAGCAAAAAAATAATTGTACTTCGAAATATTGCTATAAAAATAAATTTATCTTTTGCAGATCTGTGATTTTCGGACTTTAAAGTAGTCTTTTAAATGTTGGCATTGCTTTTACTTCAGATTAAAATAAATTAGAAGTTCAACATAGAACTGTGAAATAGAAATATTCTTCACACTACGAAGACATGAATTTAGGTACTATTTACTAATTCGGTTCATATCTATAACATTGGTTAACCAAGTTAGTTGTATTTGGATCTAGTGTTCGCATCATTATCTTATGACTTTCCGTCTTATATAAGTCCTTTAATAATTCCTCTGTCGTGACAATACTTCCAACACACGAAACAAGAGTTATCCTTCCAGCAGTAGCTATATCTTGCCCTGACCCCTCTCAAACTTGATTACATAACTCAATTCCACAAAAACTGTCGCTTATTCCTTTCCTGTAACTGGTTGGAGATGGTACACGTACAAAACTTCGTTCCCAAAGGTATCGAAACTCCATTATAATTCGGTGTCATTAGCGAACTTTGCGAAATCAGCTCCCAATAGTTAAGGCAGTTTTGGGGCATGTTCGTTGCTTAAAAATTGGGAGGGGACGATTTTCGCACGTATGTAGTAGGCGGTCTAAGAAGTTGCTTTGCTTCGAGTTATTGGGGTCAGTATGTACCGAACTATCTATTCTATTTGCTTCATAGATATGAATTGATTGTTGAATGTGTGTTAGCGCACCACCTTTTTGAAAATCTTCTTCCTTGTAATTGTCAAGACAAAGGAAAAGTGAAACAAATGGTTTGAATAATCTTCACTTAAAAAAGTGAGTACGACAGAAAACAGTAGAAACGTCTTCAAAAATATTGACTGACGTTCAATTGTTATCTTTGTGTCATCTTTTATTTTATTTCAACTGAAATGAAATGTTATTTTGGTTGTTTTGTATAAAGTAGTAAAACTAGTCTATTAATACTAGGTATATTTTCTATTTACCGGACTACAGCAAAGCCAAGAGGAAGAGTGACGATGATGATTTTAGCAGTCTATGTACGTTTGTATTTACGTATGTTCCATCGTAGTTAAGAGGATACGATGCGCACCATTTCTCCATACAAACGTAATCCCCAGTTTCCTCCCTGGATAACGGCTTTAGAGCCAATTTTTTTTTACTGTGTAATCTGTATCTACCACAGCTAGGCCCTATGTTTCGTTTTTTTCCATATTTCAATTAACATAAGAAATATAAGCTTTCAAAAACTGAAAAAATTGCCCAATTTCAACGTCATTTTCAGACACTCATCAGAAAAGAATCCCTCATATCAACAAAAAAAAGAAAACATAGGGGCATAGCTAAATCTGTCTTCTAATTATTTTTGAAAAAAATAATTTTATTGGTCCAGTTTTCGAGAAGAAAACAGGGGATTACGAAATGCTGTTTTGATCAATTTTACGCGCCTATTAACGGTCTGAGCTGCAGTTGTCCCGCTCTCGCTGTACTGACACGGAGGGGTTCGGGCGAGACAGGGACATTTCATTAAAATACCTATTTCTCAAAAGTCTCTCAGCCATCGTACCCTCTTAAGTGTCTAGACTACTCATCCGATTTTAATAAATAAGGTGTCAATTTATTGGTTATTTTTTTTAAGTAAGTTACAAAGCATTGCAATAAATTTTGGTCGAAATCATGTAATCATTTCACTACTTGGTTGTACTAGGAAGAAAGGATGTGGTTTCATTTTCTTCATTAGCAGGACCCCGTGAGAAGCCAAATTGGGCAACTAGAATACGTAGGTTTGTGGGCAACTAAGTTGTAGAAAAAACGAACGAATTTTTAAAAAATTTTTTTCGGTTGGATGCCGCACTAACACTATTAATTGACAATAACATTATTTAATATAAATCACTACGTAGCTACGTAGAAAAAGCTACGTAGTGTTTTATATTAAATAAATAAATAAATAAATATATATACATATATATATATATATATATATATATATTTTTTTTTTTATGTATGACCCCGCAAAATCATACTACTACAGATTTTAATGCTGAGTTATCTATAACAAAAACCTCACTATGAATGAGCTTCAGACCTGTAAGTATACGAAAAAACTAAAAAACATAAAATAAAAACTTTTTAACAAAAAATTAAACCGCCGATAAGAACTGAAAAGCAATAAATAATAAACCTTTTTTATTTAACCTTAATAACTAAGTTCTTAAACTAATATAAGTATATCTAAGTAATTTTGAGTCGGTGCCAAACAGTCAATCCTTTACCGGAAAATGCGGGGCGTTCACGAGCGAGCGTTAATCTCAGCAAGACTGCAACCCGAACGACACTCGGGCTCGACACTGACCCAATGGATTACTGATGTTTGGCAAAAACTGTTTACCAAAGTATCACATCACAAACTTTTTTTCCCAAATTTTTATTTGGCAAAAACTCAATTGTCAAAACTACTTATCGCAATTTTACAGTCAGCAAACCTCTTTTTTGGCATGTGATTGTTTAGCAAATAATTAAATGGTCATGTTCTATTTTCCCAAATTTTTTTTGGCAAATGTATCGTTTGGCATAACATACCAATCCCAAAACATTGCATGGCATACGTTTTATATCCCAATATGAGTAGTGCGTAGGATAAAAATGAATAATACTGGTATTGTGAATTACGGCGGGATAAAGTGACGAAGTGTACTGTATCTATGACTACTAAATTAAAGCATGGAAAACATTCAATGTCATGGTTGTATGACATTCCATAATATCAAAGGTAATAATCCTTTTCTGTGCTGTCATAAAAGAAATACCTAACATCGAAGGCTAAGGCGGGAGCAAAGCGTAGCGTAGCTCCCGCCTTAGCCTTCTGAACCTAACCTGTCCGAGTCGCTTCTGCCCTGAAAGGTCTTGCTCGCTCGCTTCGCTCGCTCGCTGCCAGCGATATGCCACAATGTTACCTACTATTGTATATCTGCAACAAAATATTGCATGGAATACGACAGGGGTCACCAATTATTTCTGCCATTTATTCGTTTTATACTTGAAATTCCTGTATAGATCCATACTATTTTATTTCTGCAACAGTAAAAATTAATTATCATTTGCCGAACTTTTGCTATAAGTTGAGCATGGGAAGTGACAAATTTGGCAAACATTTTTTTGGCATATAATTTATGACAAAATAAAACATTTGCTTAAGAAGCATTTGCTTAATAAAATCTTGACGAAGTGAAACTTTGCCAAATAATGATTTGACCAAATGAATAAAATGCGAAATGTAACTTTGCTAAACATTCGTTTGGGAAATGAAACTATTGCGATAAGTAATTTGGGAAATCATATTTGGGGAAAATAATTTCACGAACGGCAGTACACCCATTTGGATGGCATCAAGGAGTAAATGGATAATACCATTTAAGCAGGGTAAAACATTAATATTACTTTACGAATCCCTGGTTAGAAGTATTCTTGAGTACAATTCTTCAATATGGTACCCTATTTATTCAGTACATATTCAGAAAATTGAGTCTGTCCAAGCTCGTGCATTGAGGTTGGCATGTATGATAATGGGCAAACGTAAATCGCTTCCCGATTATGAGGACAGATTGGATTTTTTCAAATTATACGCTTTAAAACATAGACGGAAAATTGCGGATATGGCTTTTTTATTTAAAATCTTAAATTACATTGTAGACGCAAATATTACCCTTGAATTTAAGTTTAAATGTGGTACACGGCCTGTCCGGCACCCTCAATTGTTTTCTTGCCCGCTCAGTAATAATAGGGTATCCGCTAATTGTCCAATCACCTGTCTTTGTCGTACATTTAATGAGATATGTTCAGAATGTGACATATTTTCAATGTTAATAAAAACATTTAAGTCCACTGTGACGATAGTTTTAAATA
This sequence comes from Archips crataeganus, assembly GCA_947859365.1. Lineage (NCBI taxonomy): Eukaryota > Metazoa > Arthropoda > Insecta > Lepidoptera > Tortricidae > Archips > Archips crataeganus. Next base: position 20,077,737 of record OX402059.1, on the reverse strand, counting down.
CTTAGTTTAATTATTTTAGCAAAAATAATGTGATAGGTAAACTTATTCCATCTTGCATGCTTCTTTAGCCACATTACGATTGTTGTGGACAGTTGTTTGTAGTTAAGTTACAAACATGGATTTTTTATGTTATAAGTATGTCAATTAGAATAATTAAGTATCTGTTTGTAAGTTGTAACTGTTTCTTAAATAATAAATATTTAAATAAATAAATAACATTGCTTAGCAATTATCCATGCCGATATTATAAATGTGAAAGTATGTCTGTCTGTCTATCTGTCGGTTACTTCTTCACACTTAAACCGCGGAACCGTTTCAGATAATATTTATTAGTTTGAGAGCCTGAGAAGGACATTATAGCACAGTTTTTATCCTGACAAATTGCATCCGTGCAACCGTGGAGCAACGATTAGCAAATTTTTCGCAGATGGAGTTGCGGGTAACAGCTAGTTTTTATATAAATTCATCTTTGTATCTTTAAATTATTATACTAAACGGGAGTTATCACGCAAAAAATATTTACCTCGAAGTTTCGGCCACATTACAGCAGCCGTGGTCACGAGTGTGGTGTGCTGCAATGTGGCCGAAACGTCGAGGTAAATATTGTTTGCGTGATAAGTGCCGTTTTGTATAATAATTATGAGTGGAAATCACGAAAGTTTAAAACATTATTTCGTATATTTTACTCGCTCAAATAGTAAGGGGCTGTTTCACCACCCATTGATTCATTTTAATTGACGGATGAATGTGATGTCGTCTCCGTCTATTCGAACAAAACAAACAGAGACGGCATCACATTTATCCGTAAAATAAATTTGATCAATGTATGGTGAAACAGGGGGTAAGTATGATAAAGTGGCGTCTTGGGATTATTGCTTAATGATTCATCATCATCATCATTTCAGCCGTAGGAAGTTTACTGCTGGAAATAGGCCTCCCTCATTGATGCCCAATCATTACGATTGGAAGCTATTTGCATCCACCCTGAACCTGCGGCCTTCACCAAATCGTCCATCCATCTCGTTGGTGGACGTCCCACGCTGCGCTTGCCAGTCCGTGGTCTCCATTCCAGAACTTTTGGGCCCCAACGGCCATCTGTTCTGCGTGCTATATGGCCTGCCCATTGCCATTTCAACGAGCTAATCCGTTTGACTATGTCGGTGACCCCAGTTCTTTTACGGATCTCCTCGTTTCTGATTCGATCCCGTAGAGAAACTCCGAGCATAGCCCTCTCCATAGCTCGTTGAGCGACTCTAAGCATATTCATCAGGCCAATAGTGAAGCACCACGTCTCGGATCCATATGTCATCACTGGCAACACACTGATTAAAGACTTTTGTTTTGAGGCACTGAGGTATTTTAGACGAAAAGATGTTGCGGAGCTTCCCGAACGCTGCCCATCCGAGTTGGATTCGCCGATTGACCTCTTTCTCGAAGTTGGACCTACCTAGTTGGACGGTTTGTCCTAAGTTTATTTTATGATTATAACTGCCCAATTACAAATTTTATCATTTTCAACTGGATGGAACATATAAATAGCGTCACAACTCACAGTAAAGCCACTTTAAATTTGGTTTCATTTGCAATTGAACGTTCATCCTCAGCATTGAACAACCCTTTTGCCCACTAAACTATTCACGCGACGTTACCCGCTGGACTGACTTCAATTTGTTGCCGGAGTGCTCCACAGCACAAAGTAAACAAACGGTGCCAAGTCCGTTTACATTGTTCCACAGACGGAAGAAATGTTTCACGGCAAACGAATAACGAACCCAGCTTTTAAATAACATAATGAAAACGTTACTATTTATTTCCACCACCACTTTGTTTTCCATAAATTCATTTGTCAAAATTTTACTAGCTGTTACCAGTGTCTTCCATAAAATATGAAAACCATTAAGGATTTTTAAATGACATTTCATGCATTAGGTTAATAAGAAAACAGAAATAAATTACTTTCTGTTTGTCTTGTATCTGTTAATTTAATGATTTTATTTGTACAGTAAAAAGTTTAAAATACATACAATAGTTACAAATGACATGAAAATTATGGCATACCAAAGTCAGGCACCTTTATAAAACAAGAGCTCTAAAAATGATTTTTAATTTTAGCCCGGAATGCAGATTAATTTTCAATTTGAGCATATAATTTTATTATTGAGTAGCTTTGGAATAAATAAATATTTAGTAGGTACCTAAACTTTATTAAGTTGCTTGATAAATAATTCACTTAAAAGTTCAGTAGTATTACACAAAGTTAACTTAACTAGATAATCGCGTTTCGACAACTCAATAGTCTGTATAATAATAAACCAGTCTGTTGTCAAAAACCAACCAACCAACCAATCCTCAGGACATTCGAACGTAGTAATTTTCAACGAATCAGAATCATACATTACTTTTGAAACTTTTCACATTAAAATGTCATGGAGTGTCATATTCTAATTTTACGAGTATCTACATCGACTATTCAAAGTCGAAGTTTAAATTCTTTATTCTTTATTCAATGCTCCTATGAATGTCGAAGAATCTACCACTGGTTCGGAAAAACCCTGTTGAGAAGAATCCAGCAAGAAACTCGACAAGGTATTGTAACAATTGGATGAAATACACTTCAAAAGAAGAAACTTTTCTTTCTATTTTGCTTCAATAGAAGCGTATCATATCCTTACCCGTGTTTGTAGAACATAATTTAAAAATCTAAAATAAATACGAGTAAAATGAGAAAACTTCATTTTGTAATTGAGCTTTAATTCCGTTCCAAGTTTAATGTTATTTTAATTTTAATTATAATATTCAATATTTACAGCACATACATTTACTAAATTAGTTGGCAAACATTATTACGAAATAAAATAGAACACAAAACTAGGTATTCAGAATAAAACATGCGCAATCAATAATGATTTTACTGTTTACAATGCCACTTTGATACAAAATTAGTTTATTATCATCTATTTATTACCTTAATCATTGAAATTACACAATGAATATTAATGACTATACATACATTTTAAAACAAATAAAGCACATTCTTAGAGCAGGAAAAATGTTTGTCTTTATGTGATTTTGCATTAATATTTTTGGCTAAATTATGTTAAATGTCAGTATACGAGTAGTCACAAAAATATTATAAAATAAGTTTTTAAAATGTAAAACTATTTTGGACAATAAACGTATAGTAACTAACATAATCTGATATAAGATGGTTTTTATGACTTAATAAAAATAATAATAAATAAATATTAGGGGACAATCTTACACAAATCGACCTAGTCCCAAACTAAGCAAAGCTTGTACTATGGGTACTAGCCGACGATAAACATACTTATATAGATAAATAAATACTTAAATACATAGATTTAATAATAATTAAATGACTAGAGCTACTTAATTTTAAGTTAAACTTGAAAATCTCAAAATGATCGCTGTGGTAACTATCTCAGACAAACAGTTCTTCCACACTGTAAAACCCTATTAACATAAAACATAACGAATGTGTCCATAATTGATTTACCTATACCTGTTCATTATCTTAAAGGACTTAATACTAAATAAGAACTGCATTTTACGTTGAAAACTCTAGGAAAGTTGCTGTCTGACACATCATAGCAAGCAAGAGGCTTAAGAGGGTTTATACCTGCTGAGCTGGCAACGTTGCATTTTTGTTAGTTTTTCTCGATTATTCCATAAAAATTTAATGAAAATTAAACATGTTTTGTATACAAATTGTTCCAATATATAAGTTAATGTGTCTACTGCAATAATAATTCGTAATAGACTTTTATTTTCTTTAAAAACGAACAATTTATTACCTAACCGTTTTTAAAGAAAATAAAAGTCTTATCACGAATTATTATTGCATTAGACACATTAACTTATATATTAGAACAATTTGTATACAAAACATTTTTAATTTTCATTCAATTTTTATGTAATAATCGAGAAAAACTAACAAAAATGCAACGTTGCCAGCTCAGTAGGTATAAACCCTCTTAACGTCTCAACACTTCCTAAAGTACTTTGAAATAGGATTTATGTCCACAAACTTCAAGCTCTTTGTTCATTCCAATGCCTTTACTTTTAGGGTTCCGTACACAAAGGGTAAAAACAGGACCCTATTACTGAGACTTCGCTGTCCATCCGTCCGTCCGTCCATCTGTCCGTCTGTCACCAGGCTGTATCTCACGAACCGTGATAGCTAGACAGTTGAAATTTTCACAGATGATGTTTTTCGGTTGCCGCTATAACAAAAAATACTGAGAAACAGAATAAAATAAATATTTAATGGGGCTAAATAAATAACTTTAAAAATAAATAATTAAATTAAAATAAAACAAATATTTAAGGGGGCTCCCATACAACAAACGTGTTTTTTGCCGTCTTTATAGATAAATGATAAATGGTACGGAACTCCAGTCCAACTCGCATTTGGCCGGTTTTCTAATTTAAAGAAGAAAACGACATCGTTTTTATATTTTTAATATGTAACGCATTGAGTACTTCTATAAAAGTATTGTTTCGATTTTTAATAGTCTTTAAAAATATTAAAACTGTTTCTGTATACATAATATACATAAGTCACAAAGCTCTTTACATGTCTCTTTTATACCACGTGTAACTTTGGAAAGAACATCATGGCAAAGAAAAAATCCCTTCAAGAATCTCGTGTACGTACTTAACATTATTTTCTTGAGACAAAAATACAGAGTGAATCCTAAACCGAATCGTGAACCGAAATTGTTTCTAACTCAGTTGTTAGTAACAATTTCGGTTCACGACTTATGGTTCATCTGTATCGTGCGGTTTTTGGAGTTTTTAGATGTCGCCAAATTAATGCAGTCAAGTTCGTTAACGTTTACGAACGATTCTGTAAAAAACTTGTTTTTTTTTTTAAATAAAACATTTTATAGCAAATTAATGGCATGACAAACAAGACATTTGGAATTTTTATTAATGGTCGTACACAGCGTGCGAAACAAAAAATGACTCTCCTGTGGACATAAAATTAGCGACTCTGAGTCACCAAACTTAAGATTTATTTAAATGGGCAGAAAGTTGGCCAGGCGTCTCACACGCTGACCTGGACTTGACTAAAATGTTGACTATAGAACTTTGCTATGTCCACAGGAGAGACGCGAATGTGTATGACCCCTATTATGACAGTCAAACCACACACAAAAAATTGACAGAAGACTCGCAGTTTAAGGATATATTATTTTACGACCATGACCTTAAACGACCAAACACAGCCCCGCAAGTTTGCGTAAGCGTTAATATTTCCAATTATCTCCCAAGGCATCCCTAAGCGAGCCGTATCACATTACCGACTCACAACCTCTAAAGTTAACGCTACAAAATAATTTAATTAAATACAATTAACCAGTCTTGTTACTTACAAACTACCGAAGGAAACGGGCGAAGTATAAAAGTACTTTTATAAAACACTACACCCAACGAGTTGCTCCTTTAAAGTTCGATTAAGATACTTATTGTAACTAGAGTGAGTACTAGCGATAGGTTTGAAAGGATTTTGAAACTTGAACTTGGCCGCCAGTAGCTCTCGTCTTTTGAGGATAGCATTAATGAGTCCTCACCTTTCTGGGATAATTCATTTCGACACGCAAGTGCTTCAATGGGCATATCGAGTAATACCATTTGATCAATGGTAACAGGAGACACGGTCGCTTCATATTTGTACGTCGGACTTGCTTCTTCGTATGATTCTTCATCGTTTGCGTCTTGTTGGAAAACTTCACTATTTGCTGCTACTTCGTATTGGTTTTCTTTTGTATCGGTGTTCGTCTGTGAGCTGATTTCGTTGGCGGGTGTATTATTGGGTTTGTTGGGTATACAAGTCACGTCGTCTAAAGCAAGTCTAAGCGGCTCGCTCTTTGTCTCGTTCCGTAGGACGTGGATCCAGGACAAGCGACAGTCGCAAGTTAATTGGTTACCTGAGAAACAAGAAAAATTGCTTTTAAAATTACTAACAGGAATAAAGGGATTTTACCACAAAAGTAATGATAGGACCCCGCGAGTTTGTATTTTTCGTTCTCAACTAATAATTACTCCGCTATTTAGAAAATTTTCTAAAAAGAAATCGAAAATCAAAACAAAATGCACTTAATTATCGAACCTGCTCGCAGCATTTCACGAGAATCGGTTGAAAAATGCGAGGACGTCAGAGAACAGACGGACATCGCTGGATAGACATATTATTATGAAAGCATTTTGGCTCAAGCAGAAACGGAGACACTTCGCTCGCACTTCGCGCTTAGTGCGTTAATAAGAGGAATAGTAATATCACATACGTGTTTCCCAATTCAGTCTATGACGAAGGTAATTTCTTAAATGTTGGGTTAGTGCAGAAAATGTAAATAACCTACCGTAAATCCAATACAGACACAAATAACGAGTGCGAAATAAATATAAATAAATGTATATACATGATAATATTTCTATTCCTCTTATATTTAATTCTGTGAGTTGTACATATTTATATCTACAGACAATTATTAAAATTGAAACGCGTAAAAATGTTTCCACGAGGGACTAATGTAGGCTTTTATAAAATACAGAACGATATATGTATGTTACGCGGCAAATGTTTAATTAATTTCAACGAATTTCATTGAATAATTTATAGAAGACATAACTTTCAATTAAGCTATGAAAATGCTCTACAATATATTTCTCCTATTTACCCTAAGGTACTGAACTGGCGCGTGCCAAAAAAAAATAACTAAGTTAACGTTTTTATCAAGGTTTGTTTGTTGATTCTGAATTAAACACATTTCATTGTGTACACGGAGTTATTACGGCATTGTTGGCTCACTAAAGGGAGCTGTTACACTCATTAATTGTCTTTAATATGGAGGGTGCTTTGGAAGGGGATTAGAGCTCTACGGGGACTGGCCCATTGTTTGCGAGAAATAATAGTTGTTTATCTTCCCATGAACGCGCGCTAAGCATACATGTGTGCGTTATTTTCTCCTAAATAACATGTCTGCGCCAAAATAAGATTCGTATGATTTGATTACAAAAAAAGTATTGTTGTACGTTTCATTGTACTTTGTGTTAGAAAAATCATATATTTCATTGTTACGACGAGAAATATTTTCCGTTTTTGTAAGGACAAAACGTTAAAATCCCCACAATAGCTGTTTGTTCATCAAATGAAATAGACGAAATTGTATAAAGCGACGGAAAATAATTGCCAAGAATTTAATGGTTATTTCTTTAAAGATTTCGCAAGGTGATCGGATCAAATTATGAATCCTATACAGTAAAATGTTATTCGAGAAACGAATGAAATTAAGTCATTATCACTCACCGCTCAGATAAAGGACCGACGTCTTCAATTTCAAATTATCGAGTATCGGTTTAACCGTCTCGTACGTAAAGAACTCGAGCTCATTGTTCCTCAAATCTAATAACTCAAGTCCCCTAACGCCTTCTAAAAGCCGCTCATTTACGGACCTCAATTTATTCCCGGTCATAGACAATTTCTGAAGCAAAGCGAGCCCGTCGAACGCCCTTTCAGATAAATATTTCAATTCATTATTATCAAGGAGGAGTTCATTCAAATTCCACAATTCGGTGAACGTGAAATCTCCGATCATTGACAACTTGTTAGACCTGAGATCCAATCTCGTCAAATTAGCGAGCCCTCGAAAAGTGTCTCTAGTCAGGACGGTAATCGAGTTGTACTCCAGTATCAGTTCGCTGAGAAGCGTAAGGTGCTCAAAACAGCCGTCGTGTGCCAGATTAATGACGTTAAACGACAAATCAAGGTATCGGAGAGCGGGTAGATCCACGAACACGTCACGTTGTACTTCAGTCACCTTGTTCTCTTTAATCGTCAGATTGACCAACGATGGCAAGTTTGTAAACGACGAGAAATCCAACTCTGTGATTTTGTCGTTCATCAGTGTTATTTCTTTCAATGTGGTCATGTTGGAGAATGTTTTCTTTTCTATTTTGCTGATTGTTGCGTAGTGTATGAATAGTTTTTGGAGTCGTTTCAAACGGTGTATCACGTGCAAAGGGATGAATTTTAACGCGCCGTCGGATCTTATGTTGAATGTTAACCTTTCGAGGCGTGGTTGTGAGTTGAAGCTTGTCCATATTGGGTCAGTTTCGTCGATGCCGCCATTAAAAACCCAACAGTCTGCTCTGGTTGCGGTGCGTACTTCAGTGTTTTCGCAGTAGCAATGCACTTTACTCTCGCGGTCGGTTATCTCACAGATGTTGTCTTTGACTTGCGCGGTGTGATGCCTTCTTTCGGTTTTATCTCGCCGTTTTTCATTTAGTCGGCTCTCAGTGTGGGATATTTGCACGGAGGCCAGAGCCAGAGCTAGGAGCAAATATTGGACAACGGACTCCATAACTCTTGCCTTTCACAAACCTGAAACAAACGAAAAAAGTACGGTTAGAAGAAAACTTTGCGGATGATAGTTTTTTCCGGACTTGATATTAGAAGTAAGTAATCCTTCTTCAAAAAGCTTAACTAAAATTGAAATTAAACAGACGTTTTCAAGCTAAGAAGCTTAACAATACATAATATTAAAGTTACCCAGTGATTTATTTTTAAGTTTTTAGACACATACAATTTAGAGAAAAATAAAATTACTTCGCAAATAGAAAACTAGGCTAAGTTTGTTCATAATGCCTAATTATTTCCAAGACCGTATGTAAGCCTTGAAATTACAATATCGATTCTCCTAAACAAACAACAGTTCGCATTAAAATACCATGAGGCAATTACAATTACGGTAATTTCACCCGTCATTACGAATCATTAGAATGGAATTACAGTTTTTACATTGCATGCATGAAGCTATAAGGGTAGTAATTCACTGGAGCCGAATGTTGCACTTAGTTAAATTTAGTGGGGTCCGTTTTCCTGACTGATATTGTACATTAGGGTTTTACCCCTTAATTTATTGAAGTGTTGACTGGCAGAAGTTGGCGGCATGTGGCTATAGTGGACGTTTGCCCAGTTGGATATTGGGTAGTTCACATCTTTAACCAATAATTCCGAAGCAATATTAAATTCTAATCCATCTGTCCGTCTGTATTTAATATCATAATGTGTATTACTACAGCCGCTATTCCTTATGAATATTATAAATGCAAAATTCATTGTGTGTCTGTTACCTATTCACTTACAAAATGCTGAACTGATTTAGATAAAATTTAGTATGGAGTTAGTTTGAGACCTTAGGTAGGACATAGGATAGTTTTAATCCCAGAAAAATTTATAATTCCTGCGGGTTAGCAAAAAACTAATTCATCGCAGATGGAAACGCGAGCAACAGCTAGTGAATAATAAAGTTTTAACATTAAAGAGGTAATCCATTTTTATTTTCAGTGTTATTTTTATTAATTTTTTTTTTCAGTGTCATTTGTTCGACTTTAACAATTGCAATTCAAATAATTTATTGAGTCAGGCGTACTTTGCGGAGGTCCATATCAATAAACTGAAACAATTACTTTGCTCACCCGAAACAAAAAAGCAAGTAAGCAAGGCGCAGGTGAACCAAGTAATTGTTTCAGTTAATTGCAATTCAATAATTAATATTTTTATTTGTATTGTTCGCTATTATAGTATTTTTTTTTAGCCACTAAAGACTAAGTCCGCAAAAGATGACTTTTCTTTTGTTTTTAATTAAAAATATTAGACAACGGAAACAAAATCACAAAGTCACCAAATGTTTATTAACAAAAACGCAACTCCGACAATACGTCCGCTCTTAATTAAACATCGGTCCCATTCTTTCGTTTAAACGAGCTCCTTAATCAGAGAGAGACAAAAAGGTAACGCGTTTTTGCCTTGTCCAAATGATTATTAGGGATTGAATTTGTGATCCCCCGACGTTGTGTCGTTTAATTAAAAAGAAAAAACATCGGAGATTGTGAGACTCACTTTATAAACAACTAGGTTAAATAAGATTACATTGGTTTTAGGGGAAATGTTCTTTGATCAAGCTTTATTAATTTTGTACTGTGCTGTCTACATATTTGTCCAGATCTTCTAAAATTCTCTTTAGGTTGGAATATGAGGTCTTCTTGGGCGGCGCCAAGCTACAGAGAAATGATATTAACAGATTCCTTGTTCTATGAGGCACATACGCCTCACGTGTGACTTTACTGGTACGTCCATGAGGCACATGTGCTTCATGACTCTATGAGCGTTTAATGTCATTGTTACTATGGGGAAGTGTCGAAAGAACGCCGCTCATATTGGTTCGGGACAGGGAATCTGTTAAACTTTATTGTTAACAACGAATCTATATCTATACATATAATAAATCTGTAACCAGTCGGTGTCTGTACAGTGAAGATATTCGAGAAAAATTGACACTAGGGCTATTTATTAGCGCAATAGAACCCAAAACAATGATTTTTAGAATTATTGTCTGTTTGTCTGTGCGTTTGTGCGCGCTAATATCAGAAACGGCTTAACCTAGAAGGATGCGGTTTTCACTGATATGTTGGTATTTTCTTGGATTAACATTTAGTGTTAGTTTCATTTGAATCGGTTCACAAATAAGAAAGATACGTCTATTTTAAGAATTTATCGAACAGGTCTTTTTGTTTGAACGCGCTAATCTCAGGAACTGCTGCTCTGATTTGAAAAATTCTTTCAGTGTTAGATAGGACATTTATCGAGGAAGGCTATAGGCTATATAATCATCACGCTAACACCAATAGGAGCGGAGCGGAGCGAAAGAATGTTTCAAAATCGGGGGCGGGTAATTTTTTTATATCGAGGAACTAAGGAGAGCCATAATTGATGACAAAAGCAAATTGGATAAAAAAATAAGCTGCCCAAATTACTAATTCAACGCAGACGGAGTCGCGGGCAACAGCTATTATGATAAACTGTTTCTAGCGTTCCGTACCTCAAAACGAAACGGAACTCGTTCGTTCGTTCGTTGCTGTCAAGTTTTTACATTTTCAAAGATTGTTAATGTGATATTTTTTGTGAATACAAACTTACGTTTGAAGTTTGAGAGTTAACCAGATGTACCTATTAGAAACTGGATTCTTTTCAGCTCTGCAGCGGGATATACATAGACTGGGATGATGAATGTTTAAATGGTACCAAACCCGAGGTAAGAGGGTGAGACATGCACTTGATTAGCCATCTTTGGCCCCAGCGTGATATTGTGTGGAATCCTTATTCAAATGGAAACTCATGTCCCATGTCCCTATTTCCAAACCAAAAGGCCCCTAAAAACTTTTTAGCAAATGCGCGAAGAAAACAGAGGGAGATTAGCGAATTGTATTCGTCTTTTGTTTTTAAATTTAATTTCGCCACTGGGATCGTGCCCGCAATTTCAATTCTGAGTTGTAAAGAGACAATGTTTAAAAGTAGCTCGAGTCGTTTCGGACCGAGTTTTTGTTGGTATTGTCGCGTTTTGACATTTTTATTCAAGAAAGTCAACTAAGAAGGAACATTCTGCTGGCGACTTTTGTTTTAATGCCTCGTAGGATTTTTCCTTAGAGTGTTTTTCTATCTCGAGTTATTATTATACATACATTATGTATTATCTTGATTATGTTTTACTACATTAATTACTTATACATAACTGTGTACTTGCATGTATTCATATTAATGTGCATGTGTGCATGTGTATGCACTTTTTGTTTTGGTTAATTATAGATTTCGGTTCACTTTATTTATTTATTATTATTATTGTTATTATCGTTTATTTCATAATTATTGACACATACATTTTGACAAAGATGAATTGTACTGCCAAACTGCGTAGCAGTTTGTTGGCAGTTCGAATGCTGTTAGTTTGCATGTCTTGTTTCTGAAAAGCTCGCTTTTGTACATCTATGTATATTTCTCTTGTTATAATTACCTATGTGAATTTCATGTGTCTTATATTTTATGTGCAATAAAGAGTTTTACATACCAACATACATTTTACAAGTGTTTTGTTATGGGAGCAGCTATAGCTTGTTCTTAGGGTTCCGTACTTCAAAAGGAAAAAACGGAACTCTTATAGGATCACTTTGTTGTTTGTCTGTCTGTCGGTCAAAACCCTTTATCTCAGGAACACTTGAAAGTATTGAGCTGAAATTGTGACCTCTACTCAAGTTTACCGCTACTTTTAATTTTCATTAGTATTTTATTATCTACTAGCTTTTGCCCGCGACTCCGTCCGCGTGGAATTAGTAATTTGGGCAGCTTATTATTTTTTTTTATCCAATTTGCTTTTTCATCAATTATGGCTCTCCTTAGTTCCTCGATATAAAAAAATACCCACCCCCGCACCCCCTCCCCGCACACCCGCGTTCACATTCAACACCGTACTCTCCCAAGTCAAGCGTGCCTATAGAAGTTTTACTTCCCCCGATTTTGAAACATTCTTCCGCTCCACTCCGCTCCTATTGGTGTTAGCGTGATGATATATAGCCTATAGCCTTCCTCGATAAATGTACTATCTAACACTGAAAGAATTTTTCAGATTGGAGCAGTAGTTCCTGAGATTAGCGCGTTCAAACAAAAAAACCTATTCGATAAATTCTTAAAATAGACGTATCTTTCTTATTTGTGAACCGATTTAAATGAAACAAACACTAAATGTTAATCCAAGAAAATACCAACATATCAGTGAAAACCGCATCCTTTTAGGTTAAGCCGTTTCTGAGATTAGCGCGCACAAACGCACAGACAAACAGACAAACAGACAATAATTCTAAAAATCATTTTTTTGGGTTCTATTGTGCTAATAAATAGCCCTAGTGACAGTTTTTCTCAAATATCTTCAATGTACAGACACCGACTTGTTACAGATTTATTATATGTATAGATAATGCATCGATAATATTTAATGTATATTAGAAGTCGATAAATGAGAACCTCAAATAACCCTATGACAACCTTAAAAGTGCCACCTGAATTTCGGCCTGATGAAGACGTACTAACAAAGTTAAAATAACCCTTTTACCTTCATGTTAATATTTATAGAACAAAAGAAATATTTATTTGGCTTCAATAAAGCAAAATATTTCGACAAGATTTTCATTGTACTCAGTAACAAAGAAACGAAATAATTACGACGAAATTTAACGTTTTATCATGTTTAGTTTAGTTATCATTATTTTATGAAAACAGAAAAACATTATTTTCTAAACACAATAAAGATATAAATAATTGAAATAAATTTTAACAGACAATGTCTAATGTTCTGAAAGACGTTCGTCAACCTTACATTAATAGCATTCTGGAAACATAATAAGTATCCTTAATTTACGGATTTTATTTGACGTCATTTAAATACAGTTTTTTTCTATTTCATAGAATTTGACGCTAGTTTTAGCTTATTCGGGCAATATTTAATCAAAATGTCATACAGCTAAAACAACAAAAGTTAATTCTACTATCATAAGATTATTTTTTGGTCATGAACATACATGTCGCGCCGCTTTTTAGGGTTCCGTACCCAATGAGTAAAAGCGGGGCCCTATTATTAATGAGACTTTGCTGTCCGTTCGTCCGTCCGTCCGTCTGTCACCAGGCTATATCTCATGAACCGTGATAGCTAGACAGTTGAAATTTTCACACATGATGTATTTCAGTTGCCGCTATAACAACAAATACTAAAAACCAGAATAAAATAAATATTTAATAGGGCTCCCATACAACAAACGTGATTTTTTGCTCGTTTTGCTCGATATTAGTAACGGCAACAGGTAGACGCTTGAAATATTCACAGAATATTTAATTATATATTCACTTTGAAAATAAATAATTAAATTAATATAAAACAAATATTCAAGGGGGGTGGGTTCCCATACTACAAACGCGAATTTTTTGCCGTTTTTGTAGATAATGGTACGGAACCCTTCGTGCGCGAGTCCAACTCGCACTTGGCCGGTTTTTTTTTGCGCTTAGTCGTAGAATAGCAAGTAAATCCTTTGTGATGGGTGGGGGGAAGACGCGGGTTGACAATATGTCAGCGTCTATCTGAAATGTTATTTGCAAGCTATTGACTCATTATATCACGTTTTCAGCAACGTTAATTAGACCTTTTAAAATACACTTTTAATAAAGGGATTATTTTCGCAGAACACCTTTTTATTTTTTGCAGGATAAAACGTGAAAATGCCAATTAGCTCGCCTTGGCACGAAGTAAAAACAAAAAAGTCTGTGCTCTTTCATAATTTCAGGTATTGTCTTGATGATTTTGTATTTATTATAGAAAACCACATATTTTCAGTGTTTTCGAATATACCTAAACGTAGACGTGGGGGTTGCTATTTTAAATTCAATTTACATTATAATAATAATATTTCAGGCAACGTGGTCATCACCATCATCCTAGCCTGTATACGTCCCACTGCAAGGCACAGGCCTCCTCTTAGAATGAAAGGGCTTGGGCCGTAGTTCTTACGGGGGCCCAATGCGGATTGGGAACTTCACGCACACAATTCACGCGCACATTCAATTTTGATTTGAGGTTTCCTGAAGATGTTTTCCTTCACCGTAAAGCTCATGGTAAATTTCAAATGTAATTTCGCACATACATTCTGAAAAAGTCAGAGGTGGGAGTTCGGATCCGAACCCACGACCCTCTACTTTTTAGAGGTAGAGTGTGTACTAACATACAATATAATTAGTCCACGGAGAATTCAATTTTAGGTAATTTCTTCTCTTTCATTAAATAAAGCAAAGATCTATCGTCATCATCATCCGTATCAGTTCATCATCATCATCATCAGCCTATGCTGAGCACGATCCTCGGCCACTCTCATCCAGCTCTTGCCAGCCGCCTTGCGAAGATCATCGCTCCACCGAGTCTGAGGACGTCCCAGCACGCTACGTTTGCCAATTCGTGGTCTCCACTCAAGAACTCGTCTACCCCAACGGTTATCGGTTCTTCGGCTTATATGGCCTGCCCATTGCCAGTTCAGCGTGCTGATGCGGTGGGCTATGTCGATAACTTTGGTTCTCTGTCGGATCACTTCGTTACGAATTCGATCTGTATCAGTTAGTTAAAAATAATTTCCAAAATTCCTGACAGTAGTTTTTTACCGTTATTTACAAATTTGAAGAGTCTAGTAATCTTAGTTACGGAGGTAGTGTCACTATGAGTCCAACATATTAATTTATATAAACATCCGAATTAATCAAATTCTTTAAGTTACCTACTTCGTATATTTCGTACTAAATACAAACTGAAATATAGATGCACAGAAAAAACCCCAGAAAAAAGACCAATGCTGGGAATCGAACCCAGGTCCTCAGCATTCCGTGCCGCGTGCCATACCCCTACACCACCACTGGTCTAGAGATTAGACACGAATCTTTCCTATACATCATACATTTCAATCTGCTAAATCATCACCTTATGCAGTGACAAGCGCACATCTATGTTACACCCTCATCGAGAGATTTTAACACAAAAAAAAAAAAAAATGAAGTTGAAAAAATAAGTACAAAAAAAAAAGATACTTCATAGCTAACTTGTTTACCTACTTCGATTAAAATGATAAAATTTCACTAAAATATTTCATGGTTCTAGTTCTAATAATAGTATACAGGGTGGAAAGGTCGAACGCCAAATGGAGGGCAACAAAGTACACTTAAATATTGGAAATAGCAAATTGTACGCAATGAACATTTACTTTTATTTTATTTTAAGGTAGAACATTTTTCAAAAAATCATAAAATAAAATTAAGCAAAATTTAAAAAAAAATCCCGTTACGGTTCAAAACAAAATTAACAACGCTGTTAGTTTTCATGGCTTTTGGTTATTTTGGTTGTATTATGTTATATTTCAAGATAAATGAACCTTATCAGTAACACTATCGGCATAGGGCATGTGTGCACTATTATAACATAGGGCATGTTATTTTTCTCGCATTTGACCGGGTCCGAGTCCCGGCTAAGAAAGGCGATTTTTGAAAAATCCATAAATGCAGTATTATTGTTTTTAAAAATAAAGGAATGTCTCCTTTGTATGGAATGTGGTATTTCCAATAATTAAGGTATTTGCCCTCCATGCGGCTTCCGATCATTCCACCCTGTATGTGTTATATACATTATATCAAAACCAACAAAATAGTTACTGTTTCACACAGCAAAATTGTATCGGCATATTTCTCATACATCAAACGCAAATTCGACGACAAAATTCGGTTACGTCAAATTCGTCACTCCCCAAGTATGCCAGGTAATTCTAGTTTGCGGGGCGGGACGCAGAATTATTATTTTTCTACCTGCTGGCCATTGTCGTATTTTACCTGCCGACCTGGAGTGGGCTCAAGAGATTTTTTCCGCCAAAACCCAAGGTACGCTTTGAGAAAAGGTCTGTTTTAACTTTGTAAGCACGAGTTTAGTCGGAATTTACTTTTCAATGGCGCAGGAATAACTGTTTGTGAGGACTTTATTGTTACTTGTGTAATAACGTATTTGGTTACGTTGAGTTTTTGGGTATTGTGTTTAGAGTTTGTCAAATAGGGCATTTTACTCGTATTAGCTATATTGTGTCGTCTGGTATATTCAGGTAGAATTTACGTTAAGTTGGTGACGATACAATTAGGAATTGAAAACTTTATCATTGTAATACTGAAAAAAAATTGTTATTATTTTATAAGCACATCCGGGACTTAATTACTTCTGTGTTGGATTATAACCTGCCTAAGTACCAGTTTAGTTTACTTGTGACCACGGTAACTGTACCTAATGCGGCAAAAACGTTGAATTAATGTTAGTAATCTTTTTTTATTATTAGAGGGAGACAAACAAGCAAGCGGGTCATCAGATGGAAAATGGTCACCACCGCCCATAAATATCAACAACTCAAAGAGAGTCAACAATCTGTTGCCGGCCTTTAAAGTATTTAAGTATTTAAACCCTTTTATTGAAAGCCCCGATGTCATAGTTGTTGTCTGGAAACACTGGCTGCCGGAAGCTGGTTCCACAGTTTCACCGTACGTGGCGGGAAGTGCCGAAGAAAACGTACAGTGGTAAACTGCCATTCATCAAGATGGTGACGATGGAACTTAGACTTTCGGCGGGAAGTGCGATGGTTGAATTTTGCAGCAGGCAGCAAATTAAACAATTCTTCAGAGCACTCGCCGTGGTAGATCCTATAGAACACACAAAGAGAACCTACGTCCCTTCGCATGGACAAGGAATCCAAACGACCGGAAATCATTGACTGATCACTGACAAGTCGAGCTGCTCTACGTTGAATGCGGTCAAATGGAAGGAGAAGGTATTGTAATAAAATATACGTATAGAAATTCTTCGGCAGATAAAAATATTAATTGACTATGAAAAACTTTTATTCTGATAGTCTCATTCAGACAAGAAAACTTCTAAGCGAAGCCATGGGGCGCAACGAAGCTTACTCAATTAGCAGGAAAGTTTAATTGCCTTTCATTCTAATGGGAGCCAAGTAATTTCCTTTTCTCTGTAAATAGAGATTTTGCAGTTGTTTGACTTCTCAGTTTCCAGCGCGCTGCTATTTTATGCAAAGGGCAGTTATGGGCAAACTTACACTGCAAGCGATATGGGGCACATTAGGATTAAGTACACCACAATACAATATTAACAATACAATACAACAATACAATACAATACAATATAGTACAATATTATGCTGAGTGGGGCCCAATTTATACTATTCGATGATTTTTATTTGTATCTTTTCATGTCAATTATATTACCATTGGAAGTGAGTAAAAATATAGCTGTAATAAAGTTTATTTATAAATCAAAGCTTGACAGAATAAAACAAAATTTTACAAAACTAAAAATTACAAATAAAAAATACCCTGGAGATCGCCCACCATGTTTAAGTTTATAAATTGTTAAATGGAGATGGTTCGAACTACATGACCTTTGCACATTAATTCTCTTTATTATTGTCTTTCATGTGTATCGAATATGTGTAAATAAACATCTCTCTCTCTCTCTCTCTCTCTCTCTGTCTCTCTCTCTCTCTCTCTGTCTCTCTCTCTGTCTCTCTCTCTCTCTCTCTCTCAATGTATCATTTATCGTTATTGACATCACAATAATCAGCATTAAGGAAGCGCTCACGATAAAATAAAAGAATTAGTTTTTTTTTTTGTAACAAATGTCTAGAACGCTTTCACTTGATTATTAAATTCTGTAAGTAAAGTACTTATTTATTTCATCATCATTTCAGCTGAAAGACGTCCACTGCTGAACATAGGCCTCCCCCGAGGCTCGCCAAACAGATCGGATCGGATTTATTTATTTACAAGCTTTTATTTAGTTTTACCTGTCCCGATGTCTGTCTGTCTGTAATGAAATCTTGCAACTTAAATTTTTCCCACTTCCCGATTACCGATCGAGCTGAAATTTTGCATGCATGTGTAAATCGGATGACAATACAATATTATTATGACACGGAGCTGATCTGATGATGGAGCTGGAAGGTGGCTAAACGAACTCTGTAATAAAACGACACGACTCCGTTGAGTTTGGGCTCATTTGATCCATCTTGACAAGTACTTTGGTCCTAGATGGTAACCTTGGGCAAAAAGTGCAGTCAGCAAAAAAAGCTTGCATTTAAAATTGAATTTTTAACAAAAACTTATTATACCTTATTCATTAGGTTATACTAGGCACCGAAACAATTACTTTGCTCACCAGCGGGTCGCTAAAGACGCCGCTAATTTACTCATAATAGTAGAGACGCGCGTTCGAGACTTTACTGTCAAAAAATACACTAGAAGCTGACAGTATCCTTATCGCTACAGCAACTAGATTCTCTTTGTGTTCAAATGACGCTTTGCGGCAGCACCTTGTCTTTGAGATAAGGTCCAAATTAATTACTTAGCGAATTTAGACCTAGTCTTAAGGGGGATTAGTGAAAATATAAAGGTGAGTTTAATTCAGCTAAATATTTTTCCATCATCATCATCATTTCAGCCGAAAGACGTCCACTGCTGAACATAGGCCTCCCCCAAGGCTCGCCAAACCGATCGGTCCCGCGCCAGCAGCATCCAACGCGATCCCGCAACCTTAACCAGGTCGTCGCTCCATCTTGCTAGAGGCCTACCTACACTGTGTCTTTCGGTCCGTGGACACCACTCGAGAACCTTTTTGCCCCATCGGCCATCAGTTCTACGAGCGATGTGCCCTACCCACTGCCAGTTGAGTCTGGCGATTCTTCGAGCTATGTCGGTGACTTTAGTTCTTGTGCGGATTTCACCATATCTAATGCGATCCCGCAGAGAAACTCCGAGCATAGCCCTCTCCATTGCCCTCTGAGTGACTTTGAGCTTTCTTATGAGACCCATCGTTGGCGGCCACGTCTCAGTGACATAAGTCATCACTGGCAAAACACTCTGGTCAAAGCCTTTTGACTTGAGACATTGCGGTATATTGGATGACATGATATTGCGGAGCTTCCCGAACGCTGCCCAGCCGAGTCTTATTCGTCGATTACTGCCATCATTTACTGCAAATAAAATACATCGAAAAAACAGAAAACACTAAGTTATAGCCGAGAAAGCAACAAGGATCCTCATTATTACGGGTTGCGGGCTTAGCCCATACACGAACCAGGTAAAGCAGTCAATAGGTAACGGGATTCGATGTTTTCTGTTTTTTTTCGACATGTTCTAGTTCCAGTATAATTAAAAGGAAAATATTTTCTAAGGTAATCGCAAAAATATAAATAAAATCGGAAACTTTGGTTGATAATTTTTTAGATTTTTTTAACGCTAAGAAGAAGAAGGTAAATCAGAGCTCCAAGTAAAAGGAAGTCTTAACTAACTAACTAACTACCAGGACGCAGTGACCCAAAGTGGGTCTTGGCCTCCAACACCAGATTACGCCACGCTTTGCGATCTTGAGCCAGCCCTTGCCAGTCCTCGACCCCGAGGTCCAAAAGATCTTTCAGGACATCTTAGGAAAAGGAAATCTTAGGGTTCATAATTGAATGAGCCTGGCGACGACTATGCACGTTCGGCGGCAATTTGAGCGTATCCTCAGAGCAGCTAGGTGAGCTAGGTAACCGTTGTCCGGCAATCTATCGCGATGTCGAGTTTTTTGATACCAAAATTATGTGGTTCGTGATAGGTAGCAAAAATTAAATTTCCATACAAATGGATCAGGAGATTTTGGGAGGCTGTGTTAGTCAAGTTCAGTGGCGATCACGCTACTTACCTATAAATTTCTATGTAAGTCGGAATCCAAAATTAAATGTACAATGTTTTTGAGATATGTTCATATTATAGTGAAAATAAACGGATCACTCACGTCATAAAACGAGTTTAACTCGACATGTTTCGGGCTAATCCCTTCTTTTTCAGCCGGGATAGTGGTTGGCCGGTGCCCCCGAGTTGGAAAACAGTGTTGAATACTCATACTGCGTCAACGGTGAGTGTGAGCGAACCTTTACAAAGTGATGTTGTTAGTGTTGTGTGCTACCCTACATTTGACAATGACAATAAAAGTGATGATGAAAACGGTGGTAGTTGTGTGACGCTGTCAGTTGCGTCGAGTAGCCGCGCGACCAGGGCGGTAGCGCGTAGTGTTCGTTTGGCAGCCGTCGTGACGTGTGGCTCCGGGAAGAAGGGCTACGGATTAGCCCGAAATATGTCGAGTTAAACTCGTTTGTAAGACGTGAGTGATCCATTTATTTTCACTATGCACTCATAGTAGTTTAGTTTCATGTTGTCATTACTATCTGACAACATGAAACTAAACCCGGCAAACGTTGTTTTCCCATAATAGCTATTCTCAGACCTACCAAAAATGTCATAAAAATTCATCAAGCCGTTTGGTGATACAAAATTAGTGTCATCTTACTCAGTTAATGTTGGACAAATTAATGCATTAACTCAATTTTTTAAATTAGTTTGGTAAAATTTAGAATGTTCATACTTAGTTTAAATTAAATCATGAACTCAATGTATGGACATCTCAAATTTAATAAGACTAATTAAAACAAATGAGTTAGTGCATTATATTGTCCGTCATTAACTGAGTACGAAACACTCATTTTGTATCACCATTTTTGTGTCACCCTGTTTATTAGAGAAGATAGATAATACGTAGATGTCATTCCACTTTTTCCGCCAACAGTTAATAATGTCTGACTTCAATCTCAAACCAACATAAATATGTACAGAACGTCTCACAAACTCGCTAAAATTTATCATTTACAACATTAATGTAAACTGACTTCATCAGCACAGCTTAAGGCCGAAGCGGGAACTTGCCAAAGTTGCTTCAAGTTAAATTTGACGAGTGGCCCTCGAAGTGAAGTTTTCACTTAAGGCAATAAGTTTTGAATTATGGAGGCTCGAGATTTGAGTGATGCGGCACTAGATATCTTATGTGTTACAACTTTGTGATGTACGTGTGGAGTCTAATTGATTGGCGCGTGTGGAAATTAAACTGTCTCGCTTTTGAGTCAAGAATATACAGTTATACAGGGTTATTTGTAATTCACTGACATCCTCTTAACCCTGAATTCCTATCACTCAAACAAATATTTTTTGTTTTACGACTTTTTAAAATGAAGCACTTTTTTCCCATACAAATACACAGAGTATCGTCAAAATAAGAGGTAATCTCAAATTTTCAAAACGTTATTACACCAAAAATATTAAGTTATGACAATAGCCGTAAAACAAAAAACATTTGTTTAAGCGGTAGGAGTTTAGGGTTAAAAGGATGCTAGTGAATTACAAATAACCCTGTATATAAGCTGTTACTTAATTTACATAATGTATGTTTGCCTCGAGCTATGGAGAGGGCATGCTCGAGGTTTCTTTACGGGATCGAATCAGGAAGAAGGAGATTTGTAGAAGAACCAGGGTCACCGACATAGTTAAATAGATTAGTTTGTTAAAATGGCAATGGGCAGGCCTTATAGCATGCAGACCAGATGGCCGTTGGGGCGGAAAAGTTCTCAAATGGAGACCACGGACTGGCAAACGCAGCGTGGGACCGTGGGACGTCAACCAACGAGATGGACGGACGATTTGGTGAAGGCCGCTGGTTCAAGGTGAATGCAAAGCAAGCAGCAAGTAACCATTTTAAGGGTAATACACAAAGTAAATATAGAGACTTTTAACAGACAGATGGAAAACACAGTGCTCCTGTCAAGGTTCTGTTTATTCGGTATAAGGAAAAGGACATTAAAAACATTTTTCAAGTCAAAAAGAAATAATAGTTAGGTACATTAAGGCCGCGCCGAGCTTTTGGCGCATTTATTGCATTCATTTAATCTCGTGCTGTATCATTACTAGCAAAGCTTAAGTTCTGAAATTCGTGTGCAAGATATTTAGGATTCAATCTAATGACCAGTGATTTTCGAAACTTGTAGTTTGCTCGATAGAAAAAAATCCAAAGTCTTCTCTAAAAAATTAAATAAAGCCTTTGTACGGCGTAAATATACTTACTGCACGCAGGTCATGACATTTTGAATGTAATAAAACAAGATGTTTTCTAGAGCCCAGTGATGCTACATTTTTAAAATAAGTATTTGTTTTGGTAATACAATGAAAATACGTGAATACAAGCGCGGTCTGATCAACTTATCTTGAGCCGTCGTGCTTCCCCCTTGTCCGTATAGTTAGTTGCGTTAGTTCTCCTTTGGCCATCGGACAGGGAACTTGCGTCGCTTGCGCTACTTGGCTTTGATTCTTTAACGACCTTTCTTATTTTTTTCTTTGTCTTTAACGACCGCCTTAGCC
The DNA here is from genome assembly GCA_947859365.1 of Archips crataeganus. Classification (NCBI taxonomy): domain Eukaryota; kingdom Metazoa; phylum Arthropoda; class Insecta; order Lepidoptera; family Tortricidae; genus Archips; species Archips crataeganus. The sequence goes on along the minus strand of OX402059.1, from coordinate 20,055,026 downwards.
TAGTTGGTAGTGACCCTGCCTACGAAGCAAGAGGTCCTGGGTTCGAATCCCGGTAAGGGCATTTATTTGTGTGATGAGCACGAATATTTGTTCCTGAGTTATGGATGTTTTCTATGTATTTAAGTATTTACTTATCTATATAAGTATGTTTATCGTCGTCTAGTACCCATAGTACAAGCTTTGCTTAGTTTGGGACTAGGTCGATTTGTGTTAGATTGTCCCCTAATATTTATTTATTTTATTTATTTATTCTAGCCGCTCTCACACACACATACACGACTGCAAAGAATACCTAAAATCGATTAGTGCAAGATGCTCGGTGCGGCCTTAAACTTGGAAATGTATTTATGTTCATAAACTAGGCAAAGTTATAACAAGACTACAAGTTTGTGCGCCGTGAGTTGTGCCTGAACAATAATAACAACTTTTGTTAAATTTGTATTCATCATTTTCTCCCTATTACCCTTTATAGTCGATGCATATCAAGTTTACTCGTTGTTGCGGTTTTTAATAATAACAACCTAGGGCTTTTCAAGAGCGAATAGGCTGTTACTGATTAAATATTAAGGGGGATATCGATAAACCAATATAAAATGATCTCACAATCTGTACATTTTACTTAGAATCAGGGTTCTACTAACACTGGATTATTTAGTTACGGCTGTTTACGGCGTATATTTTGACACTAGCTTTTGCCCGCGACACCGTCCGCGTGGAATTAGTAATTATTTGGACAGCTTATTTTTTTATCCAATTTGCTTTTTCATCAATTATGGCTCTCCTTAGTTCCTCGATATAAAAAAGTACCTGCACCCGCACCCCCCAGACCCTACCACACCCCCCAGACCCCACCCAAACCCCCTACCGCAACCCCCCCCCCCCCCGAACCCCCCCCCCCCCCCCCCCCGAACCCCCCCGCACACCCGCGTTCACATTCACCACCGTACTCCCAAGTCAAGCGTGCCTATAGAAGTTTTACTTCAAAAACCCCCGATTTTGAAACATTCTTCCGCTCCGCTCCGCTCCTATTGGTGTTAGCGTGATGATTATAGCCTATGTCCTTTCTTAGGCTCTAGACTATCTGTGTACTAAATTTGATTTAAATCGGTTCAGTAGTTTCAGCGTGAAAGCGAGACAGACAGACAGACAGAGCTACTTTCGCATTTATAATATTAGTTAGGATAGGATACCTAAAATTTGTACGGAACTCTTGGTGCGCGAGTCCGACTCGCACTTAGCCAGTTTTTCATTTCGAACGTGCAAAAGAGAGATACCTACTGTCACAGTGGCAAAAAGTCACTAGTGCGCGCTAGCCCTTTTTTTTTTTTTTTATGTTAGAAGGCCAGACAAACGAACTAGTGGGTCACCTGATGTTAAATGATCACCACTGTCCATAGACACCCGCAGCGCTTCACGCGATGCCAGTGCGTTGTCGGCCCTAAAGGAAAGGGAACAGGGGAAGGGGTGAGGGAGGGGAAGAGGGAAGGGGTGAGGTATTGGACCCCCGGCACTCTCACTGACCGTACGAAACGCAAGCAGGATTACTGCTGCTTCACGCCGGTGTTCTGTGAGAGGGTGGTACTGCCCCGGACGAGCCTGCCCATTCGCGATGCAGCGGCTAGCTACAACATGGCTCTACCACTACTAGCCCTTACATGTCAATGTGACAATCAGCCGTGTTGTTTTTATTCTGACGTAAGAACTGTCACAAAAAACCGGCCAAGTGCGAGTTGGACTCGCGCACGAAGAGTTCCGTACCATTATCTATAAAACGGCAAAAAAATCACGTTTGGTGTATGGGATGGGAGCCTCCCTTAAATATCTTCTATACCTATAAAACAGTACCGTGACTGACTGACTGACTGACTGACTGAATGACTGACTCATAATTACTAAACTAAACGGGACTTATCACGCAACTCGGCAACGGTGTGGTGGTAGACGAAAAACTCAGCTTCCATCAGCATACACAGATCATGTCAAAAAGAGTGCGGAAGTTGATTTACACAATGAAACTTCTCAGAAATGTAGCCGATAACGATATATTGAAAACCGTGTACCTCTCACTATGCCAGTCAGTTCTCTCATATTGTATCTTGGCCTGGGGTGGCACGACATCTTCTTCGCTTGTAAATCTCGAGCGTGCCCAGCGATCAGTGATTAAAGTAATGCTTAAAAAGCCAATTCGTTTCCCTACAGTCCAACTTCTAAAGGAGGCGCAATTGCTTAGCGTTAGGAAACTATACCTGGTCAAAGTAGTCACCAGAGCCCATCAGGAAACCAACAAGACAATCAAAGTTAAAGCTGCCAGAGCTGATAATTTGCGACCCAGATGCTTCAGTCTGGCTGTTCCGTCCACGAAAACGTATTTTGCTAGACGCTTTAGTTCTTACCTGATACCCCGTTTATATAATATTATGTAAAATAACTGATGTTAGCAATATGTCTTTACATAAAGTTAAATTAACAGTAACTAAATTGTGCTTGGAATGGAGTTATGAAGAGATGGAAAGATTTATTAGAATTTAAAACACACACACACACACACTCACACACACACACACACACACACACACACACACACACACGCGCACACATACACGCATGTTTTTTCTTCATTGTAACCTTTAACTATTATTTTACTTATAGTTTTAAATTACCGTTTAAATTTAGTAGTCCTATACTGTTAAAATATTATTGTCAACTGCACTCTCGGACCCCAAGATACAGGCTAAGCCTAGTTTGGGGCCCACTAGACACTGTATTCTAATGTAAAAATATTTTGGTCAATAAACGATTTTGATTTTTTTTTTTTTTTGAACTCGTGACCACGGTTGCTGCAATGTGGCCGAAACGTCGAGGTAAATAAATAAATATTTAGTGCGTGATAAGTCCCGTTTAGTTTAGTAATTATGAGTAAAAATCACGAAAGTTTAAAACAGTATATTGAATGACTGACTGACTGACTGACTGACAGACAACGCATACCCTAAACTACTGGTGCTAGAGACTTGAAATTTGGCATACATGTACCTTGAGTATTGTAGAGGTGCACTAAGGAAGGATTTTTCGAAATTCCCACGGGATAGGGATATATCTATACTTTCTTTGTTTTTCTGTTTGTAGCGGAATCTCTGAAACTATTGAGCCGATTTTAAAATGTTTTTCACCAATAGAAAGCTACATTATCTTTCATTGACATAAGTTACTTTTTATCCGGGAAAATGCGAAATTCCCACGGGATAGAAATAAATTAATTCAATTTCAAGGCTGATTTTTAAAATTCTTACATATTATGTGATATAACTATCCCTGATTTACATAAGCTACTTTTTTTTCGGGAAAATGTAAAATTCCCACGGGATAGAAAAAACTGAGTCTTCGCGTACGAAGTCGCGGGCAAAAGCTATTATAAATATAAATAATATAAATATTTATTTTATTTTAATTTAATTACTTAAGGTTGACTGGCAGAGATCCCTTCAGGGATAAGTCCGCCTTTGTACTTATAATTTTTTTTTTCTGTAACCTTTTTGTTTTCCTTTTTTACAATAAAGAGTATAAACAAACAAACAAACTTATTTTTAAACTGAATATTAACTAAATATTCAGCGAATATTTCAAGCGTCTACCTGGTTGCCGTTGTCAATATCGAGCAAAAAAATCACGTTTGTTGTATGGGAGCCCCCCTAAATATTTATTTTATTCTGTTTTTTAGTACTTGTTGTTATAGGATCAACCGAAATACATCATCTGTGAAAATTTCATTTGTCTAGCTATCACGGTTCATAAAATACACCCTGGTGACAGACGGACAGACGGACAGACGGACGGACAGACAGCGAAGTCTCAGTAATAGGGTGCCGTTTTTACCCTTTGGGTACGGAACCCATCATCATCATCATCGTCATTTCACTTTTGATTACATCTCAGATGACACCCTGTAGTATCAGACTTAGTTCCAGGCTTATCGTTCCCGGATTTTCTAGTTAGTATAAGACGGATTAATCTCTTCCCGTGGGAGACGTAAAAGTCTTATGGGCCTAATCTAAACGTAGGCAGTAGCGCGTTCTATGGCCAACTACGAGTTTTGAGCTCCAACACTGTGGTGTGCAAAGGAATAGGAAGCAAGGGAAAACTATCACAATGTTCCCAAGCAAATTCTCATAAAGACTTGTTTTCAAACCTCAATCAACGATCACAAAGACTGTCAAAAGTGTAGCTACTTAGAAGAAGTTAATGCTAGATTAAACTTGATTAGACTTGCGTATAATAGCAGTGTACAATACAATAGAGTACTTCAACATTACTATCGGTGATTCGTAATGATTCTATTCTTTTTAGGAGCTGCCACTTCAAAATGTAACATTTGAGAAAATGTTTAACATTTGGTAGCATAGCATACGGTTGTGGTGCTAACTCTGAAGGCGAGTTCTGGAAAAGTTCGAAACGCGTCAGTGTAGTTTGGTGGTGGTGATGGTTGGGTTTGCGTGATTTGTGTGTGTTCGTACAGTATGGAGGTGGAGGAACTGCATGAACACGTTAACTATTGTAAGGTCGCGGGTGAGCAAAGTAATTGTTTCAGTTCATTAATATGGACCTCCGCAAAGTACCTGATTCAATAAATTACTTCAAAATGTACCTACTCTACATTTTTTACCAATATTGTTGGCGAATGAGCAGATTAGTAGGTGACAAACGATCTAGAGCTCTTAAGATCAGAAGCCACATTTTGATGCTCTGTTTTCACTGCAAGCGAAGCGGAGTCCATAAAGACTCCGTTCAATGCATTAACTGTATGGACGTATTAGACGTGCCTCCACTAAACTTCTATGATGTTGATCGTTGCGAGTTAAGCGGAGTCTCTGCAAAACCCGCTCTGCTTGCACTCGAAGGCGGCCATTTTGATTGCGAGGAATAAAGTGTCAATCTTTTTGTTATTGTTGATGTTTAAAATATGTACAATGATTCGTAACACAGGTCGTGATTTATCCCTGTGGGTGCGGATAAATCACGACCTGTATTTGTCGACCCGAAATAAATGATAATAATTTACGACCAAAACTCACATTATGTAATAGTCATACTTAAGTGTGGTGTATTTTGTGGTTCCCTCCGAATCTAAAAATACACGAACGAAAAACTAAAATTACAGGTATTTGGCCTCATCAGTAAACGTATACAAGTGGTTTTCATTCCGTTCATGTTAAAAACATATTTGTTATTTTCCAACAAAGCTAATTGCACTAGCGCAAGCAGCATAAATACAAGTCAAAACAAAAACGAAACGCCTCAAGAATGACAGGCGGCCATATTGCGATGTTAATGTCAATTGACGTGAAGTTTAATTTGAATTGCTATAATACTTACAAATTATATAGGACTTTGGAACATTAAAGTAGGTATTTTAATTATGATTTGATTATAATCTAAGGTTAAATCGTTGAGGTTTGATCTGGGGCCCTAAGGTGGATTCGAAGCTAAGTTTTTTTCGGAGCTTATGCGCAATATTTCATTTAAAACTAGCTGCTGCCCGCGACTCCGTCTACAAAGAATTAGTTTATCAGTATCCCGCGGGAACTTTGTAATTTTCCAGGATAAAAAGTATCCTATATGTTAATCCAGGTTATAAACTATCTATGTGCCAAATCTCACCAGAATCCGTGAAACCGTTTTAGCGTGAAAGAGTAACAAATGTTTGTTACTCTTTAATACATCCATTCATCCATAAAAACTTTGACGTTTATAATATTAGTAAAATTTACCATGAACTTCACTCAGAAGGAAAACAAGTTTATTTATTTATTTATTAAGTAAAACAAAATTTACACAGTATTACAGCTGTAAGCCAATTCACTGGAAAATTCAATTTAAACATTTGAAATAAGAAATTATACATTTAAGAAATAGATAACAATCCACTTCCATCCATCGCCTCACAGAACCTCAGACATGTGCGACAGACTTCGGCCCATCGACTTGCAAAGAGGTCAGATTCGGGTGCTGAAGACAGAAGCGAGTTGAGGCACGTTAGTGCACGAATTACAGGGGAATTACGGTGTGATACAGTTCGAGTCCTTGGTACCGCCAGCAAACTATTGTTGAACAGTTGAGGAAACCAACATAATATCTGCAAATAAATTCAATGTGGGAACTATAACAACACTTTCATTCTGAGAGGACGCCTGTGGCCAGCAGTGGGACGCATGAAGGCCGATATGACTACGATGAATGGTTTCTACTAGCTTTAATCTCGCTAGATTCACTTCAATGGAATAATAAATTTAAAAAAAATCCTTGGGTATTGCAGACAATCCTTTCTTAGAGCACCGCTATGATCTTCTAGGCGCATGTCTGCCAAATTTCATGTGTATGACTTTTGGTTTATTTTAGGCTGTACTTACATTTTCTACTTGACAAGAGTCTACGTACACTTTTATAGATATAGATAACCAAGTGAAAAATAATTATATTTGGTAGATGCCAATATGCATCATTTTACAATCGTATTTAAGTAAATCAAAGTGAAAGTCAAAATTCTTTATTCAATTTAGGCATCAGTTGATGCTCCTATAAACATCGAAGAATCTACCACCGGTTCGGAAAAACTCTGTTGAGAAGAAACCGGTAAGAAACTCAACAAGATATAATAAAATCTAAGGAGCTAGCTACCTACGAGTTTGTAACGAAAGTGCATTTTTATTAAATTATTGAATTTGTTAGACGAACTTTCCCCAAAAACTGTCCGTCACACTGACCCCCCCAAAAACAATTAGTATCGGAACCATAACACCGTCCGAAAAATACAACAATAAATTCCCGCCATTAGCTGAGCAATGACAAATTGAGTTCCAATGAGCCAGACGGAAACGGAAAAGGAAAAGTGCGGAATTAGAGCAATTTAGCCAACGTCGAAGAACCGAAAGATGGATTACAGGTTGAACCTTTTCAGGGTGTCTACGGAACCCTATTGCAGACTGCCCGTTTCAGCGTTCCTCAGGATTTAAACTCAAAAAAGATCCGCTCGCTTTTACAGTCCTAGCCTACACAGGGTGTACCTATGCTATAAGAAAAAGAATGAGAGGGTTTGTACTGTAGTTCCCGCGTGGGCCCAGTGTAGATTGGAAACTTCACGCACACCATTGAATTTCTTCTCGGGTGTGTGGAGGTTCCCTCACGATGTTTTCCTTCACCGTGAAGCTCATGATAAATTTCAAATGTAATTTCGCACATAAATTTTGAAAATTTCAGTGGTGCGAGCCCAGACCCGAAGCTACGACCCTCTGCTTGAGAGGCCGTAGGTCAACAAGTAGGCCACCACGGCTGTTTCATTTAATGTAAATTAAGAAATATTTTTGTGTAGTACCGAAATAAAGAAAAACTAAACAGCACCTTGTAATTAAAAACAAATGGCTATTTAATCAAAAACAATTCAAAGAAATGACGGAGCAAAACTACCGAAACGTTAGCGAAAAAGAAAATAACAAAATCAACAAGGAAAACAAAATAAAACGAAAGCTAATTACGACATCTCTAATTAACACCCAATAAAACGAAAGGCAATAGAAAACAACTTACCTAAAATCGCAATCACGTACGACCCTCAATGTGGGCACGCACAAATAATAATCACAAAATTAGCGAAACTACCAAGTTCGGCGAAAGTTAGTTGAACTGCGTAGGCGAATCGAAAGTTGGTCGAATTTTCGATAGACGACGTGCGTACACGCGAAAACCGGAGTTGAACTGAGCCCTTCCACCCCAGATGGGGCGGGGACACTACAAACTAGTGGGGAGTGGATGCAACCATCGGGGTGTCTTACGTTTGAAAATTTGTGAGGAGTTTCGTGGAAGGGTCAAGGGTTGAAGTCGGGGTATAACGGTAATTATCTTTAAGTATCTTAGAGAATATGTGCTAGGAAGGGACCCATTTTGTTTCCGAGATAGCCATGCTTATGTATGAAGGAATATTATGTTACCTACTGAGAATATTTGGAAGTTACTTTGGCGTGCTACATCCCAGCCTATATACGTCCCACTGCAGGCCACGGTACCGTCTCCTCTCAGAATGCTTAGGCGCGCTTATTTGGACCCAGCAACACAGCATTTTAAACGTAAACGTATTAAAAATTGGTACCCATTATTTAAGGCAAGCTTTTAATTTCAAAATATTTATAAAATTACAATAAATTTCTGAATGTCTGTATAATATTGAACATAAACAGGCTATTTTGCTAGTTTTTGAGCCTATTATAAAAGGCAACCGTCAAACCTGGACTTTAAACCCTACACTATTAAAAATGTACAGGCATTATTTTCCCATATTTGTGCCATATGTTCTGTGAATAAACTGTTCATTCATTCATTCAACTCTACTTAATTCCAGAGTTCAATGAATGTCTTGTAGACTAGTACTTATACTGGACTGAAAGTAATTAATAACTTTTAATTATAATTACCAATAATAGCCAAGTCATGCTTATCGAGGGGCGCGTAGAACAAAAACTAGGGCTAGTTATTAGGGAAGTTAGAGGCCTCTTCAACTATGAAGCTCTAATTGAGCGAAATAGGCGATCAATGTTTGTAATTGTAACACTTGACTTGTAATCTAATATAATATAAAAATCTCGTGTCACGGTGTTTGTTATCGACCTCCTTCAAAACGGCTTGATCGATTTTTATGAAACTTTTTTCTCTATATACGGTAGGTCTGATTAGGTCGTAGGCTATATTTTGTACATATTTTACACATTATATACATATTTTTGACCTTTTTAATGACCCAAAAATAATGCTTTTTGCACTAAGTATTAAAAATTTTGACACATTTTACAAGGAGTTCGAAGTTCAAATTAGGTGCAATGATGTTACACTTCCGTTCCGAATTCAAAACTTCTGTACTTACCGGAGACTTTTGATCATTGTCCAGTATTCTTAAGTTTCTGGTGACTTTTTAAAGGTGTAATGGCGATTATGTATCATTTAAAAAAATAAAAATAAAGAAAGGCGATGTTTTTATGACACTGACAGAAGGGTTATCCTAAAAAACGCTTACTCACCCACACGTAAAATTACTCAACAATTTTCACTTACCTACAATCTAGAACGCGAATAATTTCAATCCAACCTCATAATTGTATTAACCTTTAATACACTCGATTATCTAAGTGATAAAAGCAACAGGCTAGTTTATATTTAATCAAGTATAAAGCATTTTGGTTAGTTTAATGGCGTTAGGGCAGGTGAGCATTATGAGTCAGTTTTATAGCTTAGGGGACTGGGCATTGGGGAGATAAGAGATAAGGTCTCCGGGTCTGTCTACTTGTATATATGTAGTCCGGAGGAGTACGTAGTAACGTTAACGGAGCGGTCATTCATTAAATATTTAAGAGTTAAACTATTGATGTATGTATGTATGTACATGATACAGTGGTTATACCTAAGGCCTCTGAAGCAGAGAAAATTCCAGGATATTTACATACACGCACCGCACAGGCACAAAAAAGCCGTGGTGGCCTAGCGGTTTGACCTATCATATGGCCTGTCCAGTCGCACGTTCAAATCCCAGCTCGCACTTCTGTGCTTTTCGGAATTTACGTGCGAAATTACATTTGAAATTTACCATGAGCTTTACGGTGGAGGAAACATCGACAAGAAATTCAATGTTGTGTGTGAAGTTCCTAATTCGCACTGGGCCCGCGTAAGAACTACGACCCAAGCCCTCTCATTCTGAGAGGAGGCCGGTGCCCTGCAGTGGGACGTATATCATCCCAATGATGATGATGATGACACACACAGGAACACACACACATACCTACACGCCCACGTACTCGTACATGCATACACGCGTACGCACATACTCACAAACATTTAAACCTCAAAACAGAATTTGACAAATATACTACAAACTCATTTCATAAGCCCTTTCATTTCTTAGAGGAGACCCTGTGCCCTGCAGTGGGAAGTATATGGGCCGAGATGACTACAAACTTATCATTATGTATTAGCCAACAGAGAGTGCCAATTACGAGTACTAGAAATTACACAAAAATAGAAAAATAAATATCTGTGACAAACGAACGAACTGACGGTTGGTCAGACATTGAAATCTTTATAATGTCGACCCGTTAACACCTGGGCAAGAACCCTAAAGAACGGCGATTCGAATACCCAATACTGAAACAATCTCCTTCAAAGGTACCTGTCAAAAATACCACTAATTCTCAAGGACCCTTAAACTCTCAAACAAAACTACTTCAAACTCCGATCTAAGAAACAATACGCAACGAAAAAAAAGTTTTCAAGTCCTTAATAACACTTGGAACAATAAGCTACAAGTACAATAGTCTGTCGGACATCATAAAAGTTCGAGACAAAGCTTTTTGAGCCGAAGTAGGTAAAATGTCTGGTTATTGTTAAGTTGTTTCGTAGTAAGCTTGCAGGTAACGTGCTCACCGACATAAAGTGACCATGAGTTTGTAAATAAAGAAGACTTTATACATTCTTGGTTTTAATTCTTCGAGTTGTTTTTGCAAGCTTTTATTTAACTTGTCCTGTTTGTTTGGGTCAAATTTTGGACGTCGACTTTAACTCAGTGGTTGGATTTACTTGAAATTTGTCATATTTATGTAGGTTGGCTGACAAATACAAAAAATACTGTCAGAAACACTGACAGCAGAGTATAACCGTTGGGCTGCTGGACACAGGTACAGATACATTGGTGATAGGGAGCTTCACATACACCGTTATGTAAGGATGGGTGTATTGAAACTCGTAAGAGTCGAGTAGATATTGCCTATAGATATTCTCTGAGCGTAGTATTATGTTGGAAGAGTGTGTGTGTGTGTGAGGCGCAACTCACACTACAGTTGAATTTATTCGCAGGTCTTACAGCTATTTAACGGTGTTTTATTTATCTGAAAATCTCATGGTAAATTTGAAGTGTGATTTGCACATAAATCCCGTAAAACCTAGAGGTGCGAGCCCAGTTAAATCTACGATCCTTTGTTTAAGAGGCCATAGATCGAACCACTGCCTAGTGATAGAAGTGGTAGCTAGTGGTAGGTAGTGGTTATCACGACCGCTTCTTTAAATTTACTTGTATTGAAGTTTATCCTACTATTTACTTTTGAAGTTTTAAAGGATTAACCTGAGGCCGTATTGTCTAACGCTTCTGACGCTTGTCTTCGCTTTCACTGTCTCTTTCTCTCATCATTTTAAACCATATGACAGAAAAAAATAGTGAGTGATACTTTATTTTTATAATATTAATTCCCAACTTAACTGCAAGGCAAGCTAATAAATTAATAAATAAATAAATAAATATCACGGGACAATTCACACCAATTGACCTAGTCCCAAAGTAAGCTAAAGTAAAGCTTGTGTTATGGGTACTAGGCAACGGATAAACATACTTATATAGATAGATACATACTTATATACATATTAAACACCCAAGACCCGAGAACAAACATTCGTATTTTTCATACAAATATCTGCCCCAACACGGGAATCGAACCCGGGACCTCAAGCTTCGTAGTCAGGTTCTCTAACCACTAGGCCATCTGGTCGTCTCAATGTATGGGCTAATATAATGTCAGGGTGTTACAAGACGAGCTTTTGGCATTTTTTAAATTAACTTTGTTGACTTCGTAGACTTTTGTGACGTGGACACCCTACGCATAGGTACTTTTGACGGGAGAATTTCCTCTTACAATGAAAACCTCACTATGTAGAAAGAAATTCTTACAATAATGGTTAAAGACAATAAAGGAACCGTTGCTGAAGTGGTATTTGCTGTAAAGCATAATATTATCACGGTGGTAAGAAATATAGCTGAAATACTTAATATAATATGTACAGGTTGAATGATATTGCTGCACGCGGTTTAGTTTAGTTTGCGGACCCGAAGACGCATTGTAGGTAGGCTTCCAACAAGATTAAGCGACGACCTGGGGCCTGTTCCATAACAAGTACAACTTATATTACAAACGGAACTCCCTTTCTAGTTAATATAACTGAAGCGAGAGTTCCGCTTGTAATATTAGTTGTACTTTGTTATGCAACAGGCCCCTGGTTAAGGTTACGGGAGCGCGTTGGATGCGGATGGCGCAGGTCCAACAAGATTAAGCGACGACCTGGGGCCTGTTCCATAACAAGTAGAAATGATGATGATTTTCACTAAGTTTGTTGATTCCTCGACGTGGTAGGACAATAGCTCACTGCTGGACGAAAATTTTTATTACGCTATTTCCTTTTGGGTCTGTATAAACAACCAATCCGATTCCGATTAATTTCTCTAGATATCTAATCGAGGTGACATTTCTTGTAAAGTTTGAGGACATGATACAGTACCCCCAGTAGTTCGGTCAACACATTGATAAAAGAACGTTTGTGGTTGTAAAGTGAACACAGAGTACTTCCACTGAAGCTTGATTACCACCTCCAGCTGCATTTTGCAAGACTATCGTCCCCTCGGTTTTCGATTGCTGCTTGCCCATTTTCTTGCGTTACACACGTCTATCACAAAGTCACGAAAAAATTGTATGTACTTTACACAATATAACTCGGCAACAGTCTATCTGATGCACATCGCAAAATTCCAGTCCTATTATGGACAACGGTATCGAATTCGCACTACTCGCGACGAGGCGTCCATAGTCAGGGTCGCCATGTAAGGATGGGAGTTCGGAAGATCTTAATAAAACAAAGATTGGTGTCGATCTGGCTATATTGAGTAATGAATGCGATTATTATAGTCTTACCACTACAACATTTTCACTTGTCTTAACCCGGCTTAAGGCTGCGTTTCCACGAGAAAGATGTGCGAGGATGCGTTGCGACGGATGTGTTTGTCAAGGACCTTGTAAATGAAGTGTTTCTATTGGTTCATAACAAACAAATCCTCGCACAGCTCCGGTGGATACGCAGCCTTAGTCATTAGTTATTTACAAACACAAACACATTTTTTTTAAGTTAGAGAGGCCAGACAAACAAACTAGTGGGTCACCTGATGTTAAATGATCACCACTGTCCGTAGAAACATACAGCGCTTTACGCGATGCCAGTGCGCTGTCGGCCCTAAAAGGGAGAGGAAAAAGGAGAGGGAATAGAGGAGTGGGAGAGGTATTGGTCCCCCGGCGCTCTTACTGACCGTACGAAACGCAGCAGAAGTACGGCTGCTTCACGCCGGTGTTCTGTGAGAGGATGGTACTGCCCCGGACGAGCCGGCCCATTCGTGATGCAGCGGCTAGCTACAACATGGCTCTACCACTACTAACCAGTTATAAAATACCATAGATTTTTTTTTTTAATTTATTCAAGAAAAAAAGAAAATAAAGTATACAATTATAAACAGCGAGCGAAAATCACGAAAGATTTATCTGTCGCTGATTATAGCACACTTCTAGCGCACTATGCTTAGATTACTAGGGGCGTTCAATAAAAAGTGAGAATGAGTATGTTATAAACAACTTTTACTAAATGTCATTTTATTTTTCGACATAGTCACGTTTTAGCATAATACACTTAGTATATCTTTTTTCTAAACTTAAAATTCCATTTTTAAAAAAGGTCTCATCTTGAGTACTTAAAAAATCTTGTACTGCAGCGACTACCGCGTCGTCGTCTTCAAATTTCTGGCCTCTCAGGTATTGTTTCAATCTCGGAAATAGGTAGAAATCACTGGGAGCGAGATCTGGTGAATATGGAGGATGCTTAAGGATATCGAACCCAGCATCACGAATTGCAGCCATTGCAACGGCGGACTTGTGTGCCGGGGCATTGTTCTGGTGGAACAGCACAACTTTCGAGAGTTTACCTCGCCGTTTTTCGCGGATCTCATTGCGCAATGTTGCTATTTGTTTGGCGTATAAAGTGCCCGTAATAGTGGCTCCATGCTCGAGATACTCAATCATTAATACCCCTTTACCATCCCAAAAAACAGAGCCCATGACCTTACCGGCAGATGGGCTCACCTTGAATTTCTTCGGAGTTGGAGATGATGGCCTTTTCCATGTCATAGACTGCAGTTTCGTTTCAGGGTCGTAATGATGGAGCCATGTTTCGTCCATTGTTATAAATCGCGCCAAAAAAAGTTCCCGGTCTTGCTGCATCAGGTTCAAAGCTTCTTGACAAATCTCTAGTCTAGTTTGTTTTTGCGTGTCAGTAAGCATTCTTGGTACCCAACGCGCACATACCTTTTTCATACCCAAGCGTTCATGTAAAATATTATGCACGCTCCCCGTTGAAATCTTTACATTTTCAGCAATAAAACGAACTGTGACACGACGATCCGCCAAAACTGAGTTTTCGACTTTTTTCACAATTTCTTCAGTTACTGCTGTAGTAGGGCGTCCGGAGCGGGGGTCGTCCATTGTCGATGTTCTTCCACGTCTAAATTCGGCGCACCAACGTGCGACTGTCGAATACGGAGGAGCATTAGACCCTAAAGTGTCCCGCAAATCCAAATTGACTTGGTCCGTAGAAAAATTTTTAAAATACAAGTATTTGATAACGACGCGCAGTTAAATTTTCTCCATTTTCGCTAACGTACTCAATAGCATTGCAAAGAAATTACCGTATATTTTTTTAAACAAAAGACAGTTAGTTTTTTTTTTCATAGCAATCAGCTAGATAGATTAGCTTTACCGGCCAGTATTTAATTTCGTAATATTAAAAGAGTTTGCATCTCATTCTCACTTTATATTGAACGCCCCTCGTAAGGTGTTATTCAATGGACCATCTACACAATGGGATAATAGAAAGCAGCCATAACTCCTGGAATCTTTTTGTGCAGGACCAGGCCCCTCAACATAATAAACTGCTTCTGCTCCACGTCAACATCAGATCGCTAATTAAAAATCATGCTATCTAGAACAAATAATAAGTGAGTGCCCTTTAATTATCCATGTAATTGTGGTCTCCGAAGTAAATGTGAATGACAAAACGAAAAACTTATTTAATATCGACAACTACACAATGAACACACAACTGCGTGAAAATAAAAGAGTAGGTGGCATTATTGTTTATACTCATAAAAGTGTAGCATTTCTAAGTGAAAAAACTATAACAACAAGTTTTGAATGCCTGCTGGGGCAAGTAATATTACCCAGTGGGTACAAGACTTTTGTGTGTGCTATATACCGGCCGCCGCATCTAAATGTAAGTGACTTTAATAGTGAGTTAACTCAACTGTTGTCTAGATATCCATTGAATTGTAACTTCATTACCTGTGGTGACATGAACCTTGACCTAAAAATTAACAGTCGGATAACAAGCTCCTATCAAAACACTATGGCGTCACTTGGTTTTTCTTGCTGCATTACACAGTACACTAGAATTGATACCACAAAGAGATGCACATCCAAGTCGTGCATTGATCACATATTCATAAGGGATATAGCCAAGCAGGGAGATTATCAACATTCAGTTAATGCTGCAGTAATAAGAGACTCTCCCGCTGATCACTTTATGACTGGAATCTCTCTTTGTGGTAAAGAAGTAGTAGGCAATGCTGAAATGCACAGAAAGATAGACAACCACCTTGTGGGGCAGGAGCTTGTTAAAATTGACTGGACTCCAGTATTTGAGCTTCAACACCCTAATGATATATATAACTTCATAATCAATAAATTTACTGAAGTCTATGAACTATGCACAACTCAAAAACCAATTGTAAACAACACTAGATATAATTGCCCCTGGATAACTGATAAACTTGTAGAAATGTCTACCACTAAAAACAAATTATTACAAATATACCTAAAAGATACAAATAATAAAGAAAATGAGCTGTTGTATAGAAGGTATAGAAATAAAACCAATAGGCAAATAAACAAAGCTAGGAATAATTTCACAAAAAAAGAAATTTGTACCAACTATAAAAATCCGAAAAAAATGTGGGAAATTATCAACAAACTAACTGGCAGAATCACTAGAGCCATAGATGACTTACTGCTTAAGTCTTTCAAAATGAAAGCTAGAGAACTATCAGATAAGTTTGCCCATGAATTTGAAAATAATGTACTTTCTGTGCTCACCTCATGTGATGTGCCGCTGCTTGAAGAAAAAACCTATTCCAACACGCCCAAGGTGTCAATAAAAATCAATAAAATCAAAGGTGACAGTATGAATAAAATAATTAAAAATATCAATATTAACAAAAGTGCAGGCTTTGACGGCCTGAGAGCAAGAGACATAAAATATATAACAGAAGCCATGACACCTGTGCTTACACATTTAACTAATCAATGCTTATCTACCTCTTCATATCCTGACAAATTGAAAATAGGAATCATCCGTCCTATTCATAAAAAAGGCAGTTATATAGACACTAATAACCATAACCTATAACTTTATTATCAACAATAGACAAAATAATTGAAAAATATCTAGGAGAAAATATTAACAACTTTCTGGCAAGCAACGGCATAATACATGAAAGACAATTTGGTTTCCAAAGAGGTAAAAACACTTCACAACTATTAGCTAAATTTACAGATGAGGTAAATGCCCACCTAAATGATAGAAAACATGTCATAGTGACGTTCATAGACTTCAGTAAAGCATTTGATACCCTAAATCATGAAATCTATACATATAAAATCCTTTGTCCTGACTGACGGATCAACGCACAGCCTAAACCGCTGATCGTAGAGACCTGAAACTTGGAGGGTGTGTTCTTTGTATGACGTAGGCATCCGATAAGAAAGGATTTTTCGTAGTTCTACTCCTAAGGGGGTAAAAAAGGGGGGCAAAGTTTGTATGGGACAACGTGATTCCTTGGTCCAATCTACTTCAAATTTTGCATAAACATTCTTTAACAGAATTGATGGAAGACGAGTTTCGTATTTTATTGAAATTCATCCCTTGACGGGGTTAAAAAGGAGTAGAAAGTTATTTTGGGGGTGATTTGCTTCGAAGATGATATCAATACTCCTTAGTGCTTTTGATTTATTTAAATAACATTTTATTTTGACACAATGCAAACGAAACGAAACTTCAAATTTGGCAAACCATTTGTCTACGTTTGTCAACTACTTCCTGATCTGATCTCTGATAATAACTAATTATATGTATAAGTATTTGCATTTCACCAAGCTTTTGCTTTTACAAGCGCAGCGTGGGACGTCCACCAACGAGATGGACGGACGTTTTGGTGAAGGCCGCAGGTTCAGGGTGGATGCAGGTCGCTTCCAACCGTAATGATTGGGCGTCAATGAGGGAGGCCTATGTCCAGCAGTGGACGTCCTACGGCTGAAATGATGATGATGATGATGAAGTTTTTATGTGAGTTCAACCTTTTTCGAATAAAATCGAATTGAGTATTCAAACATCATTGTTGAACTCGCATAAAAGCTTGGTGCAATACAAATACATATAAAATGCTTTGTCCTGAAGTCCTAAATGACTGACTGGCGGATTAACGCACAGCCTAAACCGCTGTATGTAGAGACCTGAAACTTGGAGGATGTGTTCTTTGTATGACGTAGGCATCCGATAAGAAAGAATTTTCCGGAATTCCCACGGGATAAGGAATATACGGGATGTACATATTTCATCAATCTAGAGTGACCCTATAACGAAGATTACTAAACTGTTTAAATTGGGCATGCAAGTAGACTATTAGAACAGGTATAAAGCTAATTTCAATAATTATGAAAATTCCCACGGGATAAGGATAATCAGGATTTATATACTCAAATCAACTGAATCCTATCTCCGTAACTACAATTACTAAACTTTTCAAATTCAGATAAACGTAAACGGTCATACATTACATAACAGCAAAAAAACTTATTGCAGGATTTTTGGAAATTCCTGTGGGATAGATTATCTCTGAAACATCCGAGCCGATTAAAAAAAATCTTTGACCAGTAAAAAGTTACACTATCCTTTATTTACATAGGCTACTTTTTTCCGGGAAAATGCAAAATTCCCAAGGGATAGAAAAAATATTCATCTTCGAAGCTCATTTTAAAATGTCTTTCACCAATAGAAAAGATACACTGTCCTTGATTAACATAGGATGCTATTTTCCGGGTAAATGCAGAATTCCCGCGGTATAGAAAATAGTAAATTCTTAGATTATTTATACACTAGATAGAGCTTCGGCGGCATGAAAACGTCCCGAAAAATATAAGCCAACTTGGCTTATATGTCATTTGCCTCCCTTCAGTTTGAATGACGTAACGAGAACATAATATTAAGCTGTCAAAAGAAATTTGTGGACGTTTTGTATCGCAATGTTTGCTACTGACACTCTATCTAGTGCATAAATAATCTAAGAGTAAATTTAACTTCGGGGCTGAGTTTTAAAAAAATGACCAATAGAAAGCTACACTATCCTTTATTGGTATAGGCTAGGCTACCTACTATTTATTCGGTAAAATGCAAAATTTCCGTGGGATAGAAAGAAGTGAATATCACTTGAGGGCTAATTTGAAAATTTCTTTCACCAATAGGAAGTTACACCAACCATTATTTACATAGACTACTTTTCTCCGTGAAAAAGCAAAATTCCCACGGGAAAAAAATAAGTGAATTCAACTACGGGGCGGATTTTAAAACTTCTTTTACCGGTAGAAGGCTACACCTTTAAGGACATAGGCTACTTTTTCTCGGGGAAAATGCAAAATTCCCGCGGGATAAAAATAAGCGAAAATTTGCATAGAATTAGGACAAATTTGTTGAAATTCTCACGGGATAGAGAGTAAACGGGATGTATAATATTCACTAACTGATACTGATGATGATGAAATGATGAAATAATAATAATGATGGATGTTGCCGTTGCCGGATTTTTGTTATATACAATGAAAGAGATGAAGAAGCTTTACCACAAATTGGAATTCTACGCGGACGAAGTCGCGGGCAAAAGCTAGTACTTTATAAAAAGCTTCAGCAAAATGATATACAGGGACCAACCCTAGACTGGTTTAAAAATTATCATTATAATAGATATAACTCAGTAAGCATAGCTGGAGAAAAAAGCGAGCTGCTACAATCCACCTTTGGCACAGCGCAGGGTTCAATAATCGGCCCAACTGAATATCTGATATTTATTTATTATTTATTTATTAAGTAAAACAAAATTTACACAGTATTACAGCTGTAAGCCAATTCACTGGAAAATTCAATTTAAACATTTGAAATAAGAAATTATACATTTAAGAAATAGATAACAATCCACTTCCAACCATCGCCTCACAGAACCTCAGACATGTGCGACAGACTTCGGCCCATCGACTTGCAAAGAGGTCAGATTCGGGTGCTGAAGACAGAAGCGAGTTGAGGCACGTTAGTGCACGAATTACAGGGGAATTACGGTGTGATACAGTACGAGTCCTTGGTACCGCCAGCAAACTATTGCTACGCGGTCTGAGAAAATTTTTTGGGGAGAATGGGACTGCTAACCTTACGATCATTGACACTACACATCATCATCATCATTCACATTGATATATGTAAATGACATGTGCAACATATTCCAGAATGCCTCTGTATACCAATTTGCTGATGATACATGCTTGATAACTGCTAACAGTAATGTAAAGATGGCAGAATATCAAATGCAGAGTGAATTTAATACCTTGTGTAAATGGGCACATGACTTGGGTCTTTCTCTAAACTATAATAAGACTAAAGTGGTTCATATTCACTCACCATATATTAATAATAGCACTACCCCTAACATTGTGGCCCATAGTCACGCATGTATGCATGACGGACAGACATACTGTAGTTGTGAGTCATTGGAAGTTGTTAAACAACATACTTACCTAGGATTAAAAATTGATGATAAATTTAATTGGAAACCACATGTTGAACATGTATGTAAAAGATTAAGAGCAATTCTCAGCAACCTTACTATACTTAAACACAAAATGCCATATAACACACTCCGGCTGCTATACATGGCGCTTGCAGACTCTATTATCAGTTATGGCTTGTCTATCTATGGCCGCACTTATAAAACTTACCTGGAACTGATTTATAATATTCAAATAAGGCTACTAAAAGCAATAGTCCCTCTGAAAATAAAGCACCAATATAAACATAACTACTCTAAATTGTTTCAGTATTGTAGGGTGATGGATGTGTATGATAAGATAAAGCTTGCTGTGATACTAGAATACAAAGATATGATGGGGAGACTGGATAGATATAGGAGACCTTGCAGTCTGAGAAGCTTGCCCAATGAGCCCTACTTCAAAATACCAAAAACAAAAAATGTGTATGGCAAGCGAACATGGACTGTCTGTCTACCTGTCACGCTAAACAGCCTCCCCAGGCATGTCATAGATAAAGTATTAGAAAAACCTAAAAGTATTAAAAATTTAATTAAGAAAGCACTGAATATTGGCATAGCATAAGTTAAGAAAAATGGTAAATAGAATACCAGTAACATAATGTTATTGTGTATAAATCTAGATAAAACAGATGAGCATTATATATATATCAGTATGTAATGATATGAATGACATGTATAAAATAACTATGTATGAGGGGTTTGGGCGGTTGATTAGATGTAGACAAGCTTTAGTTTCCAAATTTAATCTATCATTGTAATACAAACTAGACTAACGTTTTTGAATACAGAAATGTAAATGTTTGGATAGTTTTTGATGGGAGAATTACAGTATTAAGAACATCATCATATGCTGTATTTACTTATTATAAGGCTACTTAAATCTAGGTAATAAATGTACAGTCTGGTTCGCCGGTATGTGTATCGCCGGCCTTGCATGGGTGTCTGTACGTAGACCTTATGTTACCATATTAGGGTCTATGTATAGATATTTGTGGGATGTTGGCGGTGCGGATATTGGTGAGCTTGACAGTACGGTCAGCGTCATGAAGGAGTAGGCGCCTTGGTACCTTGTCGCTTTCAGTCGTTATACATGTTGGGATGACATGGTGGCGGGGTGCAGAGGTGGTCGCTTGTTTGTGGCGCTGACCGTACTAGTACTAGTAATAGTAATAGTTTTATTTTATTTCGTTTGCTTCCTTAGTTATAATAATCTTAAATATTTAAAGATTGTAACTAAGTATAAGAAAATTGTTACAACATTAATTGCAATAAACAGTTTAATTTTTTTTTTTTTTAAACAACGCTTACTGTTCTAAACTACCTACTTATTTGTCTAATAACATTACTTACAGTAGCCTACGATAGGTAAGCACAACTTATCGATATCCTAGGGTTTAAGTTAAAGAATACACATCATAATACTCGTGAATTGAATACACGTTATTCTTGTCAAAAGCTATCGGTTGGACCTGGACTGTGTTTTTTTTTATAATAACCATTTATAAATATAAATTATTCTCACGATCCTGGCAACTAAACTCTACAATATCTGGAACACTAAGTTGCTGAAAGCTACTCGTCCAGATACGTCACGTGCACTGTGAGAGGGTTTGAAACTTTGAACCGTAGTTCCCACGTGGGCCCAATGCAGATCTGAAACTTCACACAGACCATTGAATTTATTCGCAGGTGTCTCCAGATTTACTTACGACGCTTGCCTTCACCGTAAGGCTCATGGTAAATTTCCAAAGTAATTTCGCACATAATTTTGGAAAAACTCAGATTTACGAGGGCTCGACCCCGCGACCGTCTGCTTGAGAACCTTAGATAAAACCACTGGCTGCCACGACTTCTAAAACCCAACATTGTTTAAAACTGGAAGCCCCACACGTGATCTATCACTCATCAGGCATGAGTGACGCCTCTTTATGCGGCCCCGTATACGCAATAATAATAAAATGGTCATAACCGTAGGCGAATATGGGTGTGTTCTTTTCTAAATTAATCTTTAGAATGAATAACGCGTAGAGTCGTCACAGTCCATAAAACGGGATAGAAGAATGACGTATGACAGCTGCAAGAGGTAGCATGACGATTGAGTGAATGAGTGCGAGAGAGAAGGAAGATCAAAGAGATGAAAGTTTGATGTAAAACGCGCGCTGTGACTGCTGTCTCATTTTATTGTTGCTTTTGTTTTATAGTATGTTACTGCAGAGGCCGCGAAATAGCGGATTGCCGGCCGAGTGTTAACGAGGAACATTTGGGAAGAAACCAACTTGAAAGATTTGTTAACATCGTTAATTAGCTACCTCAACCGGAGGTAATTATTAAGAGCACATCTTTTCGAAAAATCTGCAACATGTCGACGACCGGATAGCCTAGTTTTTAGAGAACCTGACTACGAAGCTTGAGGTCCCGGGTTCGATTCCCGGTCGGGGCAGACATATTGTGTGAATAATACGAATGTTTGTGCTTGAGTCTTGGGTGTTTAATCTAATACCTTTAAACGAGCAATTCTTGTATATTATATATAATCAGAATCTCGGAAACGGCTACAACTATTTCGATGAAATTTGGTATGTGGGGGATTTCGGGGATGAAAAATTGATCTAGCTTGGTTTTATCTCTTGTAAAACGCTTGGTACCGCGTTTCAGCCCGAGCGGAGCTCGGTCGGTGTATTTAAGTGTGTATCTATCTATATATGTATGTTTATCCGTTGTCTATTACCCATAGTAGGTACAAGCTATGCTTAGTTTGGGACTAGGTCAATTGGGTGTGAATTGTCCCGTGATAATTATTATTATTTAGGTATTTATTATTTATGTCTGAAAAATGCAAATAAACTTAAACATGTTCTTTTTAAATTGCAAGTTACGACGACAACTTTGCATCTTTTATCATGACCACCACATCTAAATGTTCTACCCATCTACATGCAATCATGAAATATGAGTTCCTAATAACCAAAAAGCTTGATCGAAAATCAAAATGCAATACCAAAAAAAATCTCTGCGCCCTTCGTTATGAAATTATGGTAATAAGCATATTATGTTTCCTTGTCTCTGTTAGCTTATTAAAGATTGTATTTCTATGGTAGAAAGTTCGTTTTTGAATGAGCAGCGGGGGTTTACAAACGGGGAGTGTGTTATGGTTTGCACAATAAGGACATTATTATGATTCTCTCATGGTGTCCTATTGTATAAAATTTTTATATGAGGAGCTTATGTCTGCGCATGAACGGGTGCCATACTAAGTAATATGGCGTGGGTATACTTTAATAAAACTATAAATTGCTTAGGGATATGAAAGCTTAATACTGTTTAGAAACTTTAGTGCATTGAATATTTTTATGTCAAACTTATAAATCCGCGAGATTTACAGTAATTTAGTTTATGGTCGCACATTCTGTGAAAATAAAGGCATATCTTGACATTTAAGTTAATTATACGAGCTGTGCCCAGTAATTGATGATCAAACGAACTTACCAAGTGAAGTTCGATCTCAATTATGTGAGCAACTTCATTCGACGCGATTTTAACATATTGTAGTATTGATTTTAAATTTATATAATTTAATTATATAAATTTAAAATTTAATTTAATTTTTTACTTTTTTACAGGCGAGTTCAATACACACAGGCACGCACACACATAGCGGTCAAACTTATAACACTTTTTATGTCGGTGGTTAAAAAATGAATCGATATGGAAATTAGGAACTCATATTTCATGATCGATGTTAAAGTGCTGTTTGGAGAATTGTCTTAATTTTACTATAAGGCAGTAAATGTTTAATTAACTTACTCGTAACTATTTCCATTGTACAGACATGTTCCACAGCGTGGAATCCAATCTGCGCTTAAATTCCATTTGACATAAATAATCCGCCATGCAATACTAATCCTCATAAATCGAAATATCGGATCTGTACGATCGGACCGCACTGCCAACGCATATTTACTTGTACGATAGGATTGTGCCACAGACACATTGCCAGATGAATCATTTATTTTCTTCCTTTTTACGTGACTACGGTTAAATCAAAGGAGAGCTATGCTTTTTAGCTTCGTGTCTCTTTGACTTTATTAACTTGATGATATTTTGTTTTATTTTGCAATCCCGGCAGCAAAGTTGCTTTCGGGACTTTGGTTCGCATATTTGTAAGTTTTGTTATTGCCTACAGTATCATACAGTCAGTAATTAGTTTTTTGTAATGCTAGAAAAGACCACGGATCGGCAAACGAAGCGTGGGACGTCCTCAGACTCGGTGGAGCGATGATGAACTAAAACAATTACTTTGCTCACCCGCGACCTTACAATAGTTACGTTTATGCAAGAAATGTGCGTTCATGCAGTTCCTCCACCCCCACACTGTACGAACACACACAAATCAAATCACATAAACCCAACCATCACCACCACCAAGCTACACTGACGCGTTTCGAACTCAACCAGAGCTCATCTTCAGACTTACCACAACCGTATGCTATGCTACCAAATGTTAAACTAACAAACCAAAAAAAATGTTTTAACTTGTCACTGTAACTTCTCAAGTACCCACTTTATTTTTCTTATTCTCAAACTACCCCACAAAAATTAACTTTTATTGACATTATTATAAAACTACCTTGAATTTTTGTTTATTATATTTTATTAATACTAACTGTTCAAATTCGACCCAAGCCGCAGTAAAGGAGAAGATACTAAATTTACCTGTTCATTAATAATAGACCCCATAGTGTTGTACCTAATTAGCGATTTGAAGCGATGATCTTCGCAGGGCGGCTGGCAATAGCTGGATGAGAGTGGCCGAGGATCGTGCTCAGTGGCGTGCCATGGGAGAGGCCTATGTCCAGCAGTGGACGAACATAGGCTGATGATGATGATGATGATGAATGCTAAAAAAAACGAAGTATAGAAACACTATTTTTTTAACACGTTTAAAATTTCACCTTTTATATTAATGCTATTTTTATTTATTTAATTTGTTTATTAATTTATATAAGGTAGTATTAGCATCTTAAATGAAACACTAGCAGCTGTTTGAGCTCAATTGTGTTTTTAGTACATTAAAGATGGTAATGATGAAATTATAATAATTTCAACACTCGTAAAATAAATAAGTTTTTGTTAAAAAATCCATTTTTAATACAAGCTTTTTTGCTGTCTGTACTTTTTGCCCCTGGTTCCCATCTAGGACCAACGTACTCCAACTCTGAAGATAACGAACGAGCTCTGGTTGAGTTCGGAACGCGTCAGTGTAGTTTGGTGGTGGTGATAGTTGGGTTTATGTGATTTGTGTGTGTCGTACAGTGTGGAGGAACTGCATGAACACGCATTTCTTACATAAACGTAACGTCGCGAGTGAGCAAAGTAATTGTTTCAGTTCACCAATGTACTCGTCAAGACGAATCAGACGAGCCCAAACGAGATGCGGCCGTGTCGTTTTATTATAGGGTTCCTATGGCCATCTTCTAGCTCCATCATAAGATCAGCTTCATGTCATTGTCATCCAATTTACACATCATGCATGCAAAATTTCAGCTCAACCGGGAAGAGGGTCACATTTAACTTACAACCTTTGACCCGTACATACGAGTACAAACATACATTGCAAGTGAATAAAACGTTTGTAAAAATAGTGACTCAGCTGTCCCGTGAAGTGTAGCGTATTGTCCACGCATATTTACCTACTAGCGTGATGCAGGGTTATAGGATACCGTGGCTCTGGCATTGATTTAACTGGATTCACCGTCAAAGGGCTGTGACGTTGAGCAGGATTAGTGCAATGGTGTGGCTGGACAGTGATTAAAAAATAAAGGCGTGGTGAACAAGCCAAATGAACAAATGAAGCTTAGATTATTTATATACTAGATAGTGTCAGTAGCAAACACTGCGATACAAAACGTCCAAAAACCAATTTGACAGCTTCATCTTACGATCGCGTTATGGCATCCCGGATGAAGGGGTAAATGACATATAAGCCAACAGTTGGCTTATATTTTTCGGGACGTTTTCATGCCGCCTAACCCTTTACACTCGACTTGAAGCGATCGTGAGTGTTGATTTTGAAAAATATTTCGCGTATGGCGAACCGCTTTTGCGAACCCAACCGATGTCGATCGATCGTGCGGCTATGCTAGAATGAGACAAGAAATACAGAAGGCTCATGCGTACGCGTCGGGACTCGTCAGTCTCATTGACGTGGCGTGGGAGATCGATGTGTTCTTTGAACGTCGGACTCACTATCGTAAGTGGTTTTTTTTTACTAATTACCATTAAATATCTTCGTAATTTACTATCGGATTGCAAAGAGTACTCGTGTGTGTGATATATTTTAATTAATCTGCATTAATTCGAATGAAATCAATATATGAAATTTGTTTTTGAATTTTAACTATCACGATCGTGTGATTTCGGTTGCGTTGCGTATCATTGAACTCTCACGATCGTGCGGTTTCGGTTGTGTACTGTGATGTTGGTTTAGTAGGTATAACTTATTTATGTATACGCTTGACTTACTAACCGGGATATTTTGCTTATTTTAGGAGCTCCATTGACCGATAAAATAATAGAAGATCTGCTCGCAGACGGAAACCTGTCAGAAATTGAAGGTTTAGATAACGATGATTTGAAAGATGTGCCTAACTTTTTCGAAAACCTAGCCAGTGATGGCGACTTGCTCGTGGATGAAGAAATTTCTACTCTGCATGAGGTAAGGCCACGGTCACCCTCTCCGTTAAGTTCACCGCGATTATCTTCTCCACCCCCTTCTCCGCGACCAGCGACTCCACCACTAGGGACATTATCACAGGCCCCTATTTCGCCGTTGCAAATCGGAGCTAGAAGACGACCAGGTCGAGGTAGGTCGGAATCTTTACCTAGAAATGTTCGAATAGGCAGAGGTAGAGGTAGATCTGTCCGTACACGGGGAAATGTACGCAGTGGAAGATCCTTAACAGCACCCGCAACTCGAAGTCGAACATGGAAGCGAGTTCTGTTTACGGATAAGCCACACAATTACACCTCGCTACCAGTGAAACCTGTCCGCTCCCCGGTAGAGTACTTTCATGAGTACATTGACAACGACTTCATGAAAGAGATTGTTAGGATGTACGATAGGCGTAGAATTAAAATCGACCGCCTCTTGAAATCTGCAAGCTCTTTTCCATTCAAAGGCCCCTCGGATATGTCGCATGGAAGACTGCGGTAGTCGATGAAAAATTAAATGCGACGTGTATTTATGCATATCGAGAGGTAAATTGTATCATAAGACGGAATAACATCAAAACATATATGTCTGATTACGATCTTATGTAATTTTACTAATTTAGTTATTAATTGTCTCAACTAACTAGAAATTAGCATTTTTTGTTATGAAAACTATAATTGTGTTGATCATTTTGTAATGCTGCCTGAGAAATCGCTGTGATTTAGTGCCTAAATTATGAGTTACTTAGTTTTTATTTCTATAACTGTGTTTTATTCATTTAAATTCTTCAATAACCGTTTAAATGTAAAATTTATACACAATCACATCATGACCCTCACGAACGTACCATCGCCCCAGACGCCAGATACCCATTCTCAAAACAAATTTGCTTGCAGCCGTTGATGTTTATTGCTATGGATTGTTATGGACAGATGTCTAGCCACTGCACGCAAACTGGGCCTTCAAGGTGGTTATCTGGCGCTTGGGGCGATAGTACGAGTTACGTACGAGGAACGTTGAAGTACCTCAGCTTTCAAGATTTTCCGAGCGAACGTTGTGCTTTAAAATTGAAACTATATTACCTATATATTTTCTTCAATCTGATTTTTTTTTTTTTATTTATATAAAAAATATTTATTATTATTAAACACATACAAATATTAAGAAACAATAACAATAATAAATTAATACTATAACTATAAATAAAATAAAACTAACTTAAACTAAAACTAAATAAAATTAACAAAAGGTTCCCCCCGCGGCATGGACCCAAAGACACTGGCAGCATTACCTCGCTGTATAGCAATGCTGATACGTTGTGCGAGGTAGCTGCCAGCTCTTTGGTCTCCTGTAGTGTCACAAAGACACTGGCAGCATTACCTCGCTGTATAGCAATGCTGATACGTTGTGCGAGGTAGCTGCCAGCTCTTTGGTCTCCTGTAGTGTCACAAAGACACTGGCAGCATTACCTCGCTGTATAGCAATGCTGATACGTTGTGCGAGGTAGCTGCCAGCTCTTTGGTCTCCTGTAGTGTCACAAAGACACTGGCAGCATTACCTCGCTGTATAGCAATGCTGATACGTTGTGCGAGGTAGCTGCCAGCTCTTTGGTCTCCTGTAGTGTCACAAAGACACTGGCAGCATTACCTCGCTGTATAGCAATGCTGATACGTTGTGCGAGGTAGCTGCCAGCTCTTTGGTCTCCTGTAGTGTCACAAAGACACTGGCAGCATTACCTCGCTGTATAGCAATGCTGATACGTTGTGCGAGGTAGCTGCCAGCTCTTTGGTCTCCTGTAGTGTCACAAAGACACTGGCAGCATTACCTCGCTGTATAGCAATGCTGATACGTTGTGCGAGGTAGCTGCCAGCTCTTTGGTCTCCTGTAGTGTCACAAAGACACTGGCAGCATTACCTCGCTGTATAGCAATGCTGATACGTTGTGCGAGGTAGCTGCCAGCTCTTTGGTCTCCTGTAGTGTCACAAAGACACTGGCAGCATTACCTCGCTGTATAGCAATGCTGATACGTTGTGCGAGGTAGCTGCCAGCTCTTTGGTCTCCTGTAGTGTCACAAAGACACTGGCAGCATTACCTCGCTGTATAGCAATGCTGATACGTTGTGCGAGGTAGCTGCCAGCTCTTTGGTCTCCTGTAGTGTCACAAAGACACTGGCAGCATTACCTCGCTGTATAGCAATGCTGATACGTTGTGCGAGGTAGCTGCCAGCTCTTTGGTCTCCTGTAGTGTCACAAAGCCGTTTACAAATATCTTTGTAAAGACTTTTTGCGCTGGAGCCCCACGGACCAAAGGTCTCAACCCCGAATGGAACAAAGTTGTATTCAGAGCCAAGACCTTTGTATTTATTTTTCTTAAGCTTTTCTGCCGCTTCTGCTGCTGCAAATACACTGAAATATTGATGTTATGTTCCTTATAATAGGTCGCGAAGTATCACGTTACGGGTGCGGCTAGACGAGATATCAATGGCCTCGTTAACAATTGGCCATCTATAACTACTCGGCTGGCAATCCGCTATTTCGCGGCCTCTGCAGTAATGTACTATTTCAAGCCAGATTCTAAGGTTGGAAATATTTCTCGTAAAGGTATTTCTCAGTTAAAAATAAAAAAATAATCGAACTGTAAAATTGTATCAAACACAACTGATACAATCGTATAGAATTTAACCCACCATGTATGTACGTAACAGTAAACATCACATCGAATTAACGTCAGTAAACAACTAAACAATCATATCTCGTAATCTGAGATATATCTGTTGCGAACAAAGCTACAGATGTTCGATAGTTCGTGCGATTGCCGAAACAAGGGATTCAATCTGACATTGCAATAATAGCAATTTGTATTTTTACTACTGAATCAGGGAAATCAATGTATATTTTTGCAAGTACCTACCTTTTATCTTGCAAATATTTACAGTAAGATTATTTCCACTTTAGCACTCGGCAATTCTCGACATACATCGAGAGAGAATCCATCGAATTTCTTCTCAGGTGTAGGTAAGTAGGTTTTCTCACGGTGTTTTCCTTCACCGTAAAGCTCATTGTAAATTACAAATGTAATTTCGCACATGAATTCCGGCCGGGATTTGAACCCACGACCCTCTGCTTGAGAGGCCATAGGTCAAATCACTAGGCCACCCGGCTACAAGGAACGTATTACTGGAAGTATTCTACTTATGTCTCAGTTTTCTGTCTGACTTTTATATAGCTGTACGCCCTATCCAAATATATTTGGCTAGTATTAAGTGATCGTTTAACAACCTATTTAAACATTTAAACAACCTTTCTAATTATAATATTAGTAGGTAGAATAGAATATAATAACTGACCAATTCAAAAAAAAAAATGTCGTTTTCAAACTTAAACAAATATATCGACGGTTAAAAGGCAAAACGCATGAAGCGACACTTTTTGTCAAAATGAGTTTTATACATATTTGAAACCAGCAAATTTTTCTCCGTCGTTTGAGCCGGGTTTCATGTAAAGTTCAAAAAACGTCGCTTCATGCGTTTTGCCTTTTAACCGTCGATATATATTATTTTATCTTCATCAATATCGATGATTTTCATACATTCCACGAATATTCCTTCAAAAACTAATTTACCATTGTTCTTTATACTTCCCGAACTATAACTGTTGACCCTAATGGTACGAAAACTATTATTTAGCGTGTTGACAAAAGGTATTGTAAATATCGCGCTCATTCTATTCGAATAAATCATTTCGATAGACACAGGGCGACTCACGTGCGAAATGGAGGGTACTGTTGCTAGCCCTACTTGGGCTGTGGTACAAGTAATAGTACATTATTGTCGTGGCCTGGAAGTAGGCAATTGCTGGCTGAGTATGAGTATTAAACGGACGAGCTTGCGAGTCCGTTTAACTAATACGAAGCCAGCAATTGCTATTCCAGCCGAGACTAATATAAAGTTTTTCTCAAAAATGGTGAAGGAAGAAAAATAGAATAAACTTTTATTAACTTAAATAGGTACAAAGAATTGCAAATCACTTAAAATTAAATGTCATTAAACCCTTTCACGCCTTTTTTCATTAAAAAAAAACTGCAGGTGTATTTTTCTACCGAAAACACCACAAGCTGTTTCAAACACAATAAAAAAAGTCTGGAGTTCCAACAAACAACTGATACCGGTCATTTGAATTGGCTGTATACGAATAGTGCCAACTTATTGGCATGGTCGTTTTAACTTTTTTAAAAGTTTGTGACTCGACAATAATGGAATTTGTATACGACATTGTTGTCGAGTTTATCGAGCCTGCAATGTTTTTAACTTTTTAATTTTTTTACTGACCATAAACTATGCACTTCACGTTCTGATATGTAAAGAATAATGTCAACTTTTACGGATATTTTTGAGAAAAATAGTTTTTATCTACAGCCATTGTCCGTCCACTGCTGGACGTAGGCCATATTGCGCCAACATTCGCGATCCTGGGCTTCCTTCATCCATCCACTGCCCGCTGTCCTCCTAAGGTAATCAGTCCAACGTGTCGCAGGGCGTCCCACACTACGCTTTCCTAAACGTGGTCTCCACTCCAGGACACGTCTGCTCCAACGATTGTCAGTTGTACGGCCAACGTGACCAGCCCATTGTCACTTCAGCGTGCTAATCCTTCGGGCTATGTCAACGATTTTCGTCTTATATGCTCGTTGCGGACCCTATCTCTCAACGAGATACCGAGCATAGTCCTCTCCATGGCACGCTGAGCGACTCTGAACTTATGCACTAGCCCTCCTGTGAGTGTCCGCGTCTCTGCAGCGTAAGTTATAACTGGTAGGACGCACTGGTTGATCAAACCAGAATAGAAAATAGTTTTTATACAACTGTTATACGTATGGCGAGTCCTGTGAAGGTCGGTTACCAAGACCCTGTCAATTCACACTAAATGCGAGAGTACGACTTTCCGTCGGTCTGTCTGTTACCTCTTCACGCTCAAGCCGCTCAGCCGATTTAGATAAAATTTTCCGCTTTCAAATTAACGATTATGATAATTTGTTTTGTCGATGCTAGGTGATACAAGATTGGAGTTACACTGAAAATTGATACAAACGGTTTACATTTTTTTAATCAGTCCCTTAAGAAGCGGTAGAGCGCATCTACCAGATGTTATGAAAGGATAATTGCTTCGTTTTCTTAGTCTGGCTTGTTGTTTTTCTAATAGTACATCTTTTCCTCGCACACTGCTTCGGCGTTTCCGATCTGAAAAGGATGTAAATGTATTTTATTTGTATTTCTTTCTAAGAAAATTCTGATCAAAGATTAAAATAATGTAAGCCATATCAAATTTAAATGTATGATGTCAAATTATATTTATCTTACGTTTTACGCAGTTTTTAACCGACTTCAAATAAAGGAGGAGGTTCTCAATTCGGTTGTAAGTTCTTTTTTTCTAATGTGTGTGACTTCAGAACTCCGTCATTTATGAACCGATTTGGATTTTTTTTCTATACGTAGGAACAAAGCAGCGCTAGCATTGCTTGTATGCATGATCGTAGTGCAAGATAATGGTGGCGATCCAAACTGAAACCCTAAGCAAAGCCCTAAGCCGGCTAAACTTAAAGATTAAATTAATATTTCCAGAACTCGCTTATACCGATGACTTGCACCAAAATTATTCCACAAAAGTCATTCATTTGGAAAAAGAATGTATTGTACAGTCACCCTC
This sequence comes from Archips crataeganus, assembly GCA_947859365.1. NCBI lineage: Eukaryota > Metazoa > Arthropoda > Insecta > Lepidoptera > Tortricidae > Archips > Archips crataeganus. Next base: position 20,022,799 of record OX402059.1, on the reverse strand, counting down.
AAAAAGATACGTTTTGAGAACCCTGTCGCTTTCACTAAACGGAGGAGCTCCAATACGAATTTCATCACAATTTTACCATCAGTTTAGAAGAAGAGGGTTCCAAGTGGTCCTTGTTGGTTCAGAGTTTATATAATAGGTAATAGTACCCTGGATTAATCGTGTTATTTCAAGAGGCGGTCCTTTTGAGAATCACTGAGACGTCAATAATTTGGTTGCTTTAAAAATGTTTTCGTATCACGATTGTGTTATTGTGTAACGCATAATTTGAAATTGTTTTGTGCATTTTTTTAAGCAGCGGTCGTAAATTATGAAAATATGTTTTGTATTAAAGAAATAAGTTTGAGCTCTACGTATTTAATAATAATTCCACTAAAGTTAAAAATGTGTGCGCAAGTGCGCTTGTGTGCATGTGTTAAACTTGACTAATCGTAATCATTTTCTATTGACTTTGCCTAATAATGTTTATTAATATTGTAACTCTAACTTATTATTATTTTTACTAGCTGTTGCCCGGGACTCCGTCCGCGGGGAATAGGGGTCGGTATAATAGCTTACGACCTATTCTCAGACCTACCGAGTATAGAGAAAAAAGTTTCATAAGAATCGGACAAGCCGTCTCGGAGGAGTTCGATAACAAACACCGTGACACGAGATTTGTATATATTAGATTAATATTTCTACGCGATTATATCAAAACTAGCAAAATAAAAATATGCTGATTTGATGCTTAATATAAATTGTAAAATCTGCAGAAATAAATCCTTGCTATTCCATTATTTTTCTACGCTAGGTAAACAACAGCTAAAAACTAAAAATGCTACATTCCGCCATAATTCATTTCCGAGCCTATACTCGTAGCGTATAGTGTAAATCCCCCTACACAGGTGCGTGAGACGGAACTATAAAAAGGAAGCGTGAACATTTAACCAGTATTACTGCATCATAACTCACGGAAAGTAACGTACTAGATATCTGAATAGATAATAAACGTGCCGTCAAACTGTAGTGGTGCCGTTCTTATTCACAATTCAGGTTGTTTCGTTGTAGATTTATGTTAAGGTTTTGAAAGCGCGGTCAAGGTTAATGCAGACTAACACTGACTTAGATTGTTATAGTAAATTTACTTTTTAAGCTTATTTTGTGTGGTTCTGATAGGCTAATGGGAACCGTCCGTTTTCGGCCAAAACTATGTTTTACAGTCCAGTCTTTTTTATTTATTATTTAAAACTAACTTGTGATTGTACCTTATTTCACCCGATTAAAAGTGCAGATGAGACTTAAGGTGTGTGTGAAAATGGCCACAATAGAGAGATCTCTCTCCAGGCAGATGTTGTGCCTAGGGACCGATATCCGATGGAAGAATGTAGGAAGATGTATTAAGCAGCAGAGTTGAGAAACTTCGACAGAGCGATTATTATTTATGATTTATTAATTTGATACACTAACAGTGTTTACACGGAAATTACAGTGAATATTTACAACGGTTCCTATTCTATATGTAACACTGATAACAGGTATATACCCAAGAACGTTGAGGTAGGTACCTCGGCTTTCAAGATGGCGTTGTCTGAGGGAACGTTTAATTTTAAAAATGTTACCGTAACATTTTTTAAACCAAACGGCTAGTTACGTTAAACGTTAAGGCTACTAACAATAGTAATTATAAAATGAGCCTACTGTTATGTGTAGACCCTCCCCATTAAACGCCTGAACATCGTTTCAAATACGTCTTTGTGAAACGTTAGATATCGGGTAGTGTCTTAGTGGGAAGCAAACATTCATTCATTATTCACAGCAGCAGTATTAGCCTTAAATATGACCTTCAAGCTTCATAAACTCATATTAAACGCAGGAAAACTAGGAGGCGGTAAAGTAAAGTTGTGTAAGTTTGCTTTGAATAATTATATTATTGTTTAGTGAGCCAGTAAATTAACATGAATTTGTTAAATTCAAAGGTCAAACCGACTGTTTAAAATGAAATCGCAGGCGTTAGAACTTCTAGGAAAAAAGAAAAAGATGTACGAGTAGATAGGATTGAGCGGTACGAGGGATATTATATCCGTAGACATAATTTGCTTTGAGGACGAAATTCTGTCCCACTTATACGCTTGTGTATGGAAAAGGATAGTGTCGCTCGCAGCACGTAACTTTTACACATGACTGTATGCATCTAGTTTAAGTTATTTATTATATTATTATTATTACTAGCTGTTGCCCGCGACTCCGTCCGCGAAGAATAGAGGTATGAAAAATAGCCTACGACCTATTCTTAGATCTACCGAGTATAGAGAAAAAAGTTTCATAAGAATCGGCCAAGCCGTTTCGGAGGAGTTCGGTAACAAACACCGTGACACGAGATTTTTATATATTAGATTACGTTGAAATTTAGTAGTATGATGGTTACTGCTCTAGATATACTAGAGCTGTACAAGGCGTTTTAAAATAATCTAAAATATTTCAGCTAATTGGTTCGTCTCGGCCTATAAACGTCCCACTGCTGAGCACATGCCTCTTTTGGCTGCTGGGATGTAGTTTCCACGTGGTCCCGGTGCGAACGCTTGGGAACTTCACGCACCACATTGAATAGCTTTGGAGGTGTGTGACGGTCAAAGCAGTAGAACTCTACTCTCTTAGTATCAAGTAGTAGAACTCTGTCTTAAAACATTAATCAAAAGGGAGGTGTCATGGGCACTAATTGTAAATGAGATGAGATCATGATGATGATGTTATCTCATAAATATTACGAGCTAGGATACTGGTGCATTAGTAAAATAAGTTTCATTTGACCTGAAGTCTCCCGTAAAGTTAACGGAAAAAAAACACGTTGGTGATATAATACCTAATATAGACCGGAAATGATGATAATGATTATAATTAATTGCATAATATATACCTTACATTTCTAGCACATAATGCCCAGCTCGACCTACTTTCGCAGCTCCCGGCAGTATCATATAAACTAGAATTAAAAAGATATAACAATAAAATGCGACAACCATAAAACTGTAATTTCATTCTTTGAACTCCATTACTAGTTTTATATCGATGTTTGTCCCTTGTGACTCAACTTGCACGTAAGGCTGATACGTATAAAGTGCAATTTAGTACCACTATTTTCACATTTACAAGGGCAAAATAAAATATCAGGCGAGTACTTGGAAATAACTTTTATTTGATATGGTCTAAGCGATACGTAGAACAATCTAGACTTCTTGTATTAGGCATTCACTGTGATTTTATGTGACTATCTGGCAATATAAAGTGATAAAAAATAAACATGATTATGAAATAACAAAAATTAGAAGCTGATCCGGTAAACGTTTTCTACTATATCTGTATTATATTAGTAGGAGGGTGAAAAATACTTTATGACCTATTCTCATACCTAACAAATATGTATCCAAAAAAATTGGTCAGACCGTTTTGGAGGAGTTCGGCCACAAATAACGTGACACGAGATTTTTTGACGTGACAACGTCTAATAAATCGATGAACGCCGGCTGCACACACGAAAAAGGATGACTCAGTGTAACGTACATAACGCATTGTCCCGTTACGACATGAACGATCGGAGCGAGAGCGCGGCACGAGCGAGCGAAAGGCACAATCGGCAAAAGTATGCAATAATTTCATCAATGTTTTGTTATGACGTTGTTACGTTAAACTATCGTCCGTAAACCGACTTTACAGACAACCGGTTTTTATTACAAGCTTTTATTTAGCTCATCTTTTCTTAGGTCAAATCTTAGAAGTCGAATTTGACCCACTTCCAGTGGTCGGATTTGCTTGAAATTTGGTATACTTATGTAGGTTGGATGACAATGCAAGTACAGACAACAAAAAGTACAGTCAGCGAAAAAGCTTGTATTGAAAATGAAATTTTTAACTAAAACGTATAAGTACAACCTTTTATTTAGCTCACCCCGTTTGTTTTATTCTTGGGTGAAATCTTAGAAGTCGAATTTGACCCACTTCCAGTGGTTGGATTCACCTGAAATTTGGTATATTTATGTAGGTTAGATGACAATGCAAGTACAGTCAGCTAAAAGGCTTGCTTTAAAAATGAATTATTTAACAAATTTTATTATAGTATTAAAATAAAGCCTAACCTAACCTAAGCCATCAAAATTATGCCGTATTGAGTAGTAACATAAATGTCGCTAGTATCGCTGCAATAAGTGATTAAGCAAGCTGCGATGTGTGATGCATAGGAAAAATTATAGTGTCTAAGTCCCGACCAGCTGTGGTGTAGGGGTTTAGCACACAGCACGGAATGCTGAGGACCTGGGTTCGGTTCCCAGAGCTGACTGAATCACATTCTTCCATTCCATCTATCTTGGAACAAACTATAATAGTTTTCACGCTGCATTCTCCACCAAATCTGTTGAGTAAATGTTTAATTATACAAAGATTCTAAACAATCTGATTTAAACTTATTATTTCAAACTAAATACAAACTGAAACATAGATGCACAGAAAAAACCCCAGAAAAAAGACCAATGCTGGGAATCGAACCCAGGTCCTCAGCGTTCCGTGCTGCGTGCTTACCCCTACACCACCATCACTGGTCTAGAAGTTAGCGACGAATCTTTCCCATACATCGTACACTTCAGTCTGTTATAATCACATTTAGGCAGTGATAAAGCGCATCTATGTTATGCCCTCTACCGAGAGACTTCAACACTCCTTCGGAGCTACCCGCTCACCTGGACCAAGAGATGGCGCTACTAGGCCAACTTTTACAAGTTAAGTATGAAGTATCTTTTTCTATTTATTTTTTTATTTTCTTCAACTTCATTTTTTTATTACTTTTACGGTCATCCCGTGAAACCATATATTTCAAACTAAATACAAACTGAAACATCGATGCACAGAAAAAACCAATGCTGGGAATCGAACCCAGGTCCTCAGCGGGGGGATTTGTGGGGTTTTTTCTGTGCATCTATGTTTCAGTTTGTATTTAGTTTGAAATATATGGTTTCACGGGATGACCGTAAAAGTAATAAAAAAATGAAGTTGAAGAAAATAAAAAAATAAATAGAAAAAGATACTTCATACTTAACTTGTTAAACTTATTATACCAGACCAGTGGCGAGCTTATTAATGTTAATTGGGAATGAGTGAGGTCGGACCTTACGTTCCGGTGAGAATTATGCTGTTAAAAATTTGCCGTTGTTGGCAACGTAACGTAATGAGAAACCTGCATGGTAAACGAATCTTGGAAACGATGAATACCTAATTAAAGCCTTAATTTGTTGGCGTTGACTATAAATTTGCAAGTTAGTTTACATGCGTTTATAAAATATATGGGGTTTTTTTTTTAATTTTCGTCAACTTCGAACTTGGTACACTCACAGAAACTACGTGGTAAATAGTTTTTTGTTTTTACCAATTGCCTAGTGGTTAGATAGGTAACCTAACTACGAAGCATGAGATCCCGGGTTCGATTCCCGCGTCGGGACAGAAATTTGTATGAATACGAATATTTGTTCTCGAGTCTTGGGTGTCTAATATTGTATTGAAGTATGTTTATCCGTTGCCTACTTAGGACCCATAGTACAAGCTTTACTTACTTTGGGACTGGATCAATTGGTGTGAAAATATCCCGTGATATTATATACTAGTTTGGGGGTAGTTGCAATAAAAAGATCTCTCTCCAGGCAGATGTTATGCCTGGGGACCGAAGTCCAATGGATGAAAGTTGGAAGTTGTATTTATGCAGCCGAGTTGAGAAACTTCGATAGCGTGATGTAGGATTGTAGTTGTTAGTTCCTTATGTGATGACTAGATGGCGCTAGTAGTCGCTACATCAGCCCCCCTTTTAGACCGGAGGTCGATACGAATTGCAGTGGAGTGCAGTCTGTGCGTCATGTGGGCGCTTGCAAGGGCCAGTCGCTCAGAGCCTCGTCGGCGAGCATTGTTGTTCCTCTGCTACTTGTGGATGCATGCCTGTTGCGTGATTGCTCAGAGCCTTGTTGGCGAGCGTTGGTTGATTGATTGGCAAGTGGAAGTAGTGGGAGGAGGATTTTTTGCGAACTGTAGACACCAGGCAGATAATAGATACTTGCTAATGGTGCACAGTGCGGTGAGTATGGCTTGCTGTGAGACTGCGTCATCCGAATTGTGTGTCTGAAGGTTGCGATTTTTGTCCAATGTCGTGGGTCACCAATTTGGGGGTAGTTGCAATAGAGAGATCTCTCTCCAGGCAGATGTTATGCCTGGGGACCGAAGTCCAATGGATGAAAGTTGGAAGTTGTATTTATGCAGCCGAGTTGAGAAACTTCGATAGCGTGATGTAGGATTGTAGTTGTTAGTTCCTTATGTGATGACTAGATGGCGCTAGTAGTCGCTACACTAGCTTTTGCCCGCGTCTCCGTCCGCGTGGAATTAGTAATTTGGGCAGCTTATTTTTTTATCCAATAAATATTTATTTGCTTTTTTGCAATATTTTATTTGCTTTTTCATCAATTATAGCTCTCCTTAGATCCTTCCGGAAGAAGTGAAACTTCATAATAAACCAACTCGCTCCCAATCCGCCCCCAACCCACTCTCAAGCCGCTCCCAACCCGCCCCCAACTCGCTCTCATCCCGCCCCCAACCCGCTCCCAACTCGCCCCCAACCCTCCCCCAACCCGCTCCTAACCCGCCCCAACTCACTCCCAACCCACCCCCAGCCCGCCCTCAACTCGCTCTCAACCCGCCCCCAATCCGCTCCGAACCCGCCCCCAACTCGCTCTCAACCCGCTCCCAACCCGCCCCAACCCGCTCCCAACTCGCCCCCCCACCCGCTCTCAACCCGCCCCCAAACCGCTCTCAAGCCGCCCCCAATCCGCACTCAACCCGCCCCCCACCTCAACCCCGCTCCCAACCCGCCCTATCTAACTGGGCTATCTAACACTAAAAGAATTTTTCAAATCGGAGCAGTAGTTCCCGAGATATAGAAGTTTTACTTCAAAAACCCCCGATTTTGAAACATTCTTCCGCTCCGCTCCGCTCCTATTGGTGTTAGCGTGATGTTATATAGCCTATTGCCTTCCTCGATAAATGGGCTATCTAACACTGAAAGAATTTTTCAAATCGGAGCAGTAGTTCCTGAGATTAGCGCCTATAGAAGTTTTACTTCAAAAACCCCCGATTTTGAATCATTCTTCCGCTCCGCGCCGCTCCTATTGGTGTTAGCGTGTTAATATATAGCCTATAGCCTTCCTTGATAAATGGGCTAACTAACACTGAAAGAATTTTTCAAATCGGAGCAGTAGTTCCTGAGATTAGCGCGTTCAAACAAACAAACAAACAAACAAACAAACAAACAAACAAACTCTTCAGCTTTATATATTAGTATAGATTTTTCTTATATTTTTTCTTTTTCGTACATAATAATTAAATGCCCAACTTGATGGTCAATGTGCATAATAATCAATAATAATAATCAATAATCAATCTTTATTATGCTTAAAATGTGGTACAGTAGGTCACAGTGTACAGAAAAATAGTTTCACACATTTCACCAATATCAGGCATGCAAAATATTAATTTACATTAATATATGAAAAAACATTAGGCAATAGATACAAAATTTAACATTTCAGAATTAATAATTATTACACATATGTCATACCAAAATACTAGAAAATCTAAATACAAATAACAACAATATTCCATAAGACTATAGTAATTAAATTTCATACACGCAGATCCAGAAAATAATGTCAATATTATGTGATATGTCAAACAGAATAACAAAGATATAATATAACATGTCAACTGATTAAAATATTTCAACGTCAAAAAACAACAATTAAAATAGTAATTTTGTGTCATAGTTAAAATAATCTTTTACAGAATAAAAACACATATTTATCAACCACTGTTTCAACTCTTGTTTAAATCTAAAAATCGGGGTAGTGGTTTGTCTCAAGCGTTGCGGTAAATGATTAAATATTTTTATGGTCATCATATGACAATTCTTAGAATATAATGCGCTTCTGCATGTCGGTAGAAGCATTTTCGTAGGATCTCTCGGTCTCAACTTTGGGTTTGCCATAGGTTTCTTGAACCAATCAGGATAAGTAGCGACAAAAACACAGCTTCCATGATGTAAATGCTAGGCAAAGTTAACAAATGCAGCCTCTTGAAAAGAGGCCGACATGGTTCAAGAGGACCAACATCGCAAAGAGCTCTAACACATTTCTTTTGACTGATTAGCGCTTGATTTATATCAGTGCAGTTTCCCCATATAATAACGTCATAGCCAATAATTGAAACCACGTATCCATAGTAAGCTGCAAGTGCAGCCTTTTCTCCTGCTATACGTCTCAGTCGCCTTAATAAAACCTAAAAATTGAATTTCATCTATTTCTTCAATTGTTTGCTCTCTATATTTAATGTTCAATGTTGGTCTTTGCACCATTTGATTGCTAAACTGAATGCATTTTGTTTTTGAGACATTTACTGATAAATTATTACAATCCAACCAATTACTTATACTATCAACGGTAGTGTTTATCTTATTAATATATGAATTATTTATTTTGTCATTAGAAACAATAACTGAAATGTCATCAGCAAACAATACAATTTTCTCGGGACAAATTTTCGGCAAATCATTAATGTAGATTATAAAGAGCAAAGGACCTAACAAACTACCTTGTGGAACGCCGGTTATGCTTGTCACCTGGGAGGAAAGGTACTTTCTGACAGTCGCGTTTTGACTAATCCTAGTAATCTCTACACATTGAGTGCGTTTCGTAAAGTAACTTTCAAGCCATGACAGAGCGGTGCCTCTAATGCCATATTTCTCGCACTTTTTGAGCAAGGTTTCGTGTCTAACACAATCAAAGGCCTTGCTCATGTCAAAGAAAAGTCCTGTCACTGGTTGCTTTTTATCTATTTTCTCAGTTATTGTTTTAAATAAGGAGTAACCTGCTAACGTTGTGGATTTGCCCTTCTGGAATCCGTTTTGTTCTTTATCAATGATGTTATATTTTCCAAGGAAGCGTATGAGTCTTATATGTAGAGCACTTTCAAAAATTTTTGAAAAATTTGATATAAGCGTTATAGGTCGATGATTTCCTAACTCATTAACGTCACCTTTTTTGAAAATAGGTTTTATAATGGAATGTTTTAGTTTCGTAGGGAATTTTCCATTTATGAAAGACTGATTTATTAAGTATTCTAGTATATTGTAGCCAGTTCTATAGCACATGACTTTAGAATATGGGTAGAAAACTCCATCAAATCCAACCGATTTGGTGTTACTCAAATTAGGTTTATAGTTAGCAATAGTTGGTGTTGGTGGTTGGTGTGTTTGGTGGTTGGTGATTGGTTGATGTTGGTATGGTTGGTAGTTTAGAGCATTAATCAAAAGGGAGGAGCCATGCGCACTAATTTCTAAACAAAATAAAGCTGTCACTGTCAAGTAGGTTAAGTGGTCTCAGATAAGATAAGTGACAAAGAGCCACGTCAAGTCTGTTCGACATTTAATTAGACGTTTTTATTCAGATATGTCACAGAAACCCAACTCACAAACATCGTACGAGACACGACACTAACTGGTTTACTTGGTAGCTTTATCATACTAGCCTTTATTTACCACGGCTTCGCTCGCGAATCATAAGATCTTACAGCCAAAATTATGAGTTTATTTTTAGTTATTTAGGGTTCCGTAGTCAACTAGGAACCCTTATAGTTTCGCCATGTCTGTCCGTCTGTCTGTCTGTCCGTCCGCGGCTAAGCTCAGAGACTGTTAGTACTAGAAAGCTGTAATTTGGCATGAATATATATATCAGTCACGCCGACAAAGTGATTCAATAAAAAAACTATAAAAAAAATCTTTTAGGGTACCCCCCATAGACGTAAATTGGGGGTGATTTTTTTTTCTCGACTAACCCTATAGTGTGGGGTATCGTTGGATAGGTCTTTTAAAACCATTGGGGGGTTGCAAACATGATTTTTCTATTTAGTGATCTGTTTGCGAAATATTCAGCTTTAAAGTGAAAATTTTCATTAAAATCGACCGTCGCCCCCCCCCTCTAAAATCTAAACTGTTGGGTGGAAAAAGTTGAAAAAAATCAGAATGGCAGTGAATACATTATATTTACAATGAAAATTATAGCGGCTAAAATTGCTTGAGAATTATTTGTAGTTTAAGAGTAAATAGTAGCCTAAGGTAATATAAAACATACCTAAACTTGGAAGATTCCGTACACATACGAAATCCTTTGAAAAATATATATAAAATATATAAATATATATAAAAATATATATTTTAGACGACCAGATGGCCTAGTGGTTAGAGAACCTGACTACGAAGCTTGAGGTCCCGGGTTCGATTCCCGTGTCGGGGCAGATATTTGTATGAAAAATACGAATGTTTGTTCTCGGGTCTTGGGTGTTTAATATGTATTTAAGTACGTATTTATCTATATAAGTATGTTTATCCGTTGCTTAGTACCCATAACACAAGCTTTGTTAGCTTACTTTGGGACTAGGTCAATTGGTGTGAATTGTCCCCTGATATTTATTTTTTTATTTATATTACTTGATTTTTTCGTAATGGCTACGGAACCCTATCTTGGGCGTGTCCGACACGCTCTTGGCCGGTTTTTTTTATACAATACAGGCTAGCATTTGACCACAATCACGGCTGATGGAAAGCGAAGATGGGGCCTGCGATGGAGCACGCTTGCCTACTAGATGCTCATTCAGTCTAGACTTGATTTAGGGGAAGAAGAAGAAGGCAGTTGAGCGCGGTGCTGCGCGCGCCCCTAAGCAGTGCAAACCGAATAACCACAATAGCTAGACCGGTGAGTCCTCGCTCGCGCGGTACCTACAGTGGGTAAGACGACAAAGGGTGGTCTTTTTTCTGCGGTTTTTTCTGTGCATCTATATTTCAGTTTGTATTTAGTACGAAATATATGATTACACGGGATGACCGTAAAAGTAATAAAAAAAAAAGTTGAAAAAATAAATACAAAAAGATACTTCATTGCTAACTTGTTTAAAGTTGCACAGTAGCGCCATCTCTTGTCCTGGTGAGCGGTTAGTTCCGAAGGAGTGTTAAAATCTCTCGATAGAGGGTGTAACATAGATGTGCGCTTGTCACTGCATAAGGTGATGATTTAGCAGACTGAAATGTATGATGTATAGGAAAGATTCGTGTCTAATCTCTAGACCAGTGGTGGTGTAGGGGTATGGCACACGGCACGGAATGCTGAGGACCTGGGTTCGATTCCCAGCATTGGTCTTTTTTCTGGGGTTTTTTCTGTGCATCTATATTTCAGTTTGTATTTAGTACGAAATATACGACAAAGGGGTTGTGGCGGGTGGCGAGCGCGCCTCGTGTCCCTGCCGCCCGCACCTCTCCCGACCCCTTTTATCGTCATACCCCCCAGCTCCTGTAACGCGCGGGCGAGGTCTCATTTAAACGGTTTAGCTATAAATTGAACACCTGTGCAAAAAAATGTCGCTCGACTTAGAGTAAGATTTTGGGGTCCCGTAAGAATATCAGATAAAAAGTAGCTCAAGTGTTTTTCTAGACGTCTAAGTATCTACACACCCAATTTTATTTAAATCATTTTAGCGTCAAGGAGTAACAACCAGACTCACACGCACGCACTCACCAACCTATGTAGGTATTTACATAAGGTAATAATGTAAGGATACACAAGATTCTTGGCGTTCAGCCTGTGAGATGTATACAAACTTAGATTATCTGCCAGTATATTTTTATTGCATTCTCTTGCCTCGGGCTTAAACCATTAAGCCCAGTGAACTGGAACCTCAGATGAACCTGCATGGAAAATTGCCTATTGCGTTTGAAACATCAATTAATATTGCTCGTCTTTGTGAAAATTTATGAGATGTTTTTTAACGTCATGTTCAAAACAATTTCAGGTAATACATATATTATGTACGTATAATTTAAATATAAATTCACCTTAAAGTAATATTTGTAGACAACTATTCTAAACTAAAACATTATTGTGAAAAGGAGTCCCATTAGGCGAGGTTCCAAAGATACTAGCAGCCTTCCCCCCTTGAATAGCTAAGCTGATTCTTTGTCTGTGGTAGCTGCTAGCTCTTCGATCTCCATGACGACGACTGACCTCTTTGCAATTTCCTTATATGTATAGCCTCATAGCGCTAGGACCCCCGTTAATATGAGTTAAACTGTACAAGTTTTATAATTCATTATTTTTAATTTGTTTCTTTGCTACCCAAAAGCAGGTATAGGGCAGCGGAAAAGCAAAGTAAATATTTAATAGTTCATTAAAGTGGACCTCCGTAAAGTAATTCCTGAATTAATCAAACAATATTACTTTGCACTAACGTACCCAAAAGTGGGACTCATTTAGTAGTGGCTAATGCAACATGTATATGGCTCTGTGACATGCACTTCTCCTTTGCCCGTCACTTAATTATCCACAGCCAAATAAGCTGATCACTCAGAGCATCTTCACGCTAAGCAAACAGGGGTGCGCGGACGCTGGTAGAGGCGCTGGATGTGGCTTGAGAAAGAAAGTAAAACAATTGTTTGCCACAAACGCAAATGAACACTAAAAATGTAAAAACAAACGATATACAGAGTTTTGCGACATTATAGGTGTCGGCGTCAGCATTATGCTACTGGCGCCTCTTGATCAAGCCGAAGTAGATCATTGGTTCAGTAGCAGCCTATTCACCCTGGGCTGTTCAAGCCCTAAATTGTACTAATTCGGAAGAACAGACACGGACACAAATTCAATTCTTTAGCAGTCCACGTTGAGAGAAGCAAAGCGCTGTATGCAAATGCCCGGAATACTAACAACATAAGGAAATTTCTACGAATGGTCGAGTGGTGTCAAACGGAAATGATGGAATAACTTCATGTAATTCCTACGCATTCACTTCAAAATGTATCTGGTGGTTAAGCTTAATATAGTAGACTTACGTTATGTAGCCGTCGAGTAAGCGAGTCGATAAACATCGCAATATAATGATTCCTGGTATACACACTAAAATTTATCAGGTCATTAGCCTAAAGTTTATAGGCATACATTACATAACAATCAAGTTAGCGTATTGTAGGAGAGTTGATAAACACCGCAATGCAATGTTGTTTTATTTACTTTGACATTTGAAGGGCGATTTAATCGACAGAATCATGCTTTTTATGTTCCTTATACGTTATGTTACAGATATTATCTGTAATTGTGCGATGTTTATTTTGTGTAAATAAAAAGGTGGGTCCGTTCCAGACATCTGAATGTCCATGTCAAGGTGAGCGGAGGCAGTGTTTAATTTAGCCATTGATTACCCATTGTTGGAAGGGCGAGTGCATACGGGGTTTGCACAGAGGGTGGAGGGTGCATTGCTAAACGTCATTTGAATTTAATTAAATCTGCCGGATAAAGTTTCGATATCTGTATATCATTCCAGATAGCCTTACACAAATACAAGAGCATGCTATTATAATCTAGATCTTTTTGAGCATTTAACTTGATTACAGATGTATAGGTAACATACATAAAATCACACCTGTATTCCCAAAGGGGGTTGGCAGAGACACAAAACGATTTACGTTTCAACCTAACTATTAGTAATTTTAGGTTTAAATGTAAAACTGGTATAAAATAGTGACAGCCTATCGCCTACACAATATACCTTAACCTATTTTATTTTAGTCGCTTCTTACGGCATCCACATTATTACTAGTAGAACTAGGAAAATAAATATAGGTATAGCTTCTCTCTTCTCATGACATTTCTTTTATTATAAACTTCTGTAATGAAATGAAAAATTTATATGGCTCATTTTTAACAAGGATTACTGTATACTGTACCTACTTAAAAACAGAGCCCTTGTTGAAGATGCGAATGTACAAAAAAGTACTTACTAGTTTATTTAAAAAATGTCTAATAGTGTATGGAATAAAATATAAAAAGTAATTTTTACTTTAAAGTTTCGTGCATGACGGATTTACATTTTATCAGGCTTATTGTTTTTCTTTGGCATGGCGACATACTGTCATGACAAGGTAATGATTTTTGATTATAATTTTAAATTATTGCGGGACTTTTAAATTTAGTATTTTAAAAATTACTTCCTGTTTTTGTATTAATTTTACGGTCTTTACTGTCTCAAGAACATAATTATTGGGAAATTTCGCTGTGGAATTTAAGATCGAGTTGGTGTAATATAGTTTAGCGCGCGTCCTTGGTTGACGAAGACCCGGGTTCTATTCCCGGCCCCTGCATTTCTTTTCTGGTTCTTTAATGTGTTCTAGTTGCTGTATTATAATAAAATATGACGGAAATTGTTTGACTTCATCAATCACAGACTAATCAATAAGAAAAAAATCAAAAATCCTCCTTTAATACCACCGCACACCCCTCCCCGCACACACCCCCCGCACCCTCACCCCCTCTACCCCTCGCCTCTCACCCCCGCCCCCCCCCCCACACCTTACCCTGCGTTCGCCTTATTTCCGTAACGCATTCACCAGCTTACTCCCAAGTCAAGCGTGCCTATAGAAGTTTTACTTCAAAAACGCGCGATTGCAGCGCTACACCCGCGTTGCGGCCGCGCATCAGTTCAACGATCGACCAGTGATGTGCCAGAGCAAGATAGAGAAGAGAGCAGTGTTTCTTCGTCAGAGTCCATCGTGGAACTAATACAACACTCCGATTCTCAAACCTAGCGACAGAACTAGAACCTAGAACCTTTTACAAACAAGCACAGTAATGAGAAGGGTAAAAGGTTGTATCTCATTAAACAAATAATGTTAACGTAGATTAAGTAATTATTGAAAGCAGGAAACACCGTCCGGACCTTACACGCGTCATGATGGTAACATTCTGCCGAGATTCTTTCCCTATAAAACGGTAAACAACTGAATACCAGGTACTGGGGTACCGGGTCCCCATGGACCCTAAAATGGCGGTGGTATAAGTTATAAGATAATATCCAAGATAAGTATCCAATGTACAGGGTTATTTGTAATTCACTAGCATGCTTTTAATCCTAAACTCCCACCACTTAAACAAATGTTTTTTGTTTTACGGCTTTTGTCATAACTTAATATTTTTGGTGTAATAACGTTTTGAAAATTTGAGATATCTCTTATTTTTACGATACTCTGTGTATTTGTATGGGAAAAAAGTGCTTCATTTTAAAAAGTCATAAAACAAAAAACATTTGTTTGAGTAATAGGAATTCAGGGTTAAGAGGATGTCAGTGAATTACAAATAACCCTGTATAGAATCTCGTATCACAGTATTTGTTATCGAAGCTGAAGAAGTTTTACTTCAGTCGTGAGGTCTAAAGCACACTCGGTTTTATGCATTTGAAATATTTTGTCGACGTTACGTGCATATTATATATAAAACGAAACATTTACCTTCTGTCTCACCACTCTGTGTTATCTTTATGAAGATTTCCGTGAAAAAGTCTTCGTTTAATCCCGTAAAATAAACAGAGACGGCATCATCGTTATATTTAAAACAGAGAGTGACTAAAGGATCTTTTTTTTGTAAGTAAAAAGCCGGTATATTTTTTTATTTATAAGACGAATACAAAAATAAAAGCAATGATTTCGCAGTCGAAGTATTGAAGCACTTTTTCCCCCAGCATCTTTCTGATCTCGAGATCTTTAAATGGCTAATCTTTTCCGCTGTCCACTAGTCCTTCAGACCACGGTATAAGGGCCAAATTACAATGGCGGCAACAGAATAATTTCACGGACCGTTGACGCCCGCCGGCTCGATATAATGAGTGCAGTGTTTACGCGGAGATAGTATTGCTTTATTTAGGCTTAGGGGTGAGTTTTAGAAAAAACCGGCCAAGTGCGAGTCGGACTCGCGCACGAAGGGGTCCGTACCATTATCCATAAAAAGGGCAAATAATCACGTATGTTGTATGGGAGCCCCCCCTTAAATTTTTCTTTATTTTAATTATTTATTTTTAAAGTGATAGATCACGATTATCTGTGCAAGATTTTTTTTTACCTTTTGAAATTTGGGTTGTTCACAGTAATTCGTCCAATAAATTGGTCGAGTTGCATTGTTGATGTTTTATAGGCGGTGGTGATCACTTTTCATCAGATGGCACACTTGCTTGTTTGCCTCCCACATAATAAAATAAATTCGTCGCACTTACAAACGTGTACTACCAGGAACTTGATAGTTCAATCACCGACTAAGAAGAGCCGAGTGGTTAGAAAACCTGGCTACGACGCTTATGGTCAGGCAGTTCTTAATTATGTATGAATAACTATAAATTAAAAATTTTAAAAACCCCCAACGCAATTATGTCACTGTCAATGCCCGTTACACGTCTAAGATCTCTCCCGCAGCTAACAAAAGAGCTGATAACTTTGAAACGGCTGCACCGATTTTGATGAAACATATCTAAGAACCATCGCCAAGAAACCTGCTTTCTATTAAAAAAAACCGCATACAAATCGGTGCACCCGATTAAGAGCTATGATGCCACAGACAGACAGACAGACACACACATATAGCGGTCGAACTTATAACACCCCTCTTTTTGTGTCGGGGGTAAAATACTAAAATGTTTCCAAGTCCAAGTGTTGATGTTTATCCGTTGGGGACTAGGTCAATTAAAAAGAAAGAAAGAAATAAATAAAACATTTATTTATAACAACACACACACACACACACACATAAACAGTCCCCAAGTACAGTCAAGGAATTTAATTCCCTACCCTTTTCGTAAAAATGTCGTGTAATATTCGCAATGCATTAAGGTCGAAATGTCAATTGCAACACGTCAAAACAACATCGTTGCCAGCTCTTATGGTGACAGTTTGCCGTACGATATTCAAACTTAGGTGGGTAGGAAATTAAATTCCTTGACTGTACAAAAATAAACATAAATATTAAATGAAATTAATGTCAAGTATTCCGTGATATTTTTTACCATAAAAAGCTACAGTGCAACCAGATTTAATAGTAAGCGACCCTCAGCGACACACTTTTGCAACCCCTTGCATCGACCTCTAAGATTTAGATAAGCTACAACATGAAAGAGATTGGGGGCAGCATAAAAGACATTCTTGAGATCGAAAAATGTCAAAGGCTCGCCGTAGTATAGATAAATTACCGAGAGCATGGAATTGCATAATATATGTAGTGGTATTTTGTGTTTATAGGCATTGGAGAGAGAGATCTCTATATTGTTGCCTCTCTCTCACTAATGTGGAATGCTTATAAACACACAATACCACTACTACATTTATACAAGACAACAATCGGACACACACACACACGCACATGCACTCGCCTAACTATGTCCATTTTGCCTGCTTGCATTCAATATAATGCCTTGCTTTCATTTATATACTTTTTAGTTTTAGTCTTTAGTTTTTGTTTTCTTTTTTAGGGTTCCGTAGTCAACTAACAACTCTTATAGTTTCGCCATGTCTGTCCGTCTGTCTGTCTGTCCGCGGCTAAGCTCAGACACTATTAGTACTAGAAAGCAGTAATTTTGCATAAATATATATATCAGTCACGCCGACAAAGTGATTAAATAAAAAAAACTAAAAAAAAATCTTTTAGGGTACCTCCCATAGACGTAATGTGGGGGTGATTTTTTTTTCTCGACTAACACTATAGTGTGGGGTATCATTGGATAGGTATTTTAAATTAAATAGGAGTTTTCTACAACCATTTTTTGATAAAGTGAATATTTTCGGAGATATTCACTCCGAAAGTTCAAAATAATGTGTCCCCCCCTCTAACTTTTGAACCGCACGTCTAAAAAATATGAAAAAAATCACGTTAGTTAAACTTAATAAAAACTTTGTAGGAAAATTATTTTCAACTTAATCAGTTGAGCAGTTTTTAAGTTTTTGTAAAAAAATATTTCTGAACTATGATTGTAATTTAACTGCCATCGCAAGCATTTTTTTTTCTTTAAGTACCTATAAGGTCACGCTAACAGTATCTTCTTTCCGATAAAAAATATATTACATCTGAAAAACAATCACATACTTACATACAGTTCTAGTAGACTGCAGATTAGATTAGTTACCCAATTCGCCGATAGATGGCGCTGTACCGTCGACGTTGGGGCCAATACAACTACATTAATAAAGTATGCAAAGATTTTTCGTACCTGCTACGGAACCCTATCTTGGGCGTGTCCGACACGTTCTTGGCCGGTTTTTTTATTTTCTTTTTATCTTCTTTTGTTTTTGCATATTTTATGATCCTTTAACATCAAACTGTTTTGTGGGGAGGAGCATTGCTTATCCTAGAGCGCAGGTTTTACTTATCTAGGGAGTAGAGTTTCTAGTTATAAGGACTATGTATAAAGACTTTTTATCAATAAAGTTATTATTAATACTCAGGTTTCCCTTATAAATAGCCAAAATCCATGCCTGTCTTTTATTGTACTTACTTAATAAAGATGTGAGGGATGTGACCTTTTATTGTTGAGAAAATCTTGGCAACGTTATTAATAATATTGCTTAGAAATTCGGCAAAATTCAAAGGTCACTCTTTTTGGCTGAGTGATTGAAATGAAATATTGTCGCCTCTCTAATTCGTACAGTGACGTAATATCTAACAATAAATGTGCCAGATATTCAATAAAACATTGCTTATCACATAATGTATATTAACAGAATGATACTTGTTATTGCCCGCGACTCCGTCTAGCGTCTGCGAAGAATAGGAATAAGTATAAAAATTGCCTACGACCTTGTCAATGCAACTTGCGTGGATGACTTACGCAATGATACGCAAAAATGCATATTGCAACACATGGCGCCTACCGTACACATATCACGACATCGACAACCAATCAACATCGATATCACGTCATTTACGGCTACTCCGATTGGTCGAGACTCTCGGCGAGAGGGGTCCGAACGTCCGGATTCGCCTTTTACCTTACCTTTTATCTTTATATGGATTTTCACTCAAACTAACTCAACAAACTGATGAAAATTCTGATTTAATTTCGAGTCAACTTGCACACCTGTGAGATCTCAAATGAGACATACAAAAATGGCGATAAAGTTTGAGATTCGCTCGGTGTTGTACAGAGGCAGTCAAAATTACGCTCTTTAGAGCATACTGCACTTCTCTGTACTCAGGAGCTTTGTGGACTGTCTGTTCGCAGCGTTCCCTCAGCTCTCTGCGCGTCCAGTACAACAACGCCTTCAGGGCACTGTTGGGGCTGCCACGTTTCTGCAGCGCCTCCGCCATATTCGCGGAAGCGCGAGTGGACAATTTCACTGCAGTCTTGCGGAAAAAAATGGCGTCCCTTTTAATTAGGATACGTGGCAGCCCAAAATTTAATAAATAGTCTCCTGAAGACTTTAGCTGTAAGAAATGAGTGCTCAATAATGCAACATTTAATTAAAAATACCCTTTCTCTTGCTAGCTATAAGTACTAACATAGTTCTAAGGAAAACACTAACAAAATATGGATCATGTTGTCTGAATAAAGTATTATTATTGTTATTATTATTATTATAACATCCGCTTATCTAGCCGGATAGAAAAGTGAAAGAATTGACTTAGTTTTAACACTTTTGTTTCAAATAAACCTTGCGTTTGACTACAATCACGCCTTATGGAAAACGAAGATGAGGTCAACGATGGAGCGCGCTTGCCTTTTCATTTATTCATTTCAGCCATATGACGTCCACTGTTGGACATAGGCCTCCCTCATTGACGCCCAATCATTAGGTTGGAAGCGACTTGCATCCACCTTGAACCTGCGGCCTTCACCAAATCATCCCGTTGTTACCGTTACCGTCTCGTTGGTGGACGTCCCACGCTGCGCTTGCCAGTCCTTGGTCTCCACTCGAGAACTTTTGGGCCCCAACAGCCATCTGTTTGCCTGCCTAGTAAATGCTCATTCACCATAGAATGGAAAACGGCCGGATTGTGGCCAGGTACCGTGATTGTTTTAGGCGTAAGAAACCTTAAAATATACGCGCCTATGTTGCCAGAAGTCCTCATCCACTTTACTAGGTCACTTCGATACGCTTCGGCGACTTGGGTTACCGGAAATAACCGAAAGCCACAGCCTCTTATCCCAAAACCCGTAAAGACAATCCTAAAGCACTAACACAAACTATTCTTGTGTTCCACAACAAAACATTTTGCTTCCTTCCTCACTCCATGAATAGCCCTCCAGAACAAAGGTTTAACTAAAACAATAAATGAACATTTGCGACGCTCGGTTGTCAGTTATTATCCGTTGATTTTAATGTCCTGGCAACAATGGTCTTTCAAAGCCCTTTCTTGAGTGACAAATGGAAGCAAGTATACTTCCTTAATCCAATTGGTGTTGATGAAACACACAGGCGTAGAGCTTGCGAAACAATCTGGAATACTGAACTGCAAAAAGTATTTCACTCGTTTCTCAGCCTCGATGCATCATCGTGGATGTGTTACAAGCATAATTAATTATACACCACTTTACGGACAAGCTAATTTGCAACGAAGGATATTTAAAAAAACCGGCTAAGTGGGAGTCGGACTCGCGCACGAAGGGCTCCGTACCATTATCTATAAAAACAGCAAAAAAAAACACGTTTGTTGTGTGGGAGCCCTCCTTAAATATTTGTTTTGTTTTAATTTTATAATTTATTTTAAAGTGAATATATAATTTAATATTCTGTGAATATTTCAAGCGTCTACCTGTTGCTTTTATCAATATCGAGCAAAAACGAGCAAAAAAAACACGTTTGTTGTATGGGAGCCCCCTTAAATATTTATTTTATTCTGTTTTTTAGTATTTGTTGTTATAGCGGCAAACGAAATACATCATCTGCCAAAATTTCAACTGTCTAGCTATCACGGTTCATGAGATACAGCCTGGTGACAGACGGACAGATGGACGGACGGACGGATGGACAGCCAGCCAGCAGCGGATGGCGGAAGTCTCAGTAATAGGGTCCGTTTTTACCCTTTGGGTACGGAACCCTAAAAAAATACAAATTCAAAATAAATAAAAATAGAAATATTACCAATTCAAACATGTGCGTGCATGCCTGCTTGGCTGCTTTTCATCTATAGATTATGTGAGTAGTATTCCATTATCCCGGACGAAGCGGTTCGCTTCATATTTCCTAATGCGAACTGCTAAGGAATGGAATTCGCTTCCGACGTCTGTATTTCCAAAGAGATACTACTTAGGGCTCTTCAAGGTTAGAGTGATTTGGCTGTTACTGAAACTTTGGCCTCATCTGCATTTTCATCAGGTATTAATAGAGGTCAATCACGGGTCAGTTTCGTGTAAAAAAAAATATATAATTGTAACTCAGATTAATGACACTGAAAAGCAAGAAATAAAAATGTAACTGACTCCAAAAAACTACGAAAAGAACTTTCTACTGTTCTGATAGAAGCCCAATAGATAGCTATAGGTAAAATAGATGACTAGGTGCACTTTTGCCGGTTCGCGTTCAGGTATCGACTTCAGACAGATCAGTGGAAAGTTATTTCGTGACTTTTGGGAGTCGGATCTATTTCCATTTTACAATTTTTCTTTGCTCTAAGTTCTCCGAAGTAACATACCGTGTGTTTCTTATATAAGTTTCAGTGAATACGTAAGTCCTGCATGAGCCTAAAAGGCTTTCGGGGAACCGCAGACAACGCTACTTGGCTGTGGTTTGTAACTAACTAACGAGAACTGGAGACTATCTGCACTAAGTACGGATTATTAAGTTATTATTGTAATCTTTTACGACAGTAATATAGAAATGTGAAGAATAGTTATTATGGACTAAGTAATCACTATCGTAGATACTAAAAGCAAAGCAAGTAGCCAAGAATACGGAATAGACTTTACCAACAAAACCCACGAGACCAAAATTTATATCTGTTGCTTTGACAGTTTAGTAGGTACGATTTTAAATTAGTTTTGGATTAGTTTTGGATTGTTAATTATTTTTGGATTACTCTGTATATTTCAGAGAGGGGTCAAGATAAGTGCACCAACCAGATATCGCGATCGTATGGGGTGGAATATGGTGGTGGTGGAGATAGAATATTTGAGACAAAGATGAAATCGGAATCTCTATTTTATCAGTTAAATTAAATATTCACAAAAACTCACCGGTTATGGTTGTACGGGTACCGTAGTAGGGTCAGTTGGGGTTTATACTGGGATAAATAAATATTGAAAATCATAGATAATATGTATGCACTATGTATGTATGTATGTATGTTTGCCATAATGATCGTTTTTCATAGCCCCTTTTTCTCTAATGTTGTAACTCTACCTTCCCAGATCAGATCAGCTATTTACATTGAAGATTTTGTAAAACACAAGTTAAAGAAGACTTAAAATTGATATAAACTAAATTAAAACAGCAACAACACAAAAAATACGGTATTATTATGACTCAAAGACTCAATGCGGACCTAGAAAGCGTTAACCTAGGAAAGTACAGGTGCAAAATCTGACAAAACACAACTAAGTTTCAAACATAACCTCGATTCCAGAACATTTCCGAGTAAACCTTTTAGAAATAAAGTTGTAACAAACCCTGAGATTTACTCCTTTAATTCGGCACCCACACATTCGCGAAGCCTCAAACAACAAAGCCTCGTGATGTGGAGCGATAAAAGTAAAATAAAAGTTTTCAGACACTGCTCAAAAGAGAGAATAAACAACTTTACTTCCTATTTGGAGAACAAATGGCATCATTTTGCTATTTCACACTGAGATACCCGAGACAAGCAGGGAGTGTTCTGAACTGTATGCACTAAAGAATAAGTAAGGTTTTTGAGTTTTGGTGCTTCACGTTTTATGTAGGAATGCATTTGGTTTGGAAACTCATTATAATGTGGGTGGCTCGATGGATTTTTGTTTTGACGTAAATTTTGTAAGATTTATTTATTACGAAACTTTAAATAGACTGACTTAACTTATGCATTATCAAGCTCTTTTAAAATGTTAGTTATAAAAAAAATAACTTGCAATTATTTTAAGAACAATCTACATCAATTAACTGGCATATGGTATGAGGTTTCCTGCAAAACAGTTTAATTTTGAGTGTGAAGTGTTCCTAACTTCCTATCCATAGTGAGTCCGTGTGGGAACAACAGTCCAAACCTTCCCATTAATGAGAGGAGCCCTGTGCCCAGCAATGGGACATGCATAAGCCAAAGATTAGTGAGAAATCCTTAATGTACTAGGGGCGTTCAATAAAAAGTGAGAATGAGTATGTTATAAACAACTTTTACTAAATGTCATTTTATTTTTCGACATAGTCACCTTTTAGCATAATACACTTAGTATATCTTTTGTCTAAATTTAAAATTCCATTTTTAAAAAAGGTCTCATCTTGAGTGCTTAAAAAATCTTGTACTGCAGCGACTACCGCGTCGTCGTCTTCAAATTTCTGGCCTCTCAGGTATTGTTTCAATCTCGGAAATAGGTAGAAATCACTGGGAGCGAGATCTGGTGAATACGGAGGATGCTTAAGGATATCGAACCCAGCATCACGAATTGCAGCTATTGCAACGGCGGACTTGTGTGCCGGGGCATTGTCCTGGTGGAACAGCACAACTTTCGAGAGTTTACCTCGCCGTTTTTCGCGGATCTCATTGCGCAATGTTGCTATTTGTTTGGCGTATAAAGTGCCCGTAATAGTGGCTCCATGCTCGAGATACTCAATCATTAATACCCCTTTACCATCCCAAAAAACAGAGCCCATAACCTTACCGGCAGATGGGCTCACCTTGAATTTCTTCGGAGTTTTTTCCATGTCACAGACTGCAGTTTCGTTTCAGGGTCGTATGATGGAGCCATGTTTCGTCCATTGTTATAAATCGCGCCAAAAAAAGTACCTGGTCTTGCTGCATCAGGTTCAAAGCTTCTTGACAAATCTCTAGTCTAGTTTGTTTTTGCGTGTCAGTAAGCATTCTTGGTACCCAACGCGCAGATACCTTTTTCATACCCAAGCGTTCATGTAAAGTATTAAATCTTTATATTTTCAGCAATAAAACGAACTGTGACATGACGATCCGCCAAAACTGAGTTTTCGACTTTTTTCACAATTTCTTCAGTTACTGCTGTAGTAGGGCGTCCGGAGCGGGGGTCGTCCATTGTCAATGTTCTTCCACGTCTAAATTCGGCGCACCAACGTGCGACTGTCGAATACGGAGGAGCATTAGACCCTAAAGTGTCCCGCAAATCCAAATTGACTTGGTCCGTAGAAAAATTTTTCAAACACAAGTATTTGATAACGGCGCGCAGTTCAATTTTCTCCATTTTCGCTAACGTACTCAATAGCATTGCAAAGAAATTACCGTATATTATTTTAAACAAAAGACAGTTACTTTTTTTTATAGCAATCAGCTAGATAGATTAGCTTTACCGGCCAGTATTTAATTTCGTAATATTAAAAGAGTTTGCATCTCATTCTCACTTTATATTATTTTATGTCGCTCAGAAATACGCATAGGTAAATAATGATGTGTGCAATCTGACTAGTTCTTTGAAAATGCTAGTTTTTTCGCAAACATTACTTTTTGCAAAAAAAAATCATTTCTATTTTTATTAATACACGAATATTTTTATGAAAATACACTATCAATTGAGTTTTGGACGACAGCCAAAAAGCAATATGCGATGCGATATGTTTCGCATACGTCCGAGGAATAAGCAAATGAAAATGCAGAACCATTTTGTAATATTATAGAAATACATTTAAACTTTTATCATGCACATAAAATATCTTATATCTTTTGACGAATGGCTAAACAGCGTTGAAAAATTGTAACATGGAGCTGATCTGATGATGGAGCTGGATGGTGGCCATAGGAACTATGTAATAAAACAACACAATCCCGTCGAGTTTGGGCTCGTTTGATTCGTCTTGACGAGCACTTTGATCCCAGATGGTAACCAGGGTCTGATGATGGAGCTGGAAGATGGCCAAAGGCACTCCACAATAAAACGACACAACCCCATCGAGTTTGGGCTCGTTTAATTCGTCTTGACGAGCACTTTGATCCCATATGGTAACCAGGGTCTGATGATGGAGCTGGAAGATGGCCAAAGGCACTCCACAATAAAACGACACAACCCCATCGAGTTTGGGCTCGTTTGATTCGTCTTGACGAGCACTTTGATCCCATATGGTAACCAGGGTCTGATGATGGAGCTGGAAGATGGCCAAAGGCACTCCACAATAAAACGACACAACCCCATCGAGTTTGGGCTCGTTTGATTCGTTTCGACGAGTACTTTGGTCCTAGATGGTAACAAGGGTCTGATGATGGAGCTGGAAGGGGGGTAGGTGGCGGGGTGGTGGGGGAATGGGGTATGTGGGGTTAGGGGGTCGATGGTTTAGAGGGTTGGGGGTAAGGGTGTGGCGGTTGGGGTTAGGGGATGCGGGGGGTGTTGGGGGGTTCGGGGGTAAGTGATTTTGGGGGGTTGTGGGAAATGGGGAGGGGGTAAGAGGCCTAGATGGTAACAAGGGTTTGATGATGGAGCTGGAGGGGGGGGGGGCAGGTGGCGGGGAGGGCTTGGGTGGTGGGGGTCGGGGTTGGGGGTTGGGGGTCTGTAAAATGAGAAGGGGGATTAGGGGATTGGGGTTTGGGGTTGGAGGGGGGGGGTTGGGGAAATGGGGTGGGGGATGTTGGGGGGTTGGGTTTAGGGGGTTGGGGGGTTGTAGGTGAGGGGGGTAGAGTTAGAAAGAAAGAGGTTTACGTTTAGTAGTGTAGAGCAGTGCGCGCGCACCAAAGACCAAGTATAAGATGGACTAATTCTATTTAAGACGAGCAAAAACCGTTTTCTCTTTTTAGCACATGGAAACTCTCACTGTGAAAAAATGCAACTAAAAAATAGAAAATAAATAATAGTTTAAAAAAACTAAAAAACACGCTTTAAAAAATAAAAAATAAATTTTAATAAATTTCAATTCACTATTCTTATAGTACAGTAAAAAATCTTTATAAGCAATTATTATATTGTTATATCCAGATCAAAACTTGTAAACAATTCTAAATATTGATAAAATAAATAATAATAGTTTAAAATATTTTATTGTAAAAAAAGCGTGGGGTGCTTTTTAAGATGTTATCAAAATGATAATCCTTGACAATTGACACCATGCACCCCACGCTTTTTTTACAATAAAATATTTTAAACTATTATTATTTATTTTATCAATATTTAGAATTGTTTACAAGTTTTGATCTGGATATAACAATATAATAATTGCTTATAAAGATTTTTTACTGTACTATAAGAATAGTGAATTGAAATTTATTAAAATTTATTTTCTATTTTTTAAAGCGTGTTTTTTAGTTTTTTTTTAATTTTACTGTGTAATCTGTATCTAACACAGCTATGCCCCCATGTTTCGTTTTTTTCCATATTTCAATTAACATAAGGAATATGAGCTTTCAAAAACTGAAAAAATTGCCCAATTTCAACATCATTTTCAGACACTTATCAGAATAGACTCCCTCATATAAGCAAAAAAAAGGAAAACATAGGGGCATAGCTAAATCTGTCCTCTAATTATTTAAGAAAAAAATGATTTGATTGGTCCAGTTTTCGAGAAGAAAAAAGGGGATTACGAAATGCTGTTTTGATCAATTTTACGCGCCTATTAACGGGCTGAGCTGCAGTTGTCCCGCTCTCGCTGTACTGACACGGAGGGGTTCGGGCGAGACAGCGACATTTCATTAAAATACCTATTTCTCAAAAGTCTCCCAGCCATCGTACCCTCTTAAGAGGGTCGCTGGCGGCGGATGGATGCGAGGGGCCGAAGACAGAGTGTTGTGGCGCGCCATGGAACAGGCCTATGTCCAGCATTGGACTGCGATAGGCTGATGATGATGATGATGAAGTATAATAAGGATAGGTCTGTGAAAATTGATTATTAATTATTACTATGAAGATATTTTACCTAAAAAGTAATAAGTCGTGGTACCTAGTGGTTTATCCTATGCTCTATCAAACAGAGGGTCGTGGGTTCCTGCTATAACACGTAACATGGTTTTGTGAAAAAATGTCAGGTGTATTTTTTCCGTATCAGGGCAGATATATTTTTTGTTTCTTACGCTATGTATGACCCATAACATAAATACGCTTAGATAAATTGAAACATTTTAAACGGCACAAAGTTTCATAAACTTGCTAAAAAGACGAAAAGATATTTTGAAAGGACGTTGCTATAAATAATGCTAAGGGGAGCAATAAACGTACCAGCTAATTGGACCGTTGCATTAACTAGGCATAATTAGAGAAACTTAGCTTTCCTTAAAACGCCCCTGAACATAAAAGATAATTAAGATAAATACAAGTTTTAAGCAGAAAAATTATAAAACAAGCACCTGGAGCTTTGCCCACGAAATCGTTACGTCTGTTAGCTGAATTGAAATCTTTAACTCCTACAAGTTTTTGAAGGCATTTGGATGTTTGAATGTTTGTTAATCAATCACGCAATAACAGCTTAATTGATTTAGATGACACTTGACGTATATATATTATAGACAAAGATCTGAATTGAGAAATAGGATACTTAACATACTTACCGGTAAATGGTATAAATAAATAAATAAATAAATAAATAAATATCACGGGACAATTCAAACCAATTGACCTAGTCCCAAAGTAAGCTAGGCAAGCTTGTGTTATGGGTACTAGGCAACGGATAAACATACTTATATAGATAGATACATACTTAAATACATATTAAACACCCAAGACCCGAGAACAAACATTCGTATTTTTCATGCAAATATCTGCCCCGACACGGGAATCGAACCCGGGACCTCAAGCTTCATAGTCAGGTTCTCTAACCACTAGGCCATCTGGTCGTCTAAATATATTTACTTCAAAAAAAATATATAGGGAGCTCCTTAATTAGGAGAGGATGAAAGATGAAATGAAGAGATCCGTATGAGAACCGAAATTACTGTCATTATCATAAGAAGCTTGTGGAGTAGCATGACTTTAATGGTAGTAGTGTGCAGGATACACATCAAAGGTAGCAGGAACCACTGCGGCCAAAGCGAGCGAGGGTGGTTATAGTTCGCGGGTGTAATTGATCATTTACACTCGAGTTGAACACTCTACTTTTCATCACAAATGCGAGGAAATTAAGAAAAACCGTTATGTTAAAAATGTATACGCAAGTTGCAACAGAGCGGAAGAAAATTTATCGCGCCAAACCGTCTTTTGTTTTTTTTTTAATGGCCTCGCGCTCTTTGGCTTTGGCACATTCAGCCAGCACTGGCCAGTAGCATTATGCCAGCATGGAGGGAGGTTTGTAGGTAAGTATTACGCATTACAATCTCCTTGTTTACCAGTTATGTTGTCACAGTATAGGTATTGGTCTTGCGGAGAGGAATTAAACCATAAACAACAAGTACAGACGTTTATTAGGAACGCTAAACTGTGAGCAAGCAAGAGACTAGAGGGTCGTAGGTTCTAAGCACTTGAGTGGGATTCGCTTTCTCCGGACAGACACTGCCCTGGATTCAGGAGACCGTAGGACGCGCTGCGAGCGTTGCAGGTGGATCTCCAGAGACGCTGCTGACTTGCAGGGCTGAGACCAGGGTGCTTCAGGGCTCAGAGTGTGCTGGTGGTGTAGAGCCAAGTGGTGGAGACTGCAGTTCCGTTCGGCGGTTTAACCCCGACTTGGTTGCCCTGGAATTTGGTTAATGTCAGCAGGGGCCCATACAATTGCTCTGTCCACCGGCCCAACGTCCATAACGGTCCCTGACCATAGGTCCGAATTTAAACGCTGGCTGTGTGGCAGAGCAATCATCCGGAATTTACAAAAAGAGAAAGATGAAGCTAAATGTAATACAAAAGAATAAAATGATTTAGTGAAAACGAAAACTGTTCTTTTTTTTTGAAATTTAAATTTGAACTAACTGAAACTGCCTAACGGCCTAAGAAGTTTAACATAATTTACAATAAATGCAGACCGTTGGAGTTAGCTAGGTGAAGAAACAGGAGATAGTGATAGAATAATTTTGTAGATAGAAAGCTAGAAATAAACAAATAAAATTAGACAAGGTAAAATGTTGATATTTGCTTTTGGAGAGAACTTACCAATAAACGGGCAGAGTATCCACAGGATTATTATATGGTAGATGTACTGTTTTTAGATAGCTGTGTTCAGATTCAAAATGTGCCGAATTTTTGGCGGCACTGGGTTTTAAAGGCTTAATTAAGTCACGCCCCTCGAGATAACGCTAACCGTAATTTGTGTTATGTGGTTTGACAGTTCGTGCCACAGAGAAGACACTGCGCAACAAAACGATGTACTTAATTTATTTAGCTTTCCTCATTATTTAATTAATTAAATATTAAGGAAAGACAAGAGCTCAGATTTTGTCCGTATTTACTTAATTATATTAAATAGATACGCCCAAAAATCATAGCAGCGGTAAGTTTGATAATAGCGCCATCTAGTGCTCGCGGGGTGAGGCTCGTTGCATTGAATCGAACTAACTTCGCTAAGGATATCGGTAATTACGTCCAAAAAACACCAAAAAATGATATTGTCCCAATTGCATTGTGACAATGTTCGTGAATACAAAGGAGCACCATTCGATTTTTAAATTTACTTACATCCATAAAGATGTAAATCGAATTCACAATACGGATTTCAAGTTAAATGCAACCTACTTTCAGAGCCTAAGTGCTGAAAAAGTAGTAACAAGTGTAGTTTCAGAGATCTACGTCTACGAAGTACATACCGTCGATCGTAGGTTTAATTGAGGTAAAGGACCTAATGGGCAAAATGCGTTAAGTACAGTTTTGTTCGAAATTTTCCAGTCTTTCGAATGGTATATAAATAAAAAAAAATCAAAAATTAAAAAAATGTCCCTTGTCCCATTTATTTTTTAGGGTTCAAAGTCGCATTAGCCCCAAAGTAACAGTGTAGGTATCTGAATTAAAAAAAAAAAACAGGAATTTAAATTGGCGTAATTACCATCGCAGACCCACTTTGATTAAGGTAGAGAATAATCGTAGAGGTCAATTTAGAGTAAGGGACATGATTATAAACTACAATATGGTCTTTAAGGGACATTATAAACAAAATACGTTGGTGTAAGGAACATCTATTTTCAAAAATTGGTAAATTATTTAAATATTTACACGCAAATAGAGCACTAAAATAGGTCTAAAAAAATCCAAGAAAGGTTAATTGGAAAAAAGTTAGAATTTATTTCATCCGAAAAAAAATCTTCCAAGTTGATGATTCCAAGTTTCATACTAATTTAAGTTTAAACTTAAACAAAATTCATGTCACATAAATATTATTATACTCCCATTTATCTCTATAATATATTAGTAGGATTCATATTTGTTACCAGTACAGTACATTTCTCTTTAAAATTCCAATATAATGTTTTGTGTCGATTTACGAGTACAGGATGAGGAGTCCTTTGCCTTAAACGACCGCTTTAGCCTAGTTGGTAGTGACCCTGCCTACGAAGCAAGAGGTCCTGGGTTCGAATCCCGGTAAGGGCACTTATTTGTGTGATGAGCACGAATATTTGTTCCTGGGTTATGGATGTTTTCTATGTATTTTAGTATTTATTTATCTATATAAGTATGTTTATCGTCGTCTAGTACCCATAGTACAAGCTTTGCATAGTTTGGGACTAGGTCGATTTGTGCAAGATTGTCCCCTAATATTTATTTATTTATTTAAAACGTTTCGTTTTATAACGTTTTCTTTTTAATTAGGTAAGCAATGCACGGTCAGTTAGAATCTTTACAAAATACCTACGTTGTTTCAAAACACAAGCTCGCTTGATATTTTCATGTAAGAATAAAAACATAATATTCCGAATTCTTTTCCCCGAGCCTGTCATGTGGTACGTGGAAACATTCACGTTTATGTTACGGCCGTTTTTCTTTTGAAAATATGTTGTTCCTAAAAGCGAGCTTTTTTATTTTATTGTTTTATAGCGCTACTAGCTTTTTCCCGCGACTTCGTCCGCGCACAACACAGTTTTAAAGTCAACTCCCGATGTCTATCCCGCAGGAAATTCCAAAAAATTTGAAAAATCCTTACTTTATGCGCCCTTAGACCTTTGGGCTTTGGGCTGTGCGTTGATATGTCAGTCAGTTTCTTCTTTTATAATATTTAGATGGAGCTTTATTCATGGTAAGTAGATACTTATATTATCAAGTCACCGGAATAAATTATTTAACACTGTCTCGGAACTACAATTTTGTCAAATTTAATTTTATAACATTCAATGTCTTATAATAATAATACACTCTGCGAAATATTAGCGAAAGTAACGATTTTTCACATACGGCAATGTTAATTTCTGAGGTCGTGTATTAAGTTGTAATATTTTTACTAGATTTTTGTAAATTAAAAGCTACAAACAGGTTAACCATCCTAAATATTGATGGAAATAACAATGTACCAACAAAGAAGACTTAATTTTATTTATTTAGAAAGACTTATTTTAGTCAACTAAAACAATTACTTTGCTCACCCGCGACCTAATTGTTTTAATTGTTTTAGTTCATTAATATGGACCTCCGCAAAGTAACGCCTGATTCAATAAATTATTTTAGTCAATCAGGAATTAAACTGGCTCATAGCTTCATGGGTGCGGTTTACGAGTTTACGGTGGATGCAAGCCGCTTCTAACAGTAATAAATAAAATAAATAAATAATAATAAATATCACGGCACAATTCACACCAATTGACCTAGCCCCAAAGTAAGCTAAGCAAAGCTTGTGTTATGGGTGCTAGACAACGGATAAACATACTTATATAGATAGATACATACCCAAGACCCGAGAACAAACATTCGTATTTTTGATGCAAATATCTGCCCCGACATGGAATCGAACCCGGGACCTCAAGCTTCATAGTCAGGTTCTCTAACCACTAGGCCATCTGGTCGTCTAAAGTAATGATTGGGTATCGATGAAGGGAGGCCTATGTCCAGCAGTAGACGTCCTACGACTGTAATGATGACGACTTACTTTTCAAGTGGCCTAGTTAATTAATTAATTATACATTATGTAATGTTTATAGCCTTCGGTTTATATCTACAACAGCTTCGGTTTGTGGGCGGGACCCTCTGAAGACAAATATTCGCATCTTTGTCTTGAGGTTTTGGCTATGTGTGCGTTTGTTTCTTGCGAGCTCGAGTAGTTCTGAATTTTCCTTTATACCTTGAAAAGCTCGGTGCGGCGCTCGGCGGAACCCTGTCGCAGGGAGCCTCTGCTGTCCTTAACAAGATTGTTTTTAATAAGTGCGGCAAACGCTGACTGCGACAGGGTTCCGCGGAGGGCCGCGCACGAGCTTGTCGGACTGTAGCAACCAACTTGTTTGTGTCAATTATTTCTCTATAAAATTGTATTCGGGTTTCAAGATGGCGTGTTAACGTTATCTGAAATAAATGGCAGTATCTGAGCGAAAGCTGAGCTGAACCATATTTAACCCCCGACACAAAAAGAGGGGTGTTATAAGTTTGACCACTATGTGTTTGTGAGTGTCCACAGAAATAATAATAAAGAGGATAGAAATGCCTTAGTTCCTATTTTCTTCCGGAACTCGTGTCGCTGCTTCATCCCCTCTACTTACTGTGTTAATGCACACATGCAAAAGACCGGAACCGTACTACGCAATCACGCACAAAATTACTAATATTTTTGCTTACAAACAATTATGAACCTTACACCTTAGAGATAGCATTGAATAACACTCAACGTAAGTCATACCCACATTTACACAACGGTGCCATTTATTGGCCGCGTCGGCATTATGTCTGTACTAGTCGTAACCTGTTTTTTTGTCCGTACCTCGAACTTTTGTGCAAGACGGAAGGGTTATCAAAAATTACTTTACATTGCTGCGTATAATTCAAAACGATCTGCGTTTTTATGGGCATGAGTAGCAATGGTATATGAAGTTTCGTGTTAATAACGTGTAAACCAATGTGTGTAACGTGTAAATAATGAAATATATTCTCAAGTTGTATTTTGATATAAACCGCATTATTACATTAAATTAATACATACCAATGAAATGTAATCCCCTTATTAGTGTAATTACACACTGTGGACGAGTTTCCGCAATTGCTAATGCTGCAAAACACCATTTTAAAGCACTTGTTGTCATACCCACGTTTCAAATAGCACTGAGCCACAAGTCGCGCGCTTGTGACCTACGAGTCACAAGCGCGGCGCCAAGGTCACGCGTCTAAGGCACTTCTATCCTCTTTATTATTATTTCTGTGTGAGTGTCTGTCTGTCTGTGGCATCATAGCTCTTAAAAGGGTGAACCGATTTGGATGTAGTTTTTTTTATATGAAAGCAGGTTTCTTGGCGATGGTTATAAGACGTGTTTCATCAAAATCGGTTTTACGGTTTTAAAGTTATCAGCTCTTTTGTTAGCTGCGAAAGGGATCTTAGACGCAGAATGAGCATTTTATGTACATTATTTTCAAAGTATGTGCGACCAAACTGCGTCGGGGGTTTTTAAATTTTTCAATTTATTTCAATCCAAATTCTAAGATTTTAATTGTTATTATGTATTTATAACAAAGGCAAAGACGCGAGTTAAAGCTAGTCTAAGAATCAAACTGGAATCAATATTCATTAGTGGCACACAAAACAATTTTTTTAAAATATGTGCCATAATTACAGTGGTATACAATGTTTGAAAAACAAACGTTTTTTACGACGTTGCATACATGCGAACAATTTTTATGGATTGTTAGGAGTCCGTTTCCTTTTTATGAGCACGTGGAAAACAAAGGGTACAGTTCATTTGTTTGGTGAAGTGTTTTAAAGGTAACATTTCAAAACGAAACACCGTTTGCGGGATCTCTTCAAAATTCTTAGACGTATAAACCACGCCATAATTTCAATATATTCGTGATTAAGTCGTGATTAGGTCTAAGATATTACGATTGTTTAGCTCTAATGATTAAAAAACCGAAACAATAGTTAAACGTAAGAATTCTAAATTATTTTCGGACAAATAAAAAAACATAATTGTCGAATAGTTTCTGTTTAAACGAAAATCGGGCTTACATTTTTAGTGTTTCAGATAGGTAAACCTACTCGTGGCCAAGGCCGCTGCAATCTAAAACTTTGGTAATTAAAACAGTTTCATTAGGTATGTGATTAAGTCTTTTAAGAATGGTAGTTGTTGGGTTAAAGTGAAAATTGCGAAAGTTTGAAACAACAAATATATTTTAAATCTGAATCATTATTGAGAGAGAATATTACGAAATTCTCAATCATGCGAATAGTACCTTGAAAAATATTTTCATTTAGACTCTAAAAGCTATAATGCTGAATATTGCGCAAAATTTTCAAAATTGTTTATTGCAAATCAAATTACAGGCATAAGCTGGAACATATAGACTTAGTGTAGTGTAATGGTAACACGCTGCCATCTCTGTAACGAATGTCTTGTGGCTTCTCCTAACTACCTAAATCTGATTCTAGCTCTATTTAAGGACGGCTGTAATTTCATACGACGGTTAAATAGCGAATTGATTCAAGCGCCATCCTGGGTAACATTGAATTATACACATTATGCTGATTCAAATTAGGTATAAATTCAATATCGCCCAGATGGCGCTTGAATCGACTCGCCTTTTAACTGTCGAATAAATACGCGGCTCGACTCCCGGTAGCCAATCTCTGATGCAACTTTAATTTTCTACAGAACCCTTGGCAAGTTAACAAGTTTCGCTCTCCCGATTATTTACCGGTTATTGCTGGTCATAAATTCATATTTACGACTACTAATACTGGTACCGTAGTCACTAGATACTGCATAGATACAATCTTTCAGTACCAAGTAACTATTATGTTAGTGCAGCTGAACGCAAAGTGGATATTGTCTTGTTATTATTACTTAACTGCAACTCATTTGTTTTTGGTTAGTGTTTACTGACGTGACAACGTCTAATAAATCGATGAACGCCGGCTGCACGCACAAAAAACAGGCCAAGAGCGTGTCGGACACGCGCAAGGTAGGGTTGCGTAGCGATTACAAAAAAATCAAATAATATTTCTCTAAGGATTTCGTATGTGTACGGAATCATCCAAGTTTAGGTATGTTTTATACCTTAGGCTACTATTTACTCTTAAACTACAAATAATTTCCAAGCAATCTTAGCCGCTATAATTTTCCTAGTAAATTTGATATATTTACTACCATTCTGAATTTTTTCAAATTTTTCCACCTAACAGTTTAGATTTTAGAGGGGGAGGACGCTCGATTTTAATGAAAATTTTCACTTTAAAGTTGAATATTTCGCAAATAGATCGCTGAATAGAAAAATCATGTTAGCAACCCCGCAATTGTTTTAAAAGACCTATCCAACGATACCCCACACTATAGGATTAGTCGAGAAAAAAAAATCACCCCCCTTTACGTCTATGGGAGGTACCCTAAAAAAAATTATTTTTTATTTTTTATTTTACCACTTTGTTGGCGTGACTGATATGTATATTCATGCCAAATTACAGCTTTCTAGTACAAACGATCTCTGAGCTTAGCCGCGGACAGACAGACAGGGTTCCTAGTTGACTACGGAACCCTAATACGTTTATTACTTCCAGAAATCATCCCTGACATAGTCTTTAGTTCTTAAGATATTTGACAAAACACCGGTTCTCGTCCGATCACCGAGGTTAAGCATCATCGGGCGCGGTCAGTACTTGGATGGGTGACCGCCTGGTTTTTGAATGTTTTGTTATGACGTTGTCACGTTAAACTATCGTCCGTAAACCGACTTTACAGACAACCGGTTTTTTGTCTGTCAGTCTATATCAGTAACCAATCTATTTATGCCGCAAATTTTCGACACTCGCAACGCAAGGGAATCAAAATCTACAGGGTACTTCCCGTGAACTCAGAATCTTGAAATTTGGTACGAAGTAAGGTCTTATAGCACATACTAAGAAAAATTGCGGAAAGTATAAACTTTTTTGTCTGTCTATCTTCTTCTTCTTCTTCTTCTCAGCCTTCTTCTACCAAATTCTTGGTGTAGGCCTCCTTCAACCTCCTCCATTCCGATCTATTTTGGGCAGTTAGAGTCCAGTTGCTGCCCGCCACCTTTTTTATGACGTCTTTCCATCTCATTTGCGGTCTGTCCACTTCAGGACAGCTCTACACCACGAATCGGTTTTCCGGGCAATATGTCCCGCCCATTGCCATTTGAGCTTCGCTATCCTTCTACCAATGTCCGCGACTTTACTTTGCTTTCGGAGCCATTTGTTGGTTTTCCTGTCTCTCCTTGTAACTCCAACCAGTTTTCTCTCCATTGCTCTTTGGGCAACGCGGAGCTTTTCGACCACAGCTTTCGTTTCAAACTAAATACAAACTGAAATATAGATGCACAGAAAAAACCCCAGAAAAAAGACCAATGCTGGGAATCGAACCCAGGTCCTCAGCGTTCCGTGCTGCGTGCTTACCCCTACACCATCACTGGTCTAGAAGTTAGCGACGAATCTTTCCCATACATCGTACACTTCAGTCTGTTATAATCACATTTAGGCAGTGATAAAGCGCATCTATGTTATGCCCTCTACCGAGATACTTCAACACTCCTTCGGAGCTACCCGCTCACCTGGACCAAGAGATGGCGCTACTAGGCCAACTTTTACAAGTTAAGTATGAAGTATCTTTTTCTATTTATTTTTTTATTTTCTTCAACTTCATTTTTTTTTATTACTTTTACGGTCATCCCGTGAAACCATATATTTCAAAGTAAATACAAACTGAAATATAGATGCACAGAAAAAACCCCAGAAAAAAGACCAATGCTGGGAATCGAACCCAGGTCCTCAGCGTTCCGTGCTGCGTGCTTACCCCTACACCATCACTGGTCTAGAAGTTAGCGACGAATCTTTCCCATACATCGTACACTTCAGTCTGTTATAAAAAAAAAATAGAAAAAGATACTTCATACTTAACTTGTACAGCTTTCGTTGTTACCCAAGTCTCTGCTCCGTAAGTTAAAACCGGCAGGACACACTGGTTGAAGATCCGTGCCTTTTGCTCTTGTTTAATCTTCATCTGGAATGCGAAATCCAACTTTGAGAAGGCTGCCCAACCCAGCTTTACACGTCTATCAATCTCGTTACACTGGTTGTCTTTACCCATCCTGATTTCTTGGCCTAAGTACACATATTTGTCTACTTTCTCGAGCATAGTGCCGCCTACATACATAGTGCATAGTGCTACATGCATAGTGTCGCGGGGCTATTCTTCTCTGTGGTCATTATTTTGGTTTTATTCAGATTAATTTCAAGACCTACTGCCATTGACTCGGTGTATAGCTCGTGAATCATAACCTGCAATTCTTGATGCGTATTAGCAAATAACACTATGTCATCCACGAATCTCAGGTTTGACATGCGTTCGCCCGTTATCAAGACGCCTCTGTCTATATCAATCACCAATCTAAAATGATCCCACATTGCGCACATTTTGCTTAGGAGCAGGGGTCTGCTAAGACTGGATGTTCATAGATACAAATTAATTTGTACGGAACCCTCGGTGCGCGAGTCCAACTCGCACTTGACCGGTTTTTTTTAATCTACCCTATACAATGTTAATAAATTACGTAGTTACATCTAAAGTATTTATACAACTAAATTTTTTAACACAGTAGATAAACTGTTTGAAACTGGGGATTGCCAATGCGGATCGGAATTATTTCCAAACATAGGGATGAACATGGTATAGTTATTAATTTTATATTACGCCTTAGACATTAATCTGGCCCAAGCCTTCAAATAGCTATTTTTATTAAAATTCAGTAAAAACAATCGCCGTATTAAGCACCAATTCAATTGTTTGAAAATTAAAACCTACATTAAAACGCTCTTAACCAACTGCAACTGAATATTAATAGCTTTTAAAGTACGTAATTTTAATAATTTATTATTAAAACAGTGCACTTAAAATGTCAAGTCCATGAAAGTGTGCGTCATGCACGATTGTGAAAATTTGGATGGAACGAATGAATTTAAATGTTCCGCCGGGACATGCTAACCTAATACAAGACAAAATAACTTAGGTAATGTTAAAAATTAAAAAAATGTTTTTTATAGTTCTGTAATCAAAAAGAAAAGGGTCCGTACCCTTAATAAGATCACTTTTTGTTCGACTGTCCGCCTGTGAGTTAATTTCATTCATTCAGTCAATTCATTCCTTCATTTGTTCAATTATTCTATAGGGCTCTACATACTGACGACGCCGACTCTCAAACTTCATGTCGTCGATATGTTCGGTGGCCCAAGTTGCATGAACGCATTTGCTGCGAGATGTGGACAGTGGTTACCTTTAGTCAGCTCCGGATATTTCAACACATCTACCAGCGTCATACAAATACAAATACAAAAACCTTAAATAAATAAATATTAGGGGACAATCTTACACAAATCGACCTAGTCCCAAACTAAGCAAAGCTTGTACTATAGGTACTAGACGACGATAAGCATACTTATATAGATAAATAAATAATTAAATACATAGAAAACATCCATGACTCAGGAACAAATATTCGTGCTCATCACACAAATAAATGCCCTTACCGGGATTTGAACCCAGGACCTCTTGCTTCGTAGGCAGGGTCACTACCAACTTGGCTAAGGCGGTCGTTCA
Source organism: Archips crataeganus (assembly GCA_947859365.1). Classification (NCBI taxonomy): domain Eukaryota; kingdom Metazoa; phylum Arthropoda; class Insecta; order Lepidoptera; family Tortricidae; genus Archips; species Archips crataeganus. The sequence goes on along the minus strand of OX402059.1, from coordinate 19,984,181 downwards.
TAACACCACACAAATACCTTAATTTACTGTGAATCATTACAAAGCTGTTGAAGGTGCTTGAAATTGTTTGAGTACATGACACATCCAAGTTCTTTTGCTTAAAATATTAGAGGTGCCAACAATGTCGCGATATAATTCTGTCAGCAGGATGATTGTGTATGAGTTTGAAACGAGCTCAGAGAAAAGATGGCTATGAAACAAATTGATACTGCAATTTTTGTTTATGATATTTCAAGTGTGATTGGTTTAGATCTTGATTCCCAAAGTGGTCCCAAAGACTAGATGGGGTCTACGGTGGCGTGACAAAAAAAATGGGGTTCACAATTTGTAAGGGGGTCCACGGAAATTTATGTGGTTTCGGTAGTGAAGAACTAAAATAACTACTATTTTTATATATTTTAAATACTCCGAATGGGGAGTTTTTTTAAATAAAATAAGTGAGAATTGATTGGTTCCTTGTACTGTGAGTAGATGTCCAAAAAAGTGAAGTTGGTTTTTGATTGACCATCTTTACTTTTTTGATACCTGATTTACACTCTCGCCTCGTCAACTCGCCTTGCGCCTCGCCTCGTCGTCTCGCTCCGGACGCGAGCCTCAAAATCAAGGCAAATCACGAGACGAGGAATGAGGCGCGCCTGTTCACACTCTCGTCTCGTGGCTCGTCCCGCAGTTTGTCTCGCCACTCGTACGCGAGTGTAAACCAGGTATGACGTCCATTCACAGTACAATAGATTAAATTATTAAATTAACCAATTCTCAGTTTTCAGTTTTTTAACGCAAATTTCTGTCGTTAGGTCTAATTTTCACATTTTTTGTCGATTTTTGGGAATATGGTAAAAATGTAGCTGCAGAGGGTCCACCGGAACCAGCTAAATTTTAAAAGTGGTCTATGAGAAAAAAGTTTGGCAACCTCTGGTTTAGATGTTCTGAATGGGGTGCAGTAAAACAGATTCCGTGATACACTGCAGCCGTATTTTTATTGGGCGGCTGTAAAATTGGACATTTTGCAGGCAATGTGTCAGATTAATTGCAGTTTCTATTGGTGTATTTTAGCTGTAAATATTCTATTTATATACTTGTAGTTTTTAGGGTTCCGTACCCAAAGGGTAAAAACGGGACTCTATTACTGAGACTTCGCTGTCCGTTCGTCCGTCCGTCTGTCACAACGTCACCAGGCTGTATCTTATGAATCGTGATAGCTGGACAGTTGAAATTTTCACATATGATGTATTTCGGCTGCCGCTATAACAAAAAATACTAAAAAACAGAATAAAGAAAGAAAGAAAGAAAGAAAGAAAGAAAGAAAGAAAGAAAGAAAGAAAGAAAGAAATAAAAAACAATTTATTGCCACAAAAAACAAATTAAACAATAAAGTCCTACATATTAAACATAAAACATATTCATAGAAGTTTGTGACAATAGGTGTCGGCGTCAGCATAAGCTGCTGGTGCTGTTCCCGGGGGGCGACGCTCAGCAGCGCTGGTTTTCAGCCGACACCCTCACATACCTACATTCTAGTCTGGTGCAAAAAAGACAGTTTTGACAATATAGGTACATTAGAAAAAACAAATAATAATAGGAACTAAATAAAAAACAACGCAAAAGTGTGCCAAAAATTCACCGTTCAGCACGAAGCGGGGACCGGGAAATTCCCGAAATGCGGCCTTCATTTTTGTTTTTGTTTTTCAAATAGAATCTTTTTAACCTGTCTTTTAAAAGATAAAATCGAATACTAAGTTAATTGGGGGTGGTAAATCGTTCCACACCTTTGAGGCCGCAATACCTGAATCCGCCCCTGAACCCCGCTGTCTGGTGCTTTTGGACTATCAACTTCACTTGCACTTGGGACCTAGTTGTTAAAAAAGTATTTAAGGGGGCTTCTATACAACAAACGTGATTTTTTGCTCGTTTTTGCTCGATATTGATAACGGCAGATATTGATAGAAGCATGAAATATTCATAGAATGTTTAGTTATATATTCACTTTGAAAATAAATAATTAAATTATAATAAGACAAATATTTAAGGGGAGCTCACATACAGCAAACGTGATTTTTTGCCGTTTTTAGAGATAATGGTACGGAAGCCTTCGTGCGCGGGTCCGACTCGCACTTGACCGGTTTTTATTTACACATTAACCAACTTTAATTTGGCTTAGGGTGTGTGGGGGTAAGATGAAAAACAGTGTTAGATGAAAAACCACTCGTAGCACCCGGTACTAAGAGTAGTTTTTCATCTTACACTGCCTTTCATCTTATTTTCATCTTACCTCCACTCACCCTATACAACGTTTGTGTCTTCGTTATGATCAATTTAGAGAAGTAAAGTTTGACCCACTTCTATTTGGTAGGATTGCTTCGAAATTTGGTATACATTTAATGGAATAAAGCTCTATCATAACAGCCAAAGACGTATACTTTTGGACGAAAGCCTATCTCAAAGTATTCCACCACTGTCGGTCCTGCGCTGCTCCAAGTGGTTCTGCAACCTTCACCAGATCGTCGCTCCATCTTGTTGGGGGGCTTTCCTACGCCACGTCACAGAATAAATAATAGTACTAACGTACAGAAGGAGCACTCTCGTACAAAAGTTACCTGTACGTATAAAAATTTGCCTACTCTTATGGCCGTTAACTGCTTGCATGCGAATTGAAACTTATCGTGTGATACGAGCGTTCATATTCCGGTTGGCGCCGCTGAACCGAAACCAAAAGCACAGGGTTCCCACTCGACGATATTTAGGTAGGTATACTATAAATGAAGAAAGATATGAAGAAGTGTGTATTAATTCAGTAAACTACCTTTAAACGCAACAGTATCTTTTATACGGATTATAAGATCGTTTAGAAGTCATTGTTTATTGCAAAAATTATAGAAAAATAATTACGCGCGACGCGGCTAGCGTGCGAACCTAATGCCAAGCGACAACCTACTGCCATACGCCTGCCCAAGAGGCGCGCCGGCCGAACATACCTAAACTGCGGAGTGAAACCCCCCACGTCTTCCGGTTCGCGGTCCTGTAGTTTGTAACACTGATTCTCAGAAAATAGAGACAGCGCTGACTTGTATTATACATGGCACCATCGACCTTATGTCATAGTAAGAGAGGTGACAGATGGGTATCATCTACTGGACGTAGAGGTGTCGAGCATTGGTTTTTATACCTTAAGTCAAAATGACGTCACATAATTTTGAGAACACTGTATTAATAGGTAAACTTGTTTGTAAAACAACGTTTTATTCCAATATCTCTCCAGTACGCAGCGGAGTTGAGAATCGAAACAATGTATTTATTGACTAAGTTTTAGTGCACCAAAGAGACTGCACTGCCTGCTTACACACCGAAGTGAACATACAATATGAAAGTTAGAAAAACTCGCCAATTCTTGCATTAACAGAGATTGGTAGAGGGCATTAACATAGATGCGCTTTATCACTGCCTAATGTGATTATAACAGACTGAAGTGTACGATGTATGGGAAAGATTCGTCGCTAACTTCTAGACCAGTGATGGTGTAGGGGTAAGCACGCAGCACGGAACGCTGAGGACCTGGGTTCGATTCCCAGCTTTGGTCTTTTTTCTGGGGTTTTTTCTGTGCATCTATATTTCAGTTTGTATTTAGTTTGAAATATATGGTTTCACGGGATGACCGTAAAAGTAATAAAAAAAAAAAAAAAAAATGAAGTTGAAGAAAATAAAAAAATAAATAGAAAAAGATACTTCATACTTAACTTGTAATTCTTGCATTTTTAACCGACTCAAAAACTTACTCAAATTATCAATTCGATTATATTTTTTTACATGTTTGTTACCTCAAAACTCGGTCATTTGTAAACCCGTATGAATTTTCTTAAGCCATTTTTGTTCATCTGTTTTCATATTATGGTAAAATGGAACTGATGGTGAAACATCAGAAGGACTCCTCAACAACTAAAGTATCTGATTCGGGCAAACCAATATTTTGTTCAAAATGACGAGCAGAGCTATTTTAAATTAGATTGAGTACAGTAAAAAGCCAAAAAAAAAATGAACTGACTCCAACAAAACACGAAAATATCTTTCTACTGATCTGTTTGAAGGCGGTGCTACCGCAGGAGCCAGCAAAAGTGTATAGGTAACGCCACGAAAGTTGAAGCGAATGATTACACACACAGCTACATAAAGTAGGTACTGATTGCAAAAAAGGTAGAGAATGAATGAAACGGGTGAGTGAATGAAAATGTGAGTTATATGATCTTATGATAAAATACTTACGCAATACTATGCATATTATATTTTTTCTTTTTTCATATGTATAACCTAATTTTGAAATAAAACAATTTGAAACTGATAAGAAATATCTGCGATAAAAAAATCGGTACCTATTTTATAAATAGCGATAAATATGCTTATATCTGATTAAATAAAATAGATGAAAATATTAGAATTTCTGTTTAGTTTGAACTAGATGTTTTTTTCTAAATCATTCTTAACGAAATAGGATGAAGAAATTTTTAGTCAATCTTTTAATTCTATGTCGAGTCTGTTGAACTTGCTATCGGTACGAATAAATGTCAAAATCCCGCTGTCATTACATGACGTGTTGTTGTTGTTGTTGTGTGCGTGACCTCAACTCTGATGGCGTTACCTATAGAAGCCCAATAGATATGTAGTATGTAAGCAAGATAGGATGTGTAGGTCCACTCCTGCCGGTTCGTGCTGATGTACTGACTGTACTACTGTAGAAGGTAAGTAAGTTTAGGGTTTTATGGAGTCGGTTAAATTTTTATTTTATATATTTTATTTTTAATGTTTCACTCATCATAAAATGGTTCTATCCCTGGCCAAAGCATATCTTTTTAATTTTCTAGTTTATTTATTTATTTCATGAAGAGCAAACAGAAGCAAATGTATACAACATGTACTTATAAATTAGTTGCAGTATAATTAAAGGAAAGAAGTAATTACTTGAACGGTTTGTGACAAGCTTTGTTAATTTGCAACTTTTAATGATGCAACTTGATATGCGCCTACGATACGATCTAATAAGATAAGAAAATGTTGCTACATAACCGAACTTCTCGATGATTTAGTTAAGATAAATAATCAGTTTATCGAACACACAATACATTTCTTGCACAAACGTAATATCATAAGGTCGCGGGTGAGCAAAGTAATTGTTTCAGTTAATTGATATGGACCTCTGCAAATTAACTTTTTAGATAAAACTAACCCAGTACAAAAATTTGATTGATTGACTGATTAAATTTGGTATGGAGATAGGTTCAAGACTTTGGAAAGATAAGACACAAGATAGTTATTATTCCGGAAAATGGCATACTTGGTTCTTGCGGAATAGAGATAAGGGACAGTACCCTATATTGAACCGGCGCTTAAATTGAACCACTTCCGTATTTCTACCAAATTACACTGTTTATTTACACTGGCAACAAATAATGAAGCGATTACAGCGCCACAAACAGTCCGCCATTTTGCATCTTCGCTTCATTTCTTGTTGCCAGTGTAAATCAATTGTGTAAATTGGTAGAAATACGGAAGTGGTCCATTTTAAACGCCGGTTCAATAGTTACTCTCCCCTACACAAATTCTATGCAGATGGAGTCACCGGCAACAGCCAGTTATAGATAAAAATACTTACCACTGCAGTATCTCGTCGCTCGACGAAAATAGAACACATAATCAATGCCCTGCTTCTAATAATATTCTCAAAATAATACGCTGAAACTAAAACACTTCCCGTTTTCTTATAGGGTAAACTGCTATTGCATCTTTCTTGTATCAGCATACCCCTCATTCACCTCCATTTCAATAAACAGTATTTCTTATTGAGGTTGTTCAAATATCTACTTACTCTTATCTTAGAGGTGTAGTCATTTCGAGGGGTTGCTCGTAAAGTGAAATGGAAACGTCAGTGGGTGCCGGAATCGCTTTAAATTATAATATGCTATGGCGGGGAGTCCATGTTCAGTGTATTTTTTTTGCATGTTTATTAATATAAAACTAGCGATCCGTCCTGGCTTTGTACTGGTAAGTACACCTTTAAAAATGAGGTGGAAAAATAAAGTATATAAATCAAAGGGGTAGCTTCACATTTGTCTTCTTCCCTCTTCAAAAACTACACCTGTACAAAACCGGGAAATCCTACCAAATATAGACTAAAAAAATCATAAAAATTGGTCTAGCCGTTTTAGAGGAGTTCGTTTACAAACACCGTGACACGAGATTTTTATACAGGGTTATTTGTAATTCACTGACATCCCCTGAACCCTGAATTCCTATCACTCAAACAAATGTTTTTTGTTTTACGACTTTTTAAAATGAAGCACTTTTTTCCCATACAAATACACAGAGTATCGTAAAAATAAGAGTTAATCTCAAATTTTCAAAACGTTATTACACCAAAAGTATTAAGTTATGATAAAAGCCGTAAAACAAAAAACATTTGTTGAAGTGGTAGGAGTTTAGGGTTAAAAGGATGCTAGTGAATTACAAATAACCCTGTATAATAGAAGATTAGGAAGGTTAGGATAATTATTATCTAAATAAGTATGTTTTTTTCGTGGCGCAGTATGTCCATAGTATAAGCATTGCTTATTTTGGGACTGGGACAATTGGTGTCAATAGTCACATGATGTTTATTTATTTACTAGCTGTTTCTTGTGACTCCGTCCGCAAAGAATTCATTTATCGCTATCCCGCGGGAAACTATGCAATTTTCCGGGATAAAAACGATCCTATGTTATTCCTAAGGTCTCAAACTATCTCCATCCAAATGCCGGATTTTCATCCAAATATTCAAACATCCAAACATCTCTACAAACTTCCACACATAAAATATTAGTAGGATAGTACGATTCATCTCAGGTGTACACAAGTTTTCCTCCCGATGTTTTACCAAACGTATTTTCGTATCGTCTAAATTGGTGTAAATAAGGAACCCAATACTTAAGATCTGGAGATGCAGGTGCAACAACTAATGGCATATTTATGCGTTCACGGGGCTCTCTCGCTTTATATGATACGAGTGTCTCACGACCCGCTAAATAAACAACAATAGTGCATTAACTTCAATTGTATACCGACGTTGCTGGCTGAAAATCAGCGCTTGGTCAGTGCCCGATTGATACTACATAATTTCGTGCTGTCTATTTGTAATAATATTGATGTTTCTAGTGTTGTTCATATTAAATGTATTATCTTTCTTTCGTTCATAAGTTGATAGTAGAGGATCCATTACGTGTCGATCTGCTCCAATCAGATAATCATCATTTCAGCCAAAAGACGTCTACTGCTGGACAAAAGCATAACATCTGCCTGGAGAGAGATCTCTCTCTTGCAACTTTAAACCACACAAAGAGTCCCACAACCATCGGTCCTGCGTTGCCTGTATCCAAGTATAGTCGACCAAGTAAGTGCTTTACCATTTTTTGTGTCAGTTTCTACATCAGAATAAAAACAATAAGGCTGATTGTCACATTGACTTGTGAGTGAAAATAGCCTTTGATGTCTTAAGTCATACAACTGACATTGAACTTTAGGGTAGTAAAGGAGTTTCTAGGTCGACTATACCTAGTTCTTCCAACCTTTACCAGGTCGCGACATACATAGGTTGATCGAAATTTGCCCAGATCTTCCACACCACATCGCATAATAGTCGCAGAAATATTTTGATAAAAAAATAGGTAGGTTAGGTTAGTTAGGTAACCTTCAGTTGCCCGAAGGGCAAAATAGCCACAAAATGTGTCGAAAAGCAGTTGGGCAAACTATAGTAAAGGTATATATATGAATAAATAAAATTATTTCTGTGAACTTTATATTCTATGCTATGTGCTATTGACAACCTTTCATTTTTTTAACACCTGAAAATTACTGCAGGAATCGAAAGAGTTTCGCCTCCTGAACACGGAAAAATATTTATTATAATTTATTTCTCCATATTTAAAAAAATACAACAAATTAAAAAACATATAAGTACTTACAAATAGTGCCACAGAATAGATATGTTTCCTTTACCCTTTTCACTAGAAAAAAGAGCTGTCATAATTTTAAATTTGATGACAACCTTAACGTCAAATTTACGTCATCACTTTTAATTTAATAGAGACTAGACAAAAGTAATGGATCTATCCTATCGTTACGCTCTTTTAGAAAAAGCACATCTTTAAAAAATTGTAACAAATTAATTAATAATCCTAGTGAAAATTTAAAACTATCAGCTTCTTTCTCTTTCCAAACAGAATACAGAGAACGAATTAAATTATAGTTTTTATGGAAGGATAAGAATAAGCTATCTGGGCATTTTGCGACCTAGTCATTGTGTGATGTGGTCAAATAAAGATCTGGGCAATTTGAGATCTAGTCATTATGCGATGTGGTCAACCAACCTATGTACTCATTTTGCGACCTACACAACCTGAGATCAACCCCATGAGATGGCCCGCGTGCTCGTTTGCTTACCTCTGATAATAAAAAAAAGTAGGATGAAATATGTAAATGTAATTATACATAAGTATTGTACTGTGTGTATTTATGTTTTAAATAAAAATATTTTGTGTACGGAACTACAGAATTCATAGCAAAGATTTCTAAAACCATTTTCTTATTCTACGACTTTGTAACAGGACAATATATCAAAAAGTGTGGTTGGCATCACTGACCAAGTGGATGCTTAGTTCTATTCTTATATCCGCTTCGAAAGCCATCTTGGCCACTTGCCAACCTTTTAAAGCTTTATATTTATCTGCACAATGTAATTTTAATTTAATGTTGAAACTAAAGTTTAGATTTCGATCTGCTCAAACACAAGTTCCACTAAAGCTATTTAGTTTGTTTCCATAATGGCTAATAAACATGCGAATAAAGTATGGCTTAACGTCGTCACAAGTATTATTAGGCAAGCATATTAAATCTACAGAATGTTGCCGCTATTAAAATAGAGTTATGTGAAAAGTTGGACTACCTACCCCTGAATCTGAACTGAATATAAAAAAATTATTGTCTGACTAGAGGTTTAAAATTACAAGTTGGTGGCCGCGGAATGAAAGGGTTCGTCACCTTAAAGTCGACTTTTGCTTGCAGACAAGTTGTAAACGTCAAAGAATTACACGAAATGGCAATGATGATATTGACAGAAGCTGTTTTAGTTTTAACCATTGTAAGCGAATTGGTTTTATCACTTCCTTTTTCAGAGTATAATGGCATGTTAAGTTAAGAAAAAAAGGTTAAAGTTTAACTGTTCGTAGTCAAGGAACATTGTTATGATTAAATAATCTTGTTGTTGCGTAATTTTCTGAGCAACATTGTAGTGTGATATAGTTTAGAAAGGTAACATGTTCTTGTCTGTGTTTTTCCAATTTTCCAATTTCAACTTTTTTTTTTCTGAAAACGCATAGACAATAGATTCACTTGTAAATAAACATGTGTCTTGTTATAATAATATTAGTATGACAAGATAGGATTAGTAGGATGACGTTAAACGATTTATTTCTGCAGTACTTAGTTACATAAGCAATTCAGCCCAGTGAGATTTCGTACATTTTACAATTTGCAGGCTCCAGTTAAATCGTCTAGACAGCTTCCTAAGACACTCCTCTGGAAATTTCAATTCCCACTCGTATATTAAAAACGTTAAATTAATTTTATCTGTCAGTCTGTCGTGAAAATGCATAGATCTCATAACTTGGGATTTTCTACTTTGTATGGAGTAATATGTGCAGTCGACAAAACCGAGGCCTGCCCAGTTTCAAAACAAAGTTTGCAGCCGTTGAAGTTCATTGGTATGGATTGGTATGGACAGGATGTCTAGCCACTGCAAGCATAATGGACATTTTAAGGTGTCAAGGCGACCTTTTTGTCGATGGTACATGTTGACACTGCCTGATATCTTCTACGGTTGGTGGGGTCATCGTTCGTTATGTTTGAAAACAACTCAGGGTTGGGCTCGTCCACTAAAGTTGCTCAACGTGCTGTGGAAAGGGCAACGCAGTCAACGAGGTGATTCCACAGAGAACCAAAGTTATCGACACAGCCCACCGCATTAGCACGCTGTAGTGGCAATGGGCCGGCCATATAACCCGAAGAATCGATATCCGTTGGGGTAGACGAGTTCTTGAGTGGAGACCACGGATCGGCAAAGTTAGCGTAGGACGCCATGGGTGAGGCCTATGTTCAGCAGTAAACGAGTATAGGCTGATGATGCTGATGATGATGAATAATAAGAACTCGCTTAGAACGAGTTCCGGGGAATCGTGTGACTTCGCCGATGTTTCGACCTGAAAAACTTAAATGAACTCTCGAGGACATTTTTCAAGTTCTCAATAATAATAAATTGCTATTTAGTTCTAACGCGAATAGGAACCGTTGCTGTGCGTGATTTAAGCCATAAAACCACGTACCAACATGTTACCAGCTTTACAAGGCCATTCCCAAAGGGAAAACGTTCTCGTAATAAATACATAAAATTCTTGTTTAAACATCTACGTGTTTCGTTGAAGGTTTATGTTGGTTTAGCTAAGTAGGTCATAGTTATGTTAAGTGTCGTAAATTTTGAAAAAGTATCGTGGTTTTGTTCGGGGAGGGTTGTTCAACTATTTTGTTGCGTCAGGTATTTAATGGCGCTCTTTGTGAAATAGTTCTGAAGGGTGTGCTTAAGGCCCTACTGAGTTTTTGACGCATTTATTGCATTCATTTAATCTCGTGCTGTATCATTACTAGCAAAGCTATAGTCCGAAATTCATGTGTGGGATATTTGAGGATTCACTATAATACAAGTGTTTATCGAAACACGACAACTTGTAGTTCACTCGATAGAAAAAAAATCCAAAGTAGTCTCTAAAAAATAAAATATGACGTAAATACTGCACGGCAGGTCTTGACTTTTGAATGTTAATAAAACAAGATGTTTTCTAGGGCGTAGTGTTGCTACATTTTTAAAATGTGTATTTGTTTTAGTCATCATCATCATCATTCATCATTTCAGCCGAAAGACGTCCACTGCTGAACATAGGCCTCCCCCAAGGCTCGCCAAACAGATCGGCCCTGCGCCATCCGCATCCAATGTTTGTTTTAGTAATACGATGAAAATACCTAAATAAACACGCAGTGTAACCAACCTATCTTGAGCCATCGGGTTGCCCCCATGTCCGCGTGATTGCTGATTTAGTTCTCCTTCGGCCATCGGACGGGGAACTCGTATCGCTCGCGCTTACGCACGGCTTTGATTCTAGCCGCTCTCACGCACACAAACACGAGTGCATAGAATACCTAAAATCGATTAGCGCCAAAAGCTCGGTAGGGCCTTAAAAAGATTGCGCGGGCTTGGAAGGCTCGATTAAATAAAACGATTTCAATAAAATATCACTATAGTTTCATGCGTACGGACAAAAATATGGCGGAGAAAAACATCGTGACATGAGGAATTTGCACGCACTGGCAAAGAAATTCAGTGGTGTGCTTCGATCAACATATTACTGTTGATCGAAGATGGTGTGTGTGTGAATTTCTCAATCCGCACTGAGCCCGCATCGTAACTACAGTAAAGCCCTCTTATTCTGAGAGGAGACCTGTGCCTTTCTGTGGGGCGTATACAGGTTAAGGTAATGAAGATTTTAGTTGTTTAATCGTGGTTAAGTTTCAATAAAATTTTCACGAAATTTTCATACCGAAGAAGTCGACTTTGCAATTAAATAATTGTACATTAGAGTACTGAAATTAGGTAAAATAAAGCCACGGTTCCACAATAAGCAATAACAGTACTCGTTAAAGTTCACGGTGGGTAGGGCGCCTCAAGGGCCGACTATTCATATTAAGATGTTCTACAAGTACCATTCAGCCATTAAAACGAATGATACCATTTTTATATGTTCGCACAATTTCTTTATAAAAAAGCTGTTTTAGAAAGAAAGAAAGAAAGAAAGAAAGAAGACATTTATTCACTTTTACAAGACACACAAATACAAGAAAGTACACACAAATTCATACAAATAAACAAGGTTCACAAAACAACGAAGTAATAAATACACAGATCTGCATGTGTGTCCATGCAAAAGTGAAACGGTCGCTGACTCAGCATTATGCTGAGGCGTTAGACGCCTGCAGCGCTGATTTTCTGCCAGAACCGTCTGTGACACACGGAACGATACACAAATATACTATATAAACTACTTAATAAAAAGATAAATTAATAAAAAGATAATGAATTAACAAACAATTTAGATTTATTATTGCGTAGCATAATATGTAAATAAATAAATACAATAAAGAAAAAGTAAACTGCGAAAACATAACCCTGTAAAACAACAGGTTGGCATATCAAGTGCTGGTTTTATAGGTAGGATTTTTGGAGCGTTAATAAGTGATCCTTCAGCTTGCGCTTGAAGGTGTACCTACTAGACGCTCCTTGGATAGGGGGAGGAATATCATTCCAGCACTTGGACGCCGCAAACTTAAAACTTCCTCGAAATGCCGCGGTCCGGTGTTTAGGCACAAGAACCATAGCACTCCTGCGCTCACTCTTCGACCAAACAATTTTATTGAAGAGGTACAACGGTGTCCTGTAGCGTCTCACACCGAACAGCAAAGTGGCGAGGTGCATGCGCCTGCGTGCAGGCATGTTCAGCAAGTTAGCGGCGTTCAGGTAAGGAGTGATGTGGGACCGGGGAGGGACACGGAAACAAAAACGAGCACATGCGTTTTGCACTCGCTGTAAAAGCCTCTTGGAACGACCAACAATGCAGCAGCAGTTTTGGTAGGTATTTGACAGAAAATACATTAGTGTGATATTCATTGACAAAAAAAAACCCAATTAATGACCTTACACCGTCCATCCGTGTGTCTGTACGTCCGTCACAGGACTGTATCTCGAGAACCGTAATAGATATACCTATTCCGTTAGGTATAATCTATGCTAATATTTATTTATTTATTTATTTATTGAAGTAATTACACAACATTACAGACAAACCAAAGCACTGTGAAATTCATACAGTTAATATATTATAAATGCGAAAGTGTGTTTGTCTAACTATCCGTTTGTATTTTCTTTCTAAGGTCTCAAACTATCTAGGCTAGGTATATATAGTAGGTTCAGCGGTTTAGACGTGAAGAGGTAACAACAGGGAGACAGATAGTCACACTCTCGCATTTATAATATTAGTATGGATGTGTATTTCTGCTGACGCTATAACAACGAAGAATAAAAATAAAATCAAATTAGAAATTGACGTGTTAGAAGTCCAAGTTCTAAATTTGCCAGCGAGTCGGAGCGCAGCATCGAAAATGTTCAGAGAGCTGATAGAATCAGAAACATCGATTTCTGACCAAAAATCGCCACCGATTTGATTTCGCGACGGCTAAACGACAGGTACCAGAGCAAGAGCTTTGGTAAAATTACTGGTGAAATTATGCATTTAAGATAATTTTAAACTTACTGATAACTTACTCTATTAAACGAACAATACAAAATAATACAAATATTCTTTATTGAACACCAAAAATAGTACAGTGACATAACAAATATAAAAATTCAGGTAGATAATAGGCGGTCTTATCGCTAAAAAGTGGTCTCTTTCAGACAACCAATTAATCAGAAATTAATAAATATGAACAGACTAATGTAGGTGGCAGAAATAACAGACAGGAGAAAAGTAGAATTAATAGACAATAAATATTAAAAACAATACAAATATAAATTAGATAAATAAACAAATACATTAAATATAATACTTATACATTACATTATACCACTTAATACAAAATATCAATGGAAAAATGTCAGAAGGCCGCATGTGAGAAAAAGAAAATAAAGAAATAATATAAACAAAAACAAAAAGAATAGACTCACAGACTGAGGATTAAGTTAGTGACAAATAGTGATCCTTGAGGAAGTTTTTAAAAATGGGAAGAGATTTGGTTTACCTTAACGCCTTAATGTGTGATGTGTGAGTTTATATGACCTTTTTTTTAACTGATTGACCAAATTTAATGAAATTCTTAGGGAATGAAGATTATAAAAAGACAAACCAAGAAAATTTATCATTGTGCTCAAAAACCTAATTTTTCCGAGCGCAGCCATCGCCAAGCTACTATAATATTAAACGAAAACTTATTATTAACCAAGTCTGGTGTAGTTGTACTCGTTTGTATCGTAATTTTATGTGCAACTACACAATAACCAATTCATTTTATCAAAACTACAAAATAATTATTATTATTATTATTAATTCCTTCAAAATTACAAAACTTTGAAACACATCAATACGACTAAAAATATAATATTTTCAAGAAACAGACACAAATTTAAAATGTGAGCTGGAAAAGTTTAAGCAAGACACGTTCGTACCAATTCAATTGTGACCTATTATCGAACTTTTAACGCATCTAACATGAAGAACAAGAGAAACTCTCCTTAACAAAATATACCACGAGTTCTCATAGCGGCAAGTTTTAGTGTCAAAGGGGACTCTAAATTAAGAAACAAAGAAAAGCAACGCTTGATTCAATCAATTAACTAAATTAAGAATACTCGTAAGCATAATGTTTGCCACAAACATAAATAGAACAATATCACCACCCTCACGTTGTCAGTATTCCCAAATTCCGCACAAAGCGTTTTCGCTCTTCCTTCATCAACCGCACAGCTAAGGAGTGGGATTCCCTGCCTGGCGACTGTGTTCCCTGAACACTACAATTTGGCCGCTTTCAAGTCTAGGGTGAATGAGCATTTACCAGGCAAGCGTGCTCCATCGTAGGCCTCATCTTCGCTTTCCATCAGGCGTGATTGTGGCCAAACGCAAGCCTATATAGTATAAAAAAAAAAAATCAAGAACATTGAACAAAACATTTACAAAATACAGATAAAAACGATAAAAAGATGCCCTTAACCACTTTTGGGGCAACAGATCCCGGTCTCAGGATGTGCTGGATAAATAGTCCAGCACTAGTTTTGAGCCTGGGGCTTATATGTATGATTATTCCACTCTTTTAAAAAACGTAGATATTATTACGTACTATGTAACCAACAGGCTTATTTGTCTAACGCTTCTTCTTCTTCTTTTATTCTCTTCTTCGCAATCATTTTTCTTTCTGTCAAACGATGAAAGATGATGAAGATGATAGAAAGAGATGGTGAAAGCAAAGGCAAGTGTCAGAAGCGTTAGACAATATTACGGCCTCTGGACGTCTAAAATAACACGTAGACAAAAATTGTATCCCAATATTCCCAAAGGATTTATGAAAAAATTAAAAATATTAACGGCTTAGTCTAGACATTAAATTGGACGTTTATTTGTCTAAGGTACGCCATTTATGAAGACTGCGGTGTAGTTTTTGGGTATTCCCAAGACAATTTAGTAAAATCCCGGAATGTTAATGGTTTCAGCTAAAAGCTAGTTACAAATATAATGAAGTAATTGCCCTTGCTCTGATAGCCAAAATAAAACGTCTGCAATTTTACGAGTAATGAATCCAATCAGTAACAGACCTGCAGCTCATAAATATCTAAAAGATCTCATTTTGTGTACACCTTTGATGTTGATAATTTATAAACTAGATGCATTTGACACTGACATTTTCATTGAAAATACAATTAAGCTCAATAGTAGGTAATTACTTCTATAATTTTCATAATAGAGAACGGTGTACGCATGGCCTGATGCTTTCAAGAAAGTGATCCTCAAAGGGACACATTTAAAACTTCTCCTATTTCCATAGCCAAGTTCAAGTTTTTCATCTGCATAGCTTCCGCGGAAGTTGATCCATTTCTTGAGTTCTCTCAGTTTTTGGTCATTTTGTTATTTAAAGTTTGTTAATTGGGATTGTCAAAAAAAAATTACCAATGATTTTTATTTTTAGTTATTTTTTAGATAGAAAAGTCAAATATCAAGGAAATTCGACTTCGCTGGTACGGCCACATAAACAGAAGAAATGAGAGCAACTCCGTAAAGGTAGCGCTGAGCATTCCTATGAAACCCCGTGGTAGAGGAAGACCGCCGTCTACATGGAGGACCAATGTTGAGAGGGACCTGAAAGCCCTGAATATCTCACCAACGACAACCAGGACAGAGTGTTCTCGCGCCGGCGTACAAGGAGGCCTGACCCCAGTTGAAAAGGGGAGGGGGGCAAGAAGAAGAAGAGGATAGAAAAGTCAAATATAAGAAAGTAATTTCAATATTTTTTCATTTAGTTTACTTTAAAATTGAATTAAATTTACCATCATCATCATCATTTCAGCTGTTATAACGTCCACTGCTGGATATAGGCCTTCCTCATTGATACTCAATCGGTTGGAAGCGGTGTTCATTCTAAATAATTCTATATCACACAGAATAAGGTACAACTTATATTTCAATGTCAAATGGAGGCCATTAAATATAAATATAAATATCATGGGACAATTCACACCAATTGACCTAGTCCCAAACTAAGCAAAGCTTGTACTATGGGTACTAGACAACGGAGAAACATACTTATATACATATTAAACACCCAAGACCCGAGAACAAACATTCGTATTTTCATACAAATATCTGCCCCGACACGGGAATCGAACCCGGGACCTCAAGCTTCGTAGTCAGGTTCTCTAACCACTCGGCCATCTGGTCGTCTAAAATATTTTTATTATTATTTGATATGTAATAAATACATTGAATTATATTAAAAATGAAAAAAAAACCGGCCAAGTGCGAGTTAGACTCCCGAACGAAGGGTTCCGTACCATTATTTATAAAAAAGGCAAAAAATATCACATTTGTTGTTTGAGAGCCCCCCCCTATATTTATTTTATACTGTTGTTAGTATTTGTTGTTATAGCGGCAACCGAAATACATCATCTGTGAAAATTTCAACTGTCTAGCTATCACGGTTTATGAGATACAGCCTGGTGACAGACGGACAGACGGACGGACGAACGGACGGACAGCGAAGTCTCAGTAATAGGGTCCCGTTTTTATCCTTTGGGCACGGAACCCTAAAAACTACAGCAAACGATTTAAGAAGCATTTATCTTGAAATGGTTTTTGATTTACTATACATTACGAAAAAGTAGACAACCCCAATTTTATAGAGTAGGAAGACCTCCAACCACATGGAGCAGTCCCCCGAGCCCGTATAGTCTGACGCGCGGGCGCTTGCCATCGCTTACACCATCTCTTGACTTTCTGTCACGATCTTATACCGTTTGACAGAAATAAATAGTAAGTCCATTAGTGCTGGCCTAAACTAATTATAATAATAAAATGAGGCAAATGGCAGACAAACAGCATCAGGAGAGTGTTAAAAAAAACTAGGCATTTTGAGACTGAGACATTTTGCATTAAGTAGGATATTTTGGGTTTATGTTATTCACATATTTTGTCATATCGGTATTTGAACGAATTACATTTCAATATTCAGGCGTTTTGGTAATGATACAATTTGATATTTAGGTGCTCAGAAACCAGGGTAATTTGAAAATTGATGATATTAGTTAATAAGGCATTTTGCAATTTAGGAGTAAAAAAACCTACTCCAACAATGATATCGAAATTTCAGCAGGAAGGTGTGATATTTGTTACACACGTATAATTCAAAAGCCAGTAATGTGGCAAGTTCGTCAAAAGTAAAAGTGAATAAATTCGTGCGTGCCGTGAATCATTAGTTTAAAAAAAAAGATAAGGCGACACCATCAATAATTGCTGTTGATGTATTGTAGAGTGACAAAAGTGGGTACTTCAGGGAGGCATTAACATACACGTATAAAGCAGTGATAAACTTTGCCCAATGTAAATTACTTGTAAGTAGGGCGTCATATTTTCAGGGTTCCGAAACGACAGAAATTGAACACTTTTTTTTTTACAGAAAACTGACCCGTGATTGACGTGATGAAAAGTGTAGATGAGGCCAAAGGTGTACCTCACTGGTTCAGTAAAAGCCTATTCACTCTAGCCTTGAAGAGACCTAGGTTGTATTTATCAGGAAATACAGACGACGGGAGCGAATTCCATTCTTTAGCAGTTCGCATTAGGAAGGATGACGCGAAGCGCTTCGTACGGGCCACTGGAATATTAACCACATAAGGATGAAGACGCTCCCCCCGCCTGGATGTCCGTTGGTGAAATGGAGATGGAGGAATTAAATTAAATCCCCTTTTATTTTCCTTTCTTCCTTTCTGTCTCTATGTCTGTATATCGCAGGTACAGTCAGCAGCAGAAGTAGATGTGCATTTTGGTGTCCAAAATGAACTACAAGCTCTCTTATTACTTTGGCAGTAAAGTCGCGTGTAAATCATCTTGAACACCACACAAATGCTTATCCACTTCTACTGCTGACTGTATTATCAAACCAAGTATCGATTTCCAATCGTTTGGATTCCTTGTCCATGCGAAGGGACGTAGGTTCTCTTTGTGTTCTATAGGATCTACCATTCATTTTGTAGTAATATGAAACATCTGTTGTAGTCTTATTGTTTTGCCTTCGAAGCCTCTGGCTATATTTCAGCGCCATCTAGATTTAATAATCGAACTACAAAAACCGCGGCCGATCCGTACTATGGTGGCCAATCCAGTCTATATTATCATCCTTGCATATCATGTATAATGTTATTGCCAAAACTAGCTATCCCTACATACCAAAATTTCATCCAAATCCAACCGCTTTAACGAGAAAGAGCAACAAACACACACACACACACACACACACACACACACACACACTTGCTAATTTTTACATCTACACTAGTAATATTATAAAGACGAAAGATCTGTATTTTTGTATGTAACGAATAAACTTAAAAACAGCAGGACCGATTTCAAAAATTATTTTGCCGTTAGAAAGCTACGTTATCACTGAGTGACATAGGTTACTTTTTATCGCGGGAAAATACCTTTTCCTACGGGAAAATTAATTTATCGCGGGCGAAGCTGCGGACGGAAGGCTAGTTAATAAAATTAGTAGGAAAATAATGCTAAATAATTCCTACTAGTAAGTTTTTATTTATATGTCACTTAGATCAATCGAAGATGTGTCACAAACAGGATCTAAAAATGCTTGTGTCATATAGCAAATTGTGGTATCTATAAGATTTATACTTAACCTTGATTACTGTCTGGTCATGTAATTAATTGCAAGATTACCTATCATCATAATCATAATCATAATCATTTATTTGCATAAAAACATGGTGTGTTTTGATGACAAATAGTTACACACGCATTTGTCACAATCATCCCAGCCTATATACGTCCCACTGCAAGGCACAGGCCTCCTCTCAGAATGAGAGGGCTTGGGCCGTATTTCCCACAATACACGCACAATAGTGTCACAACATGACGTGCAAATTTCAAAAATCAACCATTTTTTGAGTGGTGACCGTGGTTCAGCTAGTGTAGCTTGGGACACCATCCGACCAGGTGGAATAAAGGTCTGCAAAAGGCTGCGGCTGGTAGAAGCTGGATACGTCGAGCACAGGTGCAACAGTAGTCATAAGAAGAGGTCTAAGTGCAGTATTGGCCTGGCTATGGCACTATTGGCTTATGATGATAAGGCAACTCGCGTTTATAACTCACATGAAATTTCTATTTCTCTTATTGTAGTTGTGTACCTATAACCGTAACCATCATAACATAACGCAGGGTTTTAGGCTTAAAACAACTAAATTTCATAATACCTTATTCACTAATACCCCTCATTTTCAAATTACCATGGGCTCATAATACCTAAAAATACCTAAAATTTCAAATTGTCTCCTCATAAAATTTGAAATTTTAAGTATTTTTAGGTATTATGAGCCCATGGTAATTTGAAAATTAGGGGTATTAGTGAATAAGGTATTATGAAATTTAGTTGTTTTAAGCCTAAAACAACGCAGGCCCCATAACCTCCCGTAAATCGTCACCACTAGATGGCGCTTATATCAATCGCGTCGCACAGTCGTCTACTACTGTACTGTACTGTATGTCGTGCTCGACAGGCTTTCCACTGAAAAATCTTAAAATCCCACAATGCATCGACACAATAACCACTTGGCCAATCTAGCATTAACATAGCATAACCTTAAACTAAACTAACTACTGTACTGTACTGTAACTACCGTAGCGACAATATTTTATATTGTTTTTGTACACCAGTTGAAATTCCCTACCATATCATGCATGTATTATTTACTTATCGATGTTTCAAGTCCCTGTATGGTGACAGATAAGATGTTTAAGATGGTGCCTAACACCTACCCTGTTTCGATTTGTTAATTAACTATGTATTTCGTTTATTTTCTATGGAACTTAAGGTCTGTTTGTTGTTACTTAAGTTGATTTATGTTGAAATGTGACTGTTTGTTGACCATCCATCCCTAGACGTGATAACAAAATAGTGTGGAAAAATATTATGTCTTATCAAGTTCTTTATTAAGACCATGACCGTTTTAAGCTACGTAATGAATTCTTACCATGACAGAATAATCAATTTTACGTCATATTATAGTTTTTGCTGACTATGCCTTGCTTGCGGCAAATGATAAAACTATAAAAGGAAGGATTCACGCTTGTCACTCAGTGATAAGTTAAGTCTCGTGCTATGAAGACTGTGGTGCTGGTATGTGTCTGCGTGTTTGCGGCGGTGTCTGCGCAGAATGAGGCGCGCGAGTCGCGCACCGTGCAGACCGCGCAGGGGCTCGTGCGCGGATACAAGACAGACGAAATCTTTGAATTTCTCGGTATACCCTATGCCACAGCTCCGACAGGTCCAAACAGGTTTGCGGTAAGTCATCACTACATAGTGTCTGTCCCTATGTATGCTTAGATCTTTAAATCTTTAAATCTTTATTTATCATACTGAAAGTTACAAAACATAACAACTTATAGACTAAACATATTTAAAAAGGGAACATGTTACTTATACCTGAACTAGGAAAAAAATAATCCTGTGTTTCAGGTGTGAAATAAGGAATACATTAAAAAAAAACAAGCCTTAAATATTTA
Source organism: Archips crataeganus (assembly GCA_947859365.1). Taxonomy (NCBI): domain Eukaryota; kingdom Metazoa; phylum Arthropoda; class Insecta; order Lepidoptera; family Tortricidae; genus Archips; species Archips crataeganus. The sequence continues at coordinate 19,963,233 of OX402059.1, read as the reverse complement.
ACCACATTAAAACACAAGAAAAAAAATAAAATCTTAACATTCATAACATAGATTCAAAAATAAATTAATTATTAACACAAAGACAGTATCTACAACTCTTACAAACTCTATACCCATCTAAGTATATTTATTTAAGGACTGACAATAATTTTTCTGTATCCTCATAGGACATTTGTTGAAGTGCTGTTTGGAGAATTAACTTAACTTTATTATAACTAAGTGAGTAAATGTCTAATTGGGCGTTTAATCTATTGTAAAGAAGAGGTGCAAGGAATGCGTAAAATCTAGATGAGAAGGGATTTTTTCTTTAAAACTACGCAACGGATTTTGATGCGTTTTTTTAAAAAAGATAGAGTGATTCAAGAGGAAGGTTTAAGTACATGTATAATACATGCTTAATTGCACCCGTGCGAAGCCGGGGCGGGTCGCTAGTTGTAACTATATTAAACACTAGCTTTTGCCCGCGACACCGTCCGCGTAGAATTAGTAATTTGGACAGCTTATTTTTTTATCCAATTTGCTTTTTCATCAATTACGGCTCTCCTTAGTTCCTCGATATAAAAAAGATACCCCCCCGCACCCCCCTCCCAACCCAACCCCCCTCCCAACCCAACCCCCCAAAAAACCCTCCCCCGCACACCCGCGTTCAAATTCACCACCGTACTCCCAAGTCAAGCGTGCCTATAGAAGTTTTACTTTAAAAACCCCCGATTTTGAAACATTCTTCCGCTCCGCTCCGCTGCTATTGGTGTTAGCGTGATGATTATATAGCCTATAGCCTTCCTCGATAAATGTGCTATCTAACACCGAAAGAATTTTTCAGATCGGAGCAATAGTTCCTGAGATTAGCGTGTTCAAACAAAAAAACCTGTTCGATAAATTCTTAAAATAGACGTATCATTCTTATTTGTGAACCGATTCAAATGAAACAAACACTAAATGTTAATCCAAGAAAATACCAACATATCAGTGAAAACCGCATCCTTCTAGGTTAAGCCGTTTCTGAGATTAGCGCGCACAAACGCACAGACAAACAGACAAACAGATAAACAGACAAACAGACAATAATTCTAAAAATCATTGTTTTGGGTTCTATTGCGCTAATAAATAGCCCTAGTGACAGTTTTTCTTCAATGTACAGACACCGACTTGTTACAGATTTATTATATGTATAGATAAATTTTGTAACAGATGTCATCAAATTGCCTTTTACAGAAATAGTATTTACGTAATGGCAATTAAAATTTTCAATAATATTCCTGACATATTTTAAGACCTATGATGATTTGAAATTCAAAAATGCTGTCAATAATTGGCTATTAACAAAAATGTTTTACTGCACTATAGATTTCCTAAACAATACGGACAAAGTTTAATGTTTTAATTTTTTATTATTATTTAGATTCCAAATTACATTTTGTTTCATAATTGTTATTGAATTACTTATTGACATTGCTCGGTGTTTATAATAATTTTTTCACACCACCTGCTCGACAATGCCTTATTATATATCATGCAAACCTTTCTCAAAGTAAATCATTATAGCCTTTGGCTTTCGCCGGGCAGTAATGTTGTACTGAATTTCACTATAACCCGCCGGGCAGTAATGTTGTACTGACTTTCATTATAACCCGCCGGGCAGTAAGGTGTCCTCATTTTTCATATTTCTTATTGTTATGCGTTTAAAGTCTAATTTCGTTTCGTAATTTGAGATACTTAAAACAAAAGCCGCAAATGTTTCAATACGCTACAATTTTAAGTATCAAAACTGCAAAAGAAGATAAAAAATTAAGAAAATATCGAGTGACGAAAGTGGTTTCACTCCGGATTCCATTACATTAGACGCCTAGAATTAGGGCCACTTGCACAGTTCAGCGTTAAAAAATGAAATTGGTAACCCTGGGTTAAGAATGGCAGTTCCATACATTTTAACACTTGTTAACCCTAGGTTAGCAGTTAACTCGGAGTTAAGTAGCTAACCCAGGTCCGCGCAAGCCAGCCTTAGCCATTGTTAATAATCTAATTCCAGAGAAGTCGAAGGAAAAATACTTAAAAGCTTACAATGATTTCGACAAATGGAAAACTGCGAAAGGCACAAAATCTGTGTCGGAATCAGTGCTTTTCGGTCTATTTCGAGTATTTTTCTAGTAGCCTTGGTTTTTATTGTCTCACAAAAGGTGAGAAAAGTAGAGTATACTCCTCGGGGATAAAACTGATTTTGCCTTGGGCGCCCTTAAATCCTTCACTGCTCTCAGGACTCCATCTTAATTCCCTCGCTTCGCTCGGGAATCAACTAAAAACCCCCTCGCTACGCTCGGGAGTTAAATCTGGAGTCCCTCTTTTCGTTTAGAATTCAACATCGCGTTCGTGACATAATGCAGTGCTTTATCCCCTTGGTGTACAATCTACTATAATTTTGTTAATCTAAGTTACTGTCTATCATTTTCGATTTTATAATATTGTACACCATAAGTTTCGTAGACTATGATAAATAGATCTTATTTTTTTATGTACCACCTTAAATTTTTACCTATAGTCTGACAATAAAGTTCTTGTATTCTTGTATTCTTGCTATATTAACCACATGGTGTACAAACCAGTATATAAAAATATTTTTTTCAGGCGCCTCTTCCAGGACCTATTTGGATGAGACCTTTAGAAGCAATCAACAATAAAATAATTTGCCCTCAAGAAGGCATGTTTTTCGACTTTTCCTCATATTTTATGCAAGAAAATTGTCTTGTTGCCAATGTTTACATGCCAGTCACGGAAGATACTAACCTGCCAGTAATGGTTTATGTTCACGGGGGCGCATATCAATTGGGATGGGGTGAAATGATAAACCCAAAAGGCATGGTAAAAAGTAAGAAAGTAGTGACAATTTCTTTTAACTACCGTCTTGGTATACATGGCTTTCTGTGTCTGGGTACAGAAGGAGCTCCCGGTAACGCTGGCATGAAGGACCAAGTCGCGTTGCTGCGTTGGGTTCAAAAGAACATAGCCAATTTTGGTGGTAACCCAAAAGACGTCACTATTGTTGGTAGCAGCGCAGGGTCGTCGGCGGTAGACCTCCTCATGCTTTCCGAAATGACAGAAGGACTTTACAATAAAGTCATACCTGAAAGTGGTGCGAGTGTTGGTGTTTGGAGTGTTCAGCTAGACCCTCTACAAAACGCAAAAGATTTCGCCCGAGCCAACAACTTTACCAAAGTAGACGATATCCACGCATTAGAACAATTTTATAAAACTGCATCATTCGAACTTCTCACGTCTAATTTATTTTTAGACAAAAAGGATTCGACCTTCGTATTCACACCATGTTTAGAACGCAACATAGGCCAGGAAACATTCCTCGAAGATAACCCAGTTAATATCCTCAAACAAGGACAGTACAGAAAAGTTCCTGTGCTGTACGGTTTTGCAAATATGGAGGGTTTATTTAGAATTAACAGATTTGAAGAATGGAAAGACCAAATGAATGAAAAGTTCTCGGACTTTTTACCAGCTGACTTGGCATTCGAATCTGAAACGGAACGCAATGATGTTGCACAAGTTATCAAACAATTTTACTTCGGAGACAAACCTGTCAGCGAAGAAACAGTTGAAGCCTACATTGACTATTTTTCTGATGTCATATTTGCTTACCCGCATCTCAGATCATCGGACCTACAAGTGAAAGCTGGCAGTGATTCCATATACTTGTACAAATATTCCTATTATACACCAGCACCAACATTTGAAGGTAAACCTCTACCGAAATTTATTGAAAAAATACGTGGAGCAAATCATTGCGCACAATCTATGGCAGTTTATGATTATGTTATGATGAACATTGATATTGACGAGGAATACGAAAAAATCAGGAAAGACATGCAAGAAATATGGTTGAATTTTATAACAACTGGGTAAGTTTTATGTACCTAATGAATTGAATTACTAAAATGAAGCAAGCCGTTCTGTGGCTTATTTTTTAGTCTATCCTTTTTTGAATGACGCAGCTGGAAAATGCCACTAAACGACATATAAAGAAAACCGCCATTTTTTTTTTTAATAAAGATCGGAAAGAGTAACAAATAAGACTGAAAACGACTTAGGACGGACCTCGTTTTTAGGACAAGACAGGATAGTATTATTTTGCGTGATAAGTCCCGCTTAGTATTAGGAATTATGAGTGAAAATCACGAAAGTTTAAAACAGACAGAACAGGGCAGGTTTTGGAGAAAAGTGTCTTAACTCACTGACACACCGATAGGCCGACCCGAAGTCAATGAAAATCATTATCATCATCTCCAGCCAATATTATGTCCCATCGTCTCAAATTGAAAGAGCTAGGGGCTAGGTTCCCAAACTGAATCAGTGTGAATTGGGAACGTGATACACTAATGAATTGCTTTGCAAAGTTTTTTCATCATGATTTCCACTACCGAAAAGGTCATAGTAAATTTTAGGTGTTGTAGTTTTGCTCATAAATTCCAAAAACTCAGGGATGCAAGTCTGGGTTTGAATTTTCAAGCCCTTGTGTGAAAGGATGAAAATAAGCTATTTGTCGTGTCGCTTACTTGTCATTAGTTTTATTTTAAATTTGTTATTTTCAAGTAGATACCTGATAAAATTAGTTATACATTGCAGCAACCGTGGTCACGAGTTAACTGAAGTGTAGAGTGTAGGGTGTAGGACATAAGACATAAAGTCCCGTATAGTAGGTATTGATTTATTTATTTATTTCTTTATTGAGGAAAACAAACAGCAACAATCATACATAAAAGTAATACAAGCAGGTAGAACATGAGCCAGCAATGTTTTCACTTGTATATCGATACTTATAAGAAAAACCGGCCAAATGCGAGTCGGACTCGCGCACCGAGGGTTCCGTAAAAATTTATATGTATCTATGAACATCCAGTCTTAGCATACCCCTGCTCCTGAGCAAAATGTGCGCAGTGTGGGATCATTGTAGATTGCTTCCTTGTATAGACAGAAAGACAAAAAAAAATATGTTTTTCGCAATTTTTCCTTTATCTGTGCTATAAGACCTTGCATCGAACCAAATTTCAAGATTCTGAGTTCACCGGAAGTACCCTGTAGGTTTTGATTCTCTTGCGAGTAGTTGCGAGTTTGAAAATATGCGGCTTAATTTGCCGTTTCTTTTGATTGCGTTGACATAGAAGTTTGATTTTGTTACAGCTTAAAGGTATTATAGACCTGAGTATTTGATATGAATTTGTTCATGAGGAAAGGGGTAGTAACTTTAAAATTATTAAAAATATTTTTAGTATATGATAAAACTAAAAATTTACGGTTTTCGCAATTTTTCCTTTATCTTTGCTATAAGACGTTGCTTTGTACCAAATTTCAAGATTCTGAGTTTACGGGAAGTACCCTGTAGGTTTTGATTCCCTTGCGAGTGTCGAAAATTTGCAGCATAAAGAGATTGGTTACTGATATAGACAGACAGACAAAAAATTATGCTTTTCGCAATTTTTCTTTTATCTGTGCTATAAGACCTTGCTTCGTACCAAATTTCAAGATTCTGAGTTCACGGGGAGTACCCTGTAGGTTTTGATTCCCTTGCGAGTGTCGAAAATTGCGGCATAAATAGATTGGTTACTGATATAGACAGACAGACAAAAAAACATATGCTTTTCGCAATTTTTCCTTTATGTGTCTTATAAGACCTTGCTTCGTACCAAATTTCAAGATTCTGAGTTCACGGGAAGTACCCTGTAGGTTTTAATTCCCTTGCGAGTTTCGAAAATATGCGGCATAAACGGCTGTATCTTTTGATTGCGTTGGCATAGAAGTTTGATTTTTTCACAGCTCCAAGGGACAGTAAACTTGAGTATTTGGTATAAATTTCAGCTTGATACCTCCACCCGTTCCTGAGAAAAAGGGTCTTGACAGACAGACGGACGGACGGACGGACGGACGGACAACAAAGTGATCCTATAAGGGTTCCGTTTTTTCCTTTTAATTTAAGGAACCCTAAAAATGTAATGCACAAAGTAAAAAACAACAAAAGTAATGAAAATAAGACTTAATTAACTGCTGCTGCTGCTGCTGCTGCTGCTGCTGCATGCTGAAAACGGATTCCCCCATCTTGCACATATATTATGTGTTAACAAGGGGAACCGCAGAAAAAAACCACCAATAAACTATACAGTGCTTCTTATTGCGGCTACATACTACTATACCTTTGATGAAAGATATCAGTATGGTTATACATACTATTATGTATGGAACAAGCTCTTATAAGAAAACGATTTTTAGAATACTTACTCTTACAAGAACTAACAGCGAAAGAGGTTTTGGAGCGAGTACGCAGGCCAGAGCACTTAAATTATATGTTACTTAGGAGGTACGGAGAATCGACAATATTATATAATAATTATAATAATTGGTTTTATTTGTAGGAAACCGGTACCTGAAGGTTCTAAGCTACCAGCGTGGCCTCCAGTCGGTGCTGGCAGGTCACCTCACATGGAGCTCGGGAAAGAATTTAAGCTCAAGGGCCCTCTCCTAGAGTCACGAGCTCGCTTCTGGGACGACATCTACGAACGCTACTACAGGTCGCCAGTGCCTCCACCATCACATTCGATCACAAACGACGAATTTTAATAAATTGTCGTGTACTGGTTCGTTAAAAATGTTTTTTATAAGTTACTTAAAGGAATTCTTTGATTACACTGATGAGTCACTAAATACATGGTTCCCTCCTGCCGCCCACGTCAAACTTTGTTCAATGAAATTTTAACTTTTTCACTAATGAGTTGAGTTCAATGTCACATTAGAATATGTCCTAATAATAGGACACCGGACCCCAGGAGGATAACCGCTTAGTGTTGTGTCTAGAATTAGTAATTAAGTTATTTTATATTGTATGTCTGAACCAGGTAACTGTTGAAACTAAAAATTGTATCAACTTCTTTGTTCACAGTTGGACAATACATTTTTATTCTATTCAATTCTATTTGCACCACTTGTGTTTGTTATGTCTATGTCATAGAATTATAGTTTTTTATATTTGAAATATTTGTTTTACACTTTTAATTGGTCTAAAGCTTTCAATGCACGATTGATGTTCATGTCCAATCAACTTCGCAAAAAATATAAGGTTACCATTGTATCACTCAGTGCCCCACTTGGGTCGCCTGATCACTGTCTGTTACGTAGCGTGGTGCCACTTGCACGGCCACTGCGTCCTCGTAGTGTAACCTGTCGTCGTGTATGGCATTTTGCAAAGACAATATATCTAGATAGCCCACGCGACCACATCAAACTGGGTTAGGCTCGTAAAACACTATCCCGAAATTAGCGCAAAGATTGATTCGGCGAATTTCGAGATTTCAATAGCCATACCCAACACTATCTACAGAAGGCTAAATTTTAAACCTGCAGGCTTATTTATTGAATCAGAAGTTACTTTGCGGAGGTCCATACTAATGAATTAAAACAATTACTTTGCTCACCCGCGACCTTACGATAAATAAAAATAAATAAATATCACGGGACAATTCACACCAATTGACCCAGTCCCAAAGTAAGCTAGGAAAGCTTGTGTTATGGGTACTAGGCAACGGATAAACATACTTATATAGATAGATACATACTTAAATACATATTAAACACCCAAGGCCCGAGAACAAACATTCGTATTATTCATACAAATATCTGCCCCGACACGGGAATCGAACCCGGGACCTCAAGCTTCATAGTCAGGTTCTCTAACCACTAGGCCATCTGTACCTCTACCATGAGTTTACACTAGTTTACGTGACCGTACTAGCTAGCGCCGGCGTAAATTATTTGTATTGAGAATTATACAGCGCCTCTAGCGGTCACTTACGGAAGTACAATTCTCCATACAAATCATTTACGCCGTCGCTAGCGAGTACGGTCACTGTAAACTAGTGTAAACTCATGGTAGAGGTACAGGTCGTCTACGTATAGTACGTATAGTTACGTTTATGTTCATGTGGTGCAGTGAATTGCATGAACACGCATTTCTTACATTTAAACGTAACTATCGTAAGGTCGCGGGTGAGCAAAGTAATTGTTTCGTTTCAGTGCAGGCTTATTGTCTAACGCTTCTGACGCTTGCCTTCGCAACCACTATTTATTTCTGTCAAACGGTAATAGATGATGACAGAAAGAGACGGTGGAAGCGAAAGCAAGTGTCAGAAGCATTAGACAATACGGACTCTGATACCAAAATATGTACCTATGTATTTGTAAATCACCTTACTGTCCCATTGGCCGTCGGTTTTAATTAGAACCAATGACCTACTGCCACTTAAGTTTGGCTGTTTTTATTAAAATTTATATAACAACTTGTAGTACAGACCTTAATAACCTCGAAGCACGTACTAAACTACGCAAGCACAAACTTACCTATCTGATCAAAAACTGTGGCAAACTTTTTTCATTATATTTCAAACTAAATACAAACTGAAATATAGATGCACAGAAAAAACCCCAGAAAAAAGACCAATGCTGGGAATCGAACCCAGGTCCTCAGCGTTCCGTGCTGCGTGCTTACCCCTACACCATCACTGGTCTAGAAGTTAGCGACGAATCTTTCCCATACATCGTACACTTCAGTCTGTTATAATCACATTTAGGCAGTGATAAAGCGCATCTATGTTATGCCCTCTACCGATGTTATGCTTTTTTCATTAGTTAACTATTTACTAGCTAACTTAGTTATACTCGTGTTTACGAAAACAAAATAATTTAATCGTAAATCAAATGTTGCATGTTATTAAGGGAAGTAGATTATGTTTTGTTTTGACAGTTCGTCGCGTTAAGTTTTAGTTTCCATTGCCTTTTTTTGATGTTTTTCGTTAGTAAAAATACAAACTCAAAGTGTTCTGGCAACTAAGTTGATAAGGGTTTAAAAGACGTCTACTGCTGAACATAGGCCTTCCCCGAGGTTCACCAAAGGTCGTGCACCATTCGCGTCCAAAGAGTTCCCGCAACCTTAATCAGGGCCCAATTGCATAACAAATTACAACTAATATTACAAGCGGAACTCTCGCTTCAGTTATATTAACTAGAAAGGGAGTTCCGCTTGTAATATAAGTTGTAATTTGTTATGTAATTGGGCCCAGGTCGTTACTCTTTCTTGTTGGAGACCTACCTACACTGCGTCTTCCGGTCCGATTGGCAAATTCACAAAATCATCAGACTCAAGTGGCAGTGGGCTGGACACATAGCTCGTAGAACTGATGACCGATTCGAATAATAATAATAGTTAAAAAAATAATGGTAAACAGATTTAAAACACAAATTGGTCAAAATATACCCTGGGACTATTCTAAGATTCAGAATGAGAGCACTTGGGTTGCAGTCCCCATCTGGGCCTAAAGCAAATTGGGAACTTCAGACACACCACTGAAATGCTTCACAGTTATATGCAGATTTCCTCTCGATGTTTTTCTTCACCGAATTTAGAGTAAAAAATCTAAAAATCTCAGAGGTGCGAGTCCAGTTTCGAACCCACGGGTCTCTGCTTAAGAGGCCGTCGGTCGAACCACTAAGCTACCATGGCTTTCGTATGAAATTTATTGTCAGTAATCCTCAAATTTCAACTCATAAGAAATAATACAAAATGAAGTAGATTTTTCTTGGTCATAATGCCTCTTCACATCAAACCTACCACGCGTGATAAAGACAAAAAACATCAAAACTGAAGAACGCACTATCGGAAAATTACTAACCTGTTTTGACCTACTAAACGAGTACAACCGATATAATATCATCAAATATCAATAAATCATGAACAAAATACCACTTAGTACCTCATTGTGTAGACTTCCCAAACAATTTATTTACTATTCTACATATAAATAAGCTTTATAGAAACGTAATGAATGTCATGACAGATTAAATCTAGCGGGTGGGTGGAACCATCAATCATTCTATAGGATTCTCGTTTAATATCCTGTCATTACATGGACATTGGAATAGATGCTTTATAAACTAAATATATATAATAGATAATCTTTGAAGCGAATTAGCGGCAAATTAATAAATGTGTGCGTAGTAAAAAAATCGATGGCAAAATCGCTAAATTAGCAGTTTTAGTTTTTAAAATTGACGAAGTAAAGAAAGAAGAGAAAGCAAGTTCATTTATTTACAAACACAAGAAATTATTATTAATAATAATTATTATTTTTAATAATTATTATTATTATTATTAAAAACTAGTTGTTGCCCGCGCTCCGTCTGCGAGAATTCGTTTATTGCTACCCCGCGGGAACTATGCTGTTTTCCGAAATAAAAAGTATCACATTATGTTAATCCAGGTTATACCTGAGACGTGACCACTAACGATGGGCCTCATAAGGAAGCTCAAAGCCACTCAGAGGGCGCGCTTGGAGCGGGCTATGCTTGGAGTGTCTCTGCGGGATCGCATTAAAAATGATGAAATCCGCGTAAGAACTAAAGTCATCGACATAGCTCGAAGAATCGCCAGACTCAAGTGGTAGAGTGAGCAGGGCACATCGCTCGTAGAACTGATGGCCGATGGGGCAAAAAGATTCTCGAGTGGCGTCCACGGAACGGAAGATGCAGTGTAGGTAGGCCTCCAACAAGATAGAGCGACGACTTGGTTAAGGTTGCGGGATCGCGTTGGAAGCGGATGGCGCGGGACCGTACTGTTTAGCGAGCCTTGGGGGAGGCCTATGTTCAGCAGTAGACGTCTTTCGGCTGAAATTGACGACCAGATGGCCTAGTGGTTAGAGACCCTGACTATGAAGCTTGAGGTTCAATTCCCGTGTCAGGGCAGATATTTGTATGAAAAATACGAATGTTTGTTCTCAGGTCTTGGGTGTTTAATATGTATTTAAGTATGTATCTATCTATATAAGTACGTTGAATCCGTTGCCTAGTACCCATAACACAAGCTTTGCCTAGCAGTGGCGAGGCGTGAATTTTTTTCCAGGTAAAGCCGGACGAAAAAAAGCAAACAAAAATCATACCCCATTTCTTAGTAGTTATACTAGGTTATATTCTTGAAAACTAGTACTTACGTGCAGTAATTTGGTCCATAAGACTGCAGCATATTTATCCTTTCACTGATATCAGTATCAAAACAATATGTTACTTATACATGAATTAGACACTGAATTATAATCAGATTTACAACCTGACAGACGATAATATGTACGATTAAATTTCACCGATATTGCGTATCAACACTGATCTAATATTGTGTTTTTATTAAAATTATTGCACATAATTTTATTATAATACATATAAATAAACAAACTACAAAACACTGAGCGATTGACATGACATTACCTAATGTTGTCATTTCAATAAATACCACACCACAAACAAATCGACCGCGCTAGCGGATCACGTCCGGCACGTTCTACGGCTCCGAATCGTACATACAGTGACACATTCCGGCAGCGCGGCACAGCGTATACGATTTGGTGTTGTGCAGCGCGCTGAGCACAGCCCGTGGCGGTTTAATTTTGTCTGTTTATAAATCTTATTATAAAAATAGATAAAATATCGTACTTTCTGTTTTACACTAAAACTCGATATTTTAAAATAAAATTTCGCTCCAGTAATTTTAAATAAGTCTACGAATGGCTGCATGAATGTCAATTCCGTCGGCTATTCCAAGTGGGATAAATTAATTAAAAAAAAAAGCTTCTGTCAAAGTGAAATTAAGCCTTATGCACAATGTAGAAAGTCTTTTTTTAAATGTGATAAGCCGATAGAGACCGGGTTATCTTCAGCCTATTCCATGCCTATTCTTACGGTAGACGCTTGTAGTGAATCTATGGTTTTATGAATGAATATTTACATGTGTGCGTGTACAATTCCTGCCGGAATACTGAATTTATGAATGACTGATTGGTCTTGTGGATATTTTGATGCGTTTTGTTACTGCACCATTTTGAAAAATACTTAAAAGTTTATTATGGAAGAGTAAGTCTCTATACAAACAATCGGGTACTAAGAGAAGCGTTTGGTTACTTCAAAATTTTAGGCAACCCGCTGGGAATCGAGTTGTTAGCACCCTTCGCCACTGTTGCCTAGCTTACTTTGGGACTAGGTCAATTGGTGTGAATTGTCCCGTGATATGTATTTATTTATTTATTTATTAAAAAAAAAAAAAAATGATGATGATGATGATGATGATGATGATGATGAGGTTATACCTATAAACTATCTGTGTGCCAAATTTCATCAGGATCCGCCATTAACCATTTTAGAGTGAAAGAGTAACAAACATTCACATAACTGAATTTACTATTGCGTCCAACTCGCACTTGGCCGGTTTTTATTCTAACATTAAAATTTGGTAGCATAGCGTACGCGGTTGTGGTACCTACTCTGAAGATGAGCTCTGGTTGAGTACCAAACGCGTTCGTGTAGTTTGGTGGTGGTGATAGTTGGGTTTGTATGATTTGTCTAGTGTGGAGGTGAAGGAACTGCATGAACACGCATTTCTTACATTTTAAACATAACTATCGTAAGGTCGGGGGTGAGCAAAGTAATTGATTTAGTTCATTAAACTAATTTTACGCAGAAAAAAATGTGAGCAGCAACCAGTAAAATTTATTTACTGGCTCACAATTTTTACTGCGTAAAATTAGACAAAAAAGTTTTATAAAAATCGATCAAGCCGTTTCGGAGGAGTTCGATAACAAACACCGTGACACGAGATTTTTATACATTAGACTAGCTGTTGCCCGTAACTCTGTCCGCGTTAATAAGAAAATAAAAAAGTATCAGCAAGTACCTATCCATATAGGTAGGTATATTACGTGGTGGTAATAATTTACGTAATCATTAGAGCCTGTTGATGTCATTGAAATATCGTACAAATAAATAACTCCATTTCAACGCCTACGCAACTTCAAACTCCACGGACTAAATTGGACTTAGAATAGACACCTTATTATTGAAAATTGGTGAACATAACTTGTCAATTTCTCTCTTCTGGATCGCTAAAAAGTCGTGGCTAAAAGTCTTAGTAACGTAGTGATTTGACCTATGGCCTTTCAATCAGAGCGTCGTGGATTGGCAGCCGGCCTTACAAGTTTTACAACTCTGTTTTTAGCACTTTATGTGCGAAATTATGTTTAAAATTTGCCACGAGCTTTACGGTGAAGGAAAACATCGTGAAACCTGGACAGTAGACACACCAGCAAAGACATTAAATAGTGTGTGTGAAGTTTTCAATCCGCACTGTGCCCGCGTGGGTACTACTACAGCCCATGCCATCTCATTCTGAGCCTGAGGAATGTGCCCTGTAGTGGGACGTGTACTGTTATAGGCTAAGATGATGATTTTTCATTACGGCTATAATTATGGATTAATGTTAATTTTTAGGGTTCCGTACACAAAGGGTAAATACAGGAACCTATTAATGAGGCTCCGCTGTTCGTCCGTCTGTCCGTCCGTCTGTCACCAGGCTATTACAGGCTGATACAGTATCTCATGAACCGTGATAGCTCGAAATTTTCACAGATGATGTATTTCGGTTGCCACTAATACTAAAATAGAATAAAACAAATACTAAAAAATAGAATAAAATTAATAATTAAGGGAGCTCCGATACAACAAACGTGATTTTTTTGCTCGTTTTTGCTCGATATTGATAACGGCAACAGGTAGACGCTTGAAATATTCACAGAATACTTAGTTATATATTCATTTTAAAAATAAACAATTAAATAAAAATAAAACAAATATTACAGGGGGTTTCCATACAAAAACGTGATTTTTTTGCCGTTTTCATAGATAATGGTACGGAACCCTTCGTGCACGAGTCCGACTCGCACTTGGCCGGTTTTTTTATCATTGAACCACTCCATTTCTGCGGGAAATGTATTATTTACCTTAGCAGTTACATAGGTAATGCTTCGCTCGTAGTCAGACTGCTTTTGCGCAATAGGGGCCTGAACATCGAGGGCTCATTGCGTTAAGTCTGTCGCTGTTGAAATTAGTTTTTGCGGGAGGAAGGAGTGTTTACTTGTATGTCGTTGGACTTGTTTGCAAAGCTCTACTTATATAATATTAGTGCGTATTTTCTCGGGATAAAGTTATTTTTTGCATAGAAAAAGTCAAAAGAGATATACTTTGTGCCGCAGGCACAACATTTTTAAAAGCTTTTTATTAACTTGCAATGTATGTAAGTATACGTATGTACGAGGGGCGTTCAATATAAAGTGAGAATGAGATGCAAACTCTTTTTATATTACGAAATTAAATACTGGCCGGTAAAGCTAATCTATCTAGCCAAGAATATTAAATAAAAAACTGGATATTGCATGCCGAACTATGAGTTGAAGCCAGGTTCATTCACCTTTGCTCCTATGTTCTATCTCTTTTCAACACTGTGATATATTGCCAGGTTATTTATAAAAAAACCATATTTTTTTTAGAAATACGCATTATCCGGCATCACCTAATTAATTTACTTTAAGCTAATTTCAACAGAAATTTATATTTTTCTTATAAAACTTTCTGCAATAAAATTTACTTAGTTTTCTTTGTATTATACAAAAAAAAGAACCCAGTCAAAATCCTCATTTCACCGGTATGCACCTCCTGCGTACTATGGCAACACTAAATGGCCGATATGTCAGAATCACGTCAGAATTGTCAGAAGTCATTCACCAATTTCAGAGGATTTTTACGTTAAATAAACGTTTTTCGTCGATTTACTTGGGTTATGCGCTATGTATTGCATAGTAAAGCATTGTAGGAGTAATTGGAGGCCGAAATCCGACATAAAACTTCACAGGTGAGTACTTATTTTACGAAAATGTTCATAAATCTTAGTGGCAATCAATTTTTCTATATTTTGCTTCTAAGCTCTGTTAGTTTTTATTCAAAAACCCCACGAATAGGTTTATAATGTTAAGTTAGAAGTATATTTTGTTTATTTGGAGTTAAACATGACCTTAAATGAAAAATTGAAGAATGTGTGGTTTTACAACTAGGGTGACCAATCCCTTTTCATGCATGGTATTTATTCGTATCGAATGGAGCTAAATCTATCAACTTGGTACGGTTTCTATCTTCATAATTCATATCACAGTATATAATAACATGTTTATTGTTTGTGTCTTTACAATTAACATGAATAATATTTTACATTGCAGTTTTCCAAAAGATGAAAGAAGGAGGCAAAATTGGCTGTCGATTGTACCGATAAAGGGAAAGGTGTAGAGCGTTTGACAATTTGCAGCTTGCATTTTAAGCGTGAAGATTATGACTATGACCCAGAAAGGCCGGGACGCCTACTCAGTACAAAACAATATTATTCTCACATGTGTAGAAAATAAAGAAACTGTTATAACGTCCTAGTATTTTATTATTTTTTTCCATTGACAAATACTTCCCTTATGTTTTGCAGTAAGTATTTGTAGCGTCCTCAGGTAAAAGGTAACCTTTTGCCGGATATCAGTAAGGGCGAGTAACTGCAGAGTGGCATAGAAATGCAACCAGAAATGGACCTTATATTGACGACTGACAAAAAAATTGGTACCTTTTACTTGAGTTTGTGAGGATGGATGCTCACTTTCATGATAAAACGGTTGAATAAAAATTTAATAACAAAACCGGCCAAGTGCGAGTCGGACTTGCGCACCGAGGGTTCCGTACAAATTTATATGTATCTATGAACATCCAGTCTTAGCAGACCCCTGTTCCTAAGCAAAATGTGCGCAGTGTGGGATCATTGTAGATTGGTTACTGATATAGACAGACAGAAAAAAAAAAATCTGCTTTCTGCTTGCAATTTATGCTTGCAATTTTTCCTTTATCTGTGCTATAAGACCTTGCTTCGTACCAAATTTCAAGATTCTAAGTTCACGGGAAGTATCCCTTGCGAGTGTCGTAAATTTGCGGCAAATGGCTGTAGGTATCTTTTGATTGCGTTGGGTTAGAAGTTTGATTTTTCACAGCTCCAAGGGACAGTACAGTAGACTTGAGTATTTGATTTAAATATCAGCTTGATACCTCCACGCGTTCCTGAGAAAAAGGGTCTTGACAGACGGACGAACGGACAACAAAGTGATCCTATAAGGGTTCCGTTTTTTCTTTTTGAGGTACGGAACCCTAAAAATTGAATTGAATTGAAATCGGTTGAATTTAATAAATTTCAAAATCAATCTGTTGTATAAAAGTATGTCAAATTCCGCGGGATATTCCTAATGTATGCTTAATTATGGACACCCTAAAGAAAGAGATGCAAGATCGGCGTGACGTAATTCAAGGTCATTTTTTCTGGCTTCAAAGGAATGTTCGGCATGCAATATCCAGTTTTTTATTTAATATTCTTGTATCTAGCTGATTGCTATGAAAAAAAAAACTAACTGTCTTTTGTTTAAAAAAATATACGGTAATTTTTTTGCAATGCTATTGAGTACGTTAGCGAAAATGGAGAAAATTGAACTGCGCGCCGTTATCAAATACTTGTATTTGAAAATTTTTTCTACGGACCAAGTCAATTTGGATTTGCGGGACACTTTAGGGTCTAGTGCTCCTCCGTATTCGACAGTCGCACGTTGGTGCGCCGAATTTAGACGTGGAAGAACATCGACAATGGACGACCCCCGCTCCGGACGCCCTACTGCTGCAGTAACTGAAGAAATTGTGAAAAAAGTCGAAAACTCAGTTTTGGCGGATCGTCGTGTCACAGTTCGTTTTATTGCTGAAAATGTAAAGATTTCAACGGGGAGCGTGCATAATATTTTACATGAACGCTTGGGTATGAAAAAGGTATCTGCGCGTTGGGTACCAAGAATGCTTACTGACACGCAAAAACAAACTAGACTAGAGATTTGTCAAGAAGCTTTGAACCTGATGCAGCAAGACCGGGAACTTTTTTTGGCGCGATTTATAACAATGGACGAAACATGGCTCCATCAATACGACCCTGAAACGAAACTGTAGTCTATGACATGGAAAAGGCCATCATCTCCAACTCCGAAGAAATTCAAGGTGAGCCCATCTGCCGGTAAGGTCATGGGCTCTGTTTTTTGGGATGGTAAAGGGGTATTAATGATTGAGTATCTCGAGCATGGAGCCACTATTACGGGCACTTTATACGCCAAACAAATAGCAACATTGCGCAATGAGATCCGCGAAAAACGGCGAGGTAAACTCTCGAAAGTTGTGCTGTTCCACCAGGACAATGCCCCGGCACACAAGTCCGCCGTTGCAATGGCTGCAATTCGTGATGCTGGGTTCGATATCCTTAAGCATCCTCCGTATTCACCAGATCTCGCTCACAGTGATTTTTACCTATTTCCGAGATTGAAACAATACCTGAGAGGCTAGAAATTTGAAGACGACGACGCGGTAGTCGCTGCAGTACAAGATTTTTTAAGTACTCAAGATGAGACCTTTTTTAAAAATGGAATTTTAAGTTCAGTAAAAAGATATACTAAGTGTATTATGCTAAAAAGTGACTATGTCGAAACATAAAATGACATTTAGTAAAAGTTGTTTATAACATACTCATTCTCACTTTTTATTGAACGCCCCTAGTATGTACGGGTCAAATCTTAGAAGTTGAATTTGACCCACTTTCAGCAGCCGGATTGATTTGAAATTTGGAATAATGATGTACTTAGGTTGGATAACAATGCAAGTACAGTCAACAAAAAGTATAGTCAGCGAAAAAGATAGCATTGAAAATTAAATTTTTAACAAAATGTTATTTTATATCAATTTATGTTTTTATACTTTTTTTACCAATTTTGAATATATTTTGTTTTGGAATTCTTGTCATGTAATTTAGTATTGAATTCCAGTCAGTCTTATATTATAAGCAACGTACGAGTAAAAACATGTTTAGTTGATAGCCCCTTCCCTTATGGCCTCAGTCTGTTACAAACATACGTATCTCCTTGGAAATATGAGTCTGATTCTCAACAAAAATATAGATGAAAATAATATGTGTTATAGTATTATACGCAGGTGCGAATATAAATATTACTGCTCTTTACTATAATTATAATAAACATGAAACACATTATAGTAACATTTAAGTGATTAACAGGACAGCACAAACAAGAGTAGATACACAAAAATATTTAAAAGAAATGAAACCTAGAATTTGCATAAATTCCTAACCTGAATAATCTGATTATTATTTAAATACATATACCTACATAGAAATTTAGGTACACAAAAATATTATGTATTTATTAATACATAAATTCAAAACACATAACCACATAATAAGCAAATTAAAAAGCATACCTACGTACAATATCCAGTCAAGTACAACAGTCAAGTCAATACCTATTCAAACGATTCTGCAGAGCGGCAACCGGCTGCAACTGTGAAAAGAATAAGTTTCGTCAATTCTGCACGTCTCTCCGTTTTAATGGAAGCGTACCTATAAATCCAACCAACACACACTAAGGCACGTGTCACCCTCTTTATGTCACAGCATAAAACTACTAACACGATTACGTATGGACACAAAAAAAACAAAAGACGTCTCATGCATTTTCTTCCCAAGCCTACGTGGTTATTAAGTATTTTTTTCGTAGCGAGTAGCGTAGAAACAATAAGCTTGTTACAAAGAAGGCACGTACGGGCGGCTACGTGTGTCTCGGAAGGGCGTAATGCTTTCAACGTTGTTTCTACCTACGATAAAATATCTCCTCGTTGAAATATTTATCTAAACTACGTAGTTGTGAGAGATGAAGGAGTGTGCAAAATTTTTGAACTCGTTTCGGCCTCTCTGTTGGCAAAAGTGATGATACGCTTTTTAGGTTGAGGAAGTTTAACAAAAAAAATAGTAAATAATCCAGCAATAAGAAAGAAAAAAAGAAAATATTTTATTTACGGTTATAAAAGTACCACCACCAAACATAAGAAAATAACATAAATAACTACATATAAAAGACAAGTGTAACATGGCAGTGACACCAATTTTTACCGAAAAAAGGGTCTCCACTCAGCATATGTTGCTACACAAAGAGTTCAGTAACGTTGGTTTTCAGTAGAGCCCAGATTTGAGCTACACGACAGCTCCACTTGTTACAATAATAATACCCACAAGCTAGGCTAAAGCTTTATTTAAAAGTAAACTGAAGGGCGCAAAGCAAGAAATGTGGCTTTAAATAAAATAACAATTTACATCATACAGGTATACATACACAACAAAAATATAATTATTATACATTATAGGAAGTAAAAGCACTGCACGAACTAACTAAGTTTGTTTTTTTTGAACACTCAACAGATATTTCAATACGATGAAAATTGGTAAGATAGATATTAGGGTGTGCACGTAGAATATGTAGAATGCATCCAGTGTGGCAAATCCTTTAAAAGTCAAGTTTTAACAAACTTTTTTTGAAACTGCTGATTCATGATACCGTGAGAGTGGAGTCAAGTAGTTAATTAACGGAGTTAAAATAATAAACATAGGTGTTAAATATTTAATTGAAACGTGAGTTTTAACGATCTTCGACCGCAAATAAGAAATTGAGTTAAAACTCTGACAAATATTTTGCGCTAAGAAATACTGCGCACGTGAAAGTTCGTTAGGAAAAACTACTGCACGGTAATGAAACTTGATTCGGAATTTATGTGTGACTTCTACGAATGTGACATTAGATTTGAAATTGACCATGAGATCACGGTATAAGAAAACATCGCATTAAAACCAATAAATAAACGTGTTTGAAGAGAAACCAATTCTGCCGAAGATCATGTCAAATGGAGAGTAATCGTCTGGAAAATGATTGGTGGAGGTCACAACCCTCAACAATAAGGACTATGACACAAGGAGGAGAAGCATCCCACATGTACATTAAATAACGCTTCTGGCAACTGTAACTTCGTGTAGCCAGGTGTTTGGCCTTAATAGGTCCGCTCAAAGAGTTTATAAGTTAGTCAACTACCTACAGGCTACAGTTAGTCCAATTTGTGCTCAGTTAGGCAACCTTGTAGACCAAAACTAAGTCCCTATACTCTAGTATGTACAGTCGATCAAGTAAGTGCTTTACTTTTTTTTATCAATTCCAGTAATATAATAAAAACAATAAGGCTGATTGTCATAATGACTTTTAAGTGAAAATATCCTTTGATTAAGATTCCTATTGTGGTCTTTCTCCATCTTTACAAAATCGGCCCACCGTGAGACACGGACATATTTACTAATAGGACGAAATAATAAATTAAATAATCTATGAATTCGTTTATACCATCACTACTACTTTATATATATTTTGTATAGATATGCGGACCGCACGGTCAGATCGCACGCACGCGCAATATATAGAGACCGACAATGTTGTTCATTCATAATGCGGGCTGCGTTCAATTTGACCTGACCGCGACCGCAGAACGCATTAATTGTGGCAAAACGCAAATATTTTATTGTAAAAAATTCGTGGGGTGCTTTTTAAGATGTTATCAAAATGATAATCCTTGACAATTGACACCATGCACCCCACGCTTTTTAGGGTTCCGTAGTCAGCTAGGAACCCTTATAGTTTCGCCATGTCTGTCCGTCTGTCTGACTGTTAGTACTAGAAAGCTGTAATTTGGCAAGAATATATATATCAGTCACGCCGACAAAGTGGTTCAATAAAAAAAACTAAAAAAAATTTTTTTAGGGTACCTCCCATAGACGTAAAATGGGGGTGATTTTTTTTTTCTCGACTAACCCTATAGTGTGGGGTATCATTGGATAGGCATTCAAAAATAAATATGGGTTTACTAAAACCATTTTTTGATAAAGTTCATATTTTCAGAGATATTTACTCCGAAAGTTCAAAATAATGTGTCCCCCCCTCTAACTTTTGAACCGCACGTCTAAAAAATATGAAAAAAATCACGTAAGTTAAACTTAATAAAAACTTTCTAGGAAAATTATTTTCAACTTAATCGGTTGAGCAGTTTTTAACTTTTTATAAAAAAATATTTCTAAACCAAGATTACAATTTAACCGCCATTGCAAGCATTTTTTTTCTTTAAGTACCTATAAGATCACGCTAACAGTATCTTCTTTCAAATAAAAAAAATATTACATCTGAAAAACAATCAACATACATACTAGTTCAAGTAGACTGCATATTAGTTACCCAATTCGCCGATAGATGGCGCTGTACCGCCGACGTTGGGAGCAAAACAGCCACATTAATAAAGTATGCAAAGATTTTTTCGTACCTGCTACGGAACCACGGAACCCTATCTTGGGCGTGTCCGACACGCTCTTGGCCGGTTTTTTTATAATAAAATATTTTAAAGTATTATTATTTATTTTATCAATATTTAGAATTGTTTACAAATTTTGATCTGGATATAACAATATAATAATTGCTTATTAAGATTTTTTACTGCACTATAAGAATAGTGAATTGAAATTTATTATTATTATTTTTTATTTTTTTTAAAAGCGTGTTTTTTAGTTTCTTAAACTAGTATTCAATAAAAAGACTCGTCGAGATTGTTTACCATATTTCTAATGCTAAAAAAAAAACAAAGTATAGACTTGTTTTTATTAGATTTGAAACTTGGCATTATTATTTAATTAGTGTGGACCCTATTGTTTATGAAATAAACAATAGGGTCGACACTAATTTATACTGTTTATGAAATAAACAATAGTTTCGAAAAAAATAGGAAAACGTTCAATGAAGCATTATTCCGTAATAATCTAGAATAAAATTACCAAGGTACTTAGCTAATTATGACAATTACCTTGAACTGCCGTTGTCTTCATTCTAGTAGCTTTTATAGAATAAAGAGACACTGACGACTACTTATTTCCTTAGCTACTTATATTATGTCTCGTCATTCTATAAAATAGAGAATTTTTTAATTTCTAGAGCGCACTTTAGACCTGCATGATTTTTTTTGATTATTTTCTCGATTCTAACTATCAATAACTATCTGTGGTGTATCATCAATCATTTCACTGAACTAACCGCAGAAAATACACAGTGTAAACGGAAACAACGTTTTTAAGGTTGGGACTAGTTTACCTGCCTACATTCTACATCGGTAGCCGTTCCTCTAATTAAGGAACAGATGGCGCTAGACGTCGCTGCAGGTCTAGTCCAGCAGGGTAATTGTGTAACTTTTTTGACACTCGGCATCGGCAAAATGACAGGTTATTGTGTGGCTGTTACAGCTGACTGTTTCCGATACCTATTATCAGCCCATACCTTCCTTCCAGCAGGCTTATTGTCTAACGCTTCTGACGCTTGCCTTCGCAATCACTATTTCATTCTGTCGAACGGCATAAAATGATGACAGAAAGAGATGGTGAAAGCGAAGGCAAGCGTCAGAAGCGTTAGTCAATACGGCCTCTGGTCGGTCCCTCATGTCTGAGGATAATGGTCAATATCAGTTTTGCACCTGGAGCGGATAATCTGCCCCCACCGGTTCCTGTTCAGCGCATCTCTTCGTACCGTGTAGAATTTGGTGGACGACGAGTCTTTTATTTGATCGGTCCACCTCGTTGGTGTAGTGATCGACCGCGCGGTCTTCTGGCTTCGGTGTTCCCAGCCGCAATCAGTTTCTCTAGACTTTCATCACCTTTACGCACTGTACGTTTACTTTTAGTTTACCACTGACAGAGTGCTTGCCTTCATTTCATTTCCAACTTTAATACCATACAAATAAAGTAGTTATTACAAAATCTGCAAACGTGGGTAACAGTATTCTAAAATTGGCTTTATTTGTAGGTCGTTAAAGTTGAATATGAAATGAAGGCAAACCATCTGTCAGTGGTAAACTTTATGTAATTTTACTGTACCTACAAGAACTGTCAAAATGAACGTGATGACGATTGCGAGGGAGTTAAACAATTAGCCTGCTGGAATCACCGCAAAAGTCGAATCTACGTAGGAACTACCTATTGTAATCTATGCCTTCGTGTTGTAACGCCCACGTCTTCAATTTTCTAGATTTCTTTGTAGGTAGAAAATTACTGCAATCATCCATGATACGTGGCTCAGTTCAGCTGTTGCTTGATTATGTCAATTGCTATTTGAACATTCTCATTGTAGAGTTCACAGTCTAATATCAAAGCACGTGATACTGGAGATGGCAACGCGTAATTTCCCTCTGTAAATAAATAAAATCGACATCACCTAATTAGTTCTAACACATTTTTAGTTGTGTGTGTGTGTGCAAGCTCTATTCCTGAGTACATTTATATACTGTCGTTTCTTGAAAAAACATTTTCTATTCTTACAATAAATAAATAAAATAAATAAATAAATATGAGCTGCATACGGACTGCGCGCACTCGGGTACGCGTACCCGGGCTTGCGTGTCCTGGAACGCCATGTCCGTACGCCATGTACGCGTACACTGTACACGTACACGTACACGTACACGTACTGTACACGTACACGTACACTATACGCGTACATGGCGTACGGACATGGCGTTCCAGGACACGCAAGCCCGGGTACGCGTACCCGAGTGCGCGCAGTCCGTACGCAGCTTTAGGGGACAATCTTACACAAATCGACCTAGTCCCAAACTAAGCAAAGCTTGTACTATGGGTACTAGACGACGATAAACATACTTATATAGATAAATAAATACTTAAATACATAGAAAACATCCATAACTCAGGAACAAATATTCGTGCTCATCACACAAATAAATGCCCTTACCATAATATATATATTATTACATTAATATACTTACTGTAAATAATAGTTTAAAAAATGTAAAAAACCCGCTTTAAAAATATAAAAAAATATATATATTTTTTTCTTTTATACTATATAGGCTTGCGTTTGGCCACAATCACGCCTGATAGAAAGCGAAGATGAGGCCTACGATGGAGCACGCTTGCCTAGTAAATGCTCATTCATCCTAGACTTGAAAGCGGCCAAATTGTAGTGTTCAGGGAACACAGTCGCAATTCACTATTCTTATAGTGCAGTAAAAAATCTTAATAAGCAATTATTATATTGTTATATCCAGATCAAAATTTGTAAACAATTCTAAATATTGATAAAATAAAATATAATAATAGTTTAAAATATTTTATTGTAAAAAAAGCGTGGGGTGCATGGTGTCAATTGTCAAGGATTATCATTTTGATAACATCTTAAAAAGCACCCCACGCTTTTTTTACAATAAAATATTTTAAACTATTATTATTTATTTTATCAATATTTAGAATTGTTTACAAATTTTGATCTGGATATAACAATATAATAATTTTTTACTGCACTATAAGAATAGTGAATTGAAATTTATTATTTATTATTTTTTTTTTAAAGCGTGTTTTTTATTTTTTTAGACTATTATTTTTCGCATGATTGTGTAAAAGCAATCTGTTTGCGCCTCGGCAAACATTGCCGAAGCGCTACAGTAGCGCCGCAGCCCGAACAACATTCTGAACCCGTCATTATTTTGGACGCGCAGCGCCCCATACGCGCGCTGCGTGAAGCTAGCCCACAGTCCGCACGTGTAAAAAGTCTGACAGTAAGCTTTGAATAATGTGACTTTGACTTCATTGCTACAACGTGCGAATCTACAGGCCAACATGTTACAACGCACGCACAGCGCCCGTCGCTCCCTTTCAATGTCTGGAACATCAAACATACTCTCAGTGACCCAGTGACCCAGGTACTTAAACTTGTCTACTCTTTTTAAAGGAGTACCGCAAAGCGTGATTGGGTGCATTATGTAGCTTTTACTACCCGTACGCTTAGTATCAGTTTTACTTCACCAAAATACTTCTCGATCGCGTTTACGTTAAAATTTCAATTCTATGGAAACATGGACGCGCGGCCGTGTAGGCGCTGTCCATGTTTCCCTAGTAATTGATTGTTTTACGTAAACGCGATCGAGAAGTATTTTGGTGAAGTAAAACTTATACTAAGCGTACTGCTTTAAATTGCAAGAGCTCACTTTTTGACGTGTTATACCTGAGTCCATGGGCCCCAGCATATGTTTCACAAACACCATATACCACCTATGTTTAACATGTCCATGATTGGTGCTGTCACGTTACCTGTTTTGCCCACAAACTATTTTAGCCCCTTGATGGTAATTTAACCAAATATTTGGCTAAATCAATAAATGCCGGTCGCCAAAAAGTTGACCCACGTTCAATCGTAAAATAGTTAGGCTTATTTGTATGACTATTTTCGTGTGACAACGGAAACCTTTCATTCAAATTTCAACTTCCATCTTTAAGGTGTACTACTTTTTGAACTGCATCCTCTTGACGAGATTAAAAATATTGACTTCAGTGCGATGTTTGCCCCAGTTTCACCGGACATATCCAAATAAACATTCACTTTGCACTTTGGTGCAGAAAATCCTAGCTTCTCAGTTTCAAGTTTATGTGACACTTATGCTAAAATTATACCACGTGTGAGTTTAGCATAAAACGTGGATTCTAAAGGAATTTAAGATTGCATTTTACGTTTTGCGCGGCACAGCTAAGGCGTGCTTATAGGTTATTTTTTATGAAATAAACGTATATAAACTAAATGTGCGGATTGTATCTTTACGTGTGATATTCGTAATTCCATTCGTAACATACATCGTTCCTTCCACTTCGTTTAGGTACACGGCGCCACTAAAATCATGCGATTTCATTTTACTGCACCGTACGGAACCCTTAAAAGTAATAAAAGAAGGAAACAAAGTAATAAATAAATTTAGGTAGTAAACAGTGTTTTTTGAATCATGAGTAAGATAGGTATTTGTTTAACTATTGCATGATTTTGTTAGTAAAAGTAAAAGTACACTGGTTTAACAATGATCTTATGTCTATTGCTACGTAATTTTGATTTATCTTGTAAAATATAAATCTAACTTCATTGTTAATAGAGCCTGAAAAGCCCACAATACTAAATTTAGTCAGGTTGATATATTTCATTTATCTCTCAGTGGGTTTAAGTGTAACTTTAAGTCACTTATGGATGGATAACATCTCATTTCCTTTATCCAAAATTGTATAATTATGTATATAAATGTATTTGTTTTTAGTCAGCATTCTGTTTTTCGGCTCATATTTTCCCGTTTGTTTGTTTTTACGTATAATTGTATTAATAACTGGTGGCAGCTTCGTTAGTTTATGTGAATTGTAACTATGTTTAGGTTTAAGAATAATGTACCGTTTGTGCCCAAATAAACATTAAAACATTTAAAACACAAAATAAATAAAGAAATGAACATCCAGATATCTTGACACACTTTCTCATTGGGAATTGGGATTTTTCCGCGTGAGAACTATAGGTACGGCCCAACCCCTCTCATTCTGAAGCCTGCGCCGTGTTAGTGGAACGTATACCTATAGGCTGTGATGACTATATAATATAAGTAGAATAGGATTATGGTCTTTTATGGGAAAGCTTACTGAAATCCATCGCATACCGAACGTTTAAATGCAAATCTTCAAGTCAAAGGTCAGTTTAATTTAAGACTAGTTCCAATAGCCCAGTTTCTGAGCTAAACCCCACGCCCTTCTGGATCTAATTTGCCTAGATCCCGGCCCAGACCGCAAAGTGCCGACAAACAAAAGCCCGTCAATTGCAAGCCGAAGCTCCTCAAGTGTGTAATTCGAGACGAAATTAATATCTGTGTGTAACACTCGTTTATTTCAAATTGAAACAGGTTTTAGTACTTCTAACACAAAATAAAAAAGCAAAATGTTGTCTTTGTAAGTAATTAAGCCGCAAAGTTTCCGCTAGGAACTAAGGCGCGAGCTCTCTCATTCTGAGAGGAGGCCTGTGCCCTGCGGTGGGACGTCTATAGGTTGGGATGATGAAGCCGCAAAAGGGTGTTTTATACCAGCGCTTTCATTGCCAAGAATACGTCACGAGAAAATTTGTAGAAAGTAATAAATAAATACATTAAATACGACGATAAAAAAAGATAGGTATAAATGACAAAAATTACATGAATGTTAAAACATATATTTTAATTATCAATGAACTGAAACAATTACTTTGCTCACCCGCGACCTTACTATATGATAGCTACATGTTATGCAAGAAATGTGTGGTCATGCAGTTCCTCCACCTCCACACTGTAATCACACTAACTGGCTCATTTCGTGTCAACACAGCCAGAGCCATAATAGATGGCCATAGAATAGATGGGGATTCAATAAATTATATTTCATTGTCGTTAAAATATCTATTTGTTACAGAAATTTATGAGATCCCTTCATAGGAGTTTACAATATCAGAAAAGTGAAATTTTGTTGGTTTGTTGGACATGTTGAATTAATTACAAGAGGGAGGCAAACGTACAAGCGGGTCATCTGATGGAAAATGATCACCAGCGCTCATAAATATCAACAACTCAAAGAGAGTCACTGATCTGTTGCCGGCCTTTAAAATGGAGAGTTAATAGGGGAGAGGTAATGGGCCCCCGGCGCTCTCACTGACCGTACGAAACGCAGCAGGAGTAGGTACTGCTGCTTCACGCCGGTATTCTGTGAGAGGGTGGTTCTGCCCCGGAATGGCCGGCCAACCACTACAAAAATTTGTATTCTATGGAATTTTTTGTTCTATGGAATTCATCAGATCATCTGGTCATATTACTAAAGACAACCTAAAATTCTAAATTACTAAATTTACTTTTCAATGCTGAATCATAAATGTCATTTGGAAAGTGAGTAAAACTACCTTTTATGGTACCTCTATTTTTAGAAATTAAACTTTATATTTCCACACAGATAAAACTGCACGCACGCCTTTAAGAAGAAGAAGAAGAAGGTTTATAAAGATTTTTTCATAAGATTGTATGGAAAATATTTTGATAACATTTTCATTTTTAATGTAAAAACTCACTTTGACAAAATTATCTTTGGTACACCGCTAGCGGGCTGCGGTTAAAACAAAAGCGTATATTCATACTTATTTTTATTTAAAAATCCGGCCAAGTGCGAGTCGGACTCGCGCACGAAGGGTTCGTACCATTATCTCTAAAACGGCAAAAAATCACGTTTGTTGTATGGGAGCCCCCTAAAATATTTGTTTTATTTTAATTTAATTATTTATTTATAAAGTGAAATAATATATATAACTAAATATTCTTTGATTATTTCAAGCGTCTACCTGTTGCCGTTACAAATATCGAGCAAAAACGAGCAAAAAAAGTCACGTTTGTTGTATGGGAGCCCCCTTAAATATTTATTTTATTCTGTTTTTTAGTATTTTTTGTTATAGCGGCAACTGAAATACATTGTGAAAATTTCAACTGTCTAGCTAACACGGTTTATGAGATACAGCCCTGTGACAGACGGACGGACAGACGGACGGATAGCGAAGTCTCAGTAATAGGGTCCCGTTTTTAACCGACTTCAAAAAAAGGAGGAGGTTCTCAATTCGGTTGTATGATCTTTTTTTTTTTTTTTTTTAACGTGTGTTACCTCAGAACTCCGTCATTTATGAACCGATTTGGAAAATTCTTTCGTTGTTTGAAAGCATATGCTTCAAGGTTGGTCCCGTTGTTACCGGAATCCAGTTCTGATGATGGGATCCATGAGGAATTGAAGGAACTCTTCAAAAGTTCAAGGGAAATGTAAAGCGATTTTAGTATTTTCAGTGACAAATCGAGCATTTGCATTCATAAAGTGTCATTTGGTAAACTAGATCTGATGAAGAAGACCGCAGATGGCCAACGGAACTCCTCAACGGGTCAAATCTTGCAAGTTGAATTTGACTCACTTCCCGGTTTCTGATTGATTTCATATTTTACATGCATGTGTAAATCAGGTGACAATGCAATATTATTGTGACATGGAGCTAATCTGATGATGGAGTTGGAAGGTGGCCATAGAAACTCTGTAATAAAACAACACAACCCCGTCGAGTTTGGGTTCATTTGAAACGTCTTGACGAGCACTTTGATCCCAGATGGTAACCAGGGTCTGATGATGGAGCTGGAAGGTGGCCAAAGTTACTCCATAAAGTAACGGCACTTACCCCATCGAGTACGGACTCATTTGACTCGTCTCAACGAGTACTTTGGTCCTAGATGGTAACCAGGGTCTGACAATGAAGTTGGATGGTGACCATAAGAACTCCGTAGTAAAACGACATAACCCCATCAAGTTTGGTCTCGTTTGATTCGTCTTGATAAGTACTTTGGTAACCAGAGGCAAAAAGTACAGTCAGTAAAGAGTGCCAGTCCAGGCCATTAGCAACAACTAAAAAGAAAAAAATAAAAAATTTTAAATAAAAATAAAACCGCCTTCAAAAAACACCCAAAAAAAACTTGGAAATAAAAAAAATTTAAATAAAAAATAAAACCTCCTTCAAAAAACCCCCAAAAAAACATAAAATAATAATTGATTGAACCGACCACAATAAGCATGAAAATATCTTTCTACTAA
Source organism: Archips crataeganus (assembly GCA_947859365.1). NCBI lineage: Eukaryota > Metazoa > Arthropoda > Insecta > Lepidoptera > Tortricidae > Archips > Archips crataeganus. Next base: position 19,933,901 of record OX402059.1, on the reverse strand, counting down.
TCTGTTTGAAGTTGGTGCCTCAGCACGAGCCAGCAGGAGTGGACCTAGTAATCTAACTTACCTACATACCTATTATAGGGCTTCTACACTCCTGCTGGCTCGTGCTGAGGCACCAACTTCAAACAGATTAGTAGAAAGATATTTTCATGCTTATTGTGGTCGGTTCAATCAATTATTATTTTATGTTTTTTTGGGGGTTTTTTGAAGGAGGTTTTATTTTTATTTAATTTTTTTTTTTACCCTTTGGGTACGAAACCCTAAAAAGACGAAAAAATCCAAAACAACGCGAGTAATCCTGGCAAATTCCTTTCTTTGTCATTTTTGGGTTGTATTACGTTTTAACTTAAAATTCTTTGTACCCAAAGGCATGCAGTAAAAGAGCATGGGAATGAGTAGGAAAAATATAATGCTGATGAAAATTTGTGCGGCTACTGTGCTAAGCTAGGACAATTTACATAGCTTAGAACGGTTGGCACATGGTATTTTCAAAGGTTGCAAAAAAAGTATAGAAAAAGTAGTCAAATACGAACCGGTTTCCAAAGTTGACCCTAAAGGTAGTAAACCTATAGTAGTTCGTCATTTATTTTCTCGGTGACAGCTCCCGTAGAATGTAACTGCGTTTAGTTACGCAAAAATTAACTTTTAAATGCGAGATCTAAAAAATACGACAACTGCCTAATTTTGTTCCTTGATCCTATATAATATTCATCTAAGACAAATTGAGTCCATATATGCAGTAGTTTTTTTTAAAGTACGATAAAAAATAAACGTTTCAATAAAGTAACATTATATTGCAATACAATGATTGCCATAGAATGTAACTTTATTGAAACGTTTATTATTTAACGTACTTTAAAAAAAACTACTGCATATATGGACTCAATTTGTCGATGAATATTATATAGGATCAAGAAACAAAATTAGGCAGTTGTCGTATTTTTTATACCTCACATATAAAAGTTAATTTTTGCGTAACTAAACAAAGTTACATTCTACGGGAGCTGTCACCGAGAAAATAAATGATTGTAAATACTATAGTAACTCTAAAGCTTAAAGTATGTATGTATGTATTGTTATACCTCACACCTCCAACCAGTACAGGTGACGTCCAATGAAACTCATTTCTTCAATCAACCTACTTGTCGCGGAGTATTCCTAGGTTCACAGTAAAATTCATAGCGACAAAGTATTTAGTCTAGATTTCAGGTATATCAGTAAACAAAGCATTTTACTTTCAACTAGGAATGTGTAAACAAGTTAGCTATGAAGTATCTTTTTTTGTACTTATTTTTTTCAACTTCATTTTTTTTTATTACTTTTACGGTCATCCCGTGAAATCATACATTTCGTACTAAATACAAACTGAAATATAGATGCACAGAAAAAACCCCAGAAAAAAGACCAATGCTGGGAATCGAACCCAGGTCCTCAGCATTCCGTGCCGCGTGCCATACCCCTACACCACCACTGGTCTAGAGATTAGACACGAATCTTTCCTATACATCATACATTTCAATCTGCTAAATCATCACCTTATGCAGTGACAAGCGCACATCTATGTTACACCCTCATCGAGAGATTTTAACACTCCTTCGGAACTAACCGCTCACCTGGACAAGAGATGGCGCTACTGTGCAACTTTAAACAAGTTAGCTATGAAGTATCTTTTTTTGTACTTATTTTTTCAAACTTCATTTTTTTTATTACTTTTACGGTCATCCCGTGAAATCATACATTTCGTACTAAATACAAACTGAAATATAGATGCACAGAAAAAACCCCAGAAAAAAGACCAATGCTGGGAATCGAACCCAGGTCCTCAGCATTCCGTGCCGCGTGCCATACCCCTACACCACCACTGGTCTAGAGATTAGACACGAATCTTTCCTATACATCATACATTTCAATCTGCTAAATCATCACCTTATGCAGTGACAAGCGCACATCTATGTTACACCCTCATCGAGAGATTTTAACACTCCTTCGGAACTTACCGCTCACCTGGACAAGAGATGGCGCTACTGTGCAACTTTAAACAAGTTAGCTATGAAGTATCTTTTTTTGTACTTATTTTTTTCAACTTCATTGTTTTATTACTTTTACGGTCATCCCGGTTTTCTGTGCATCTATATTTCAGTTTGTATTTAGTACGAAATGTATGATTTCACGGGATGACCGTAAAAGTAATAAAAAAAATGAAGTTGAAAAAAATAAGTACAAAAAAAGATACTTCATAGCTAACTTGTTTAAAGTTGCACAGTAGCGCCATCTCTTGTCCAGGTGAGCGGTTAGTTCCGAAGGAGTGTTAAAATCTCTCGATGAGGGTGTAACATAGATGTGCGCTTGTCACTGCATAAGGTGATGATTTAGCAGATTGAAATGTATGATGTATAGGAAAGATTCGTGTCTAATCTCTAGACCAGTGGTGGTGTAGGGGTATGGCACGCGGCACGGAATGCTGAGGACCTGGGTTCGATTCCCAGCATTGGTCTTTTTTCTGGGGTTTTTTCTGTGCATCTATATTTCAGTTTGTATTTAGTACGAAATGTATGATTTCACGGGATGACCGTAAAAGTAATAAAAAAAATGAAGTTGAAAAAAATAAGTACAAAAAAAGATACTTCATAGCTAACTTGTTTAAAGTTGCACAGTAGCGCCATCTCTTGTCCAGGTGAGCGGTTAGTTCCGAAGGAGTGTTAAAATCTCTCGATGAGGGTGTAACATAGATGTGCGCTTGTCACTGCATAAGGTGATGATTTAGCAGATTGAAATGTATGATGTATAGGAAAGATTCGTGTCTAATCTCTAGACCAGTGGTGGTGTAGGGGTATGGCACGCGGCACGGAATGCTGAGGACCTGGGTTCGATTCCCAGCATTGGTCTTTTTTCTGGGGTTTTTTCTGTGCATCTATATTTCAGTTTGTATTTAGTACGAAATGTAGGAATGTGTACATACAATGTACCCACATTCCTTTCAGCAACGAAACCCTCAGGTTCCTTCGGAGGACCTCCCAACTCCCCTTATCGAGCTCAGTTTTACATTCAATTCATATTTCCATTCTGTGCCATATTCAGTTGCTTTCAACATTACTTATATGCTTTGCCTTCTGATTTTTCTATTCGTACTAGCAATACATCAAATTACTCACCGATCTTCAGGTGTTGAACTTCAGCCGGACCAGAGACTCTCCAACTCACCCTCTTGGTGACCGCTTCCTATTTTCTCTACTTTTTTATCTTCTCCTGCAATCGTACCAACATTATGGCACCCCTCAGTAGTGTTACTAGCACACAAATTTAATATGATGTGTTTCTACTTACCGTTTTGATGTTCTCGCGACAATTCGCGACACTACTTTAATCCTTCAATTCCAAGAGCCAATTTTAAACTTATAACCTTCTATTACACGAGAACTAGTCCACACCTTGGGAGATCATAAATGACTGCGGAAACTATTTCCCAACAGACTATGATTTTAAAAATCTCCCACTTAAAAGATGGACCAATGGTGATCCAGTACAAATGGCGCCCTCTAAACTACGCGCCAATAATGTTCGTTCGGAAATCGTTTCCGTACTGACAACAAAGTATTTCAACAAAAATATAACGAATCATTGCAAGTATTAATAATTAATTACATTACAAATATTATAGTTAACATCTGATTAAATAAATGATTATAATCTATGACATAAAACACTGATTACTTACATGTAAACTCTTTATTGTACAAAAATAAGGAAAAAAAGTAATCTGCCAGTTAACCCTTTTTTTAAATTTTGGAGTAATAAGGTAAAAAAATCGTTCATTAATATGAACCTCTACAGTCTACTAAGTAACGCTTGAAGTAATCAGTTTCTTGGGCAGTTTTTTGTAAAAAAAATTGATCAAATGCGGGTAGTTCGAGATACGGGTGCTGATTCTAATCGGAATCAAGTGCGGGTAGTTCGAAGGAATCGAGCGGCTAAACGAACTTGACACCCTACACTTCAGTCAACTTGTGACCACGGCCGCTGCAATGTAGCCGAAACGTCGAGGTAAATATTGTTTGCGTGATAAGTCCCGTTTGGTAAAATAATAATGAGTGAAAATCATGAAAGTTTAAAACAGTATAATGTAGTTTTTTTTTTATGTTGCCAACGTGTAATAATATGCTTGGGTGGAAGGTCAGTCACTTATCTGTGACCGCAGGGTGATATTTTAATTTTAACCCTGAAATTGCTCTGGCCATTTCAGCCTAATTGCTCTTTGTAATTTCGCTGCTTTAAAAGGGTTCATGCTATTTATTTGACAATATACGCGGTGTTACGAGCATGATTGTCTTGCTGATGCGTCAATTATCGTATACCTACCATAACAAGACATGTTATGACTTTAACATTCTAGATAGGATATTTTCCGTGACTAGATCTTAGAATTGGTAATTTCTTAACGATCGCTTTATTTTATTAAATGATTGCATTGTGAAATACGAGTACAGTATGTAAATCTACAACTCATCCTCTTAACTCGTTGACAGCTGAGTCAAATATATTACTTATGCCACCGTTATGTAACCGTTTGGTAATCTAATTTATCGATTATCTTTCAATTTATAATTTTATAGAAATTACGACATTATACTTTTTTAGGCCGTGGTGGCCTAGTGGTTTTACCTACGGCCTCTTAAGCAGAGGGTCGTGGGTTCAAGTCCCGGCTCGCAAGTCTGACTTTTTCGGAATTTATGTGCGAAATTACATTTGAAATTTACCATGAGCTTTACGGTGAAGGAAAACATCGTGAGGAAACCTGTATAGAACTGCGAAGAAATTAAATGGTTTGTGTAAAGTTCCCAATCCGCACTGGACCCGCGTGGGAACTACGGCCCAGTATCTCATTCTGAGAGGAGGCCTGTGCTCTGCAGTGCTGCAGTGGGACGTATATAGGCTGGGATTATACTTTTTTAAAGTCAACTAACACTAATAAGTAAAAAAAAACCGGCCAAGAGCGTGTCGGACACGCCCAAGGTAGGATTCCGTAGCCATTACGAAAAAATCAAGTAATATTTTTCTAAGGATTTCGTATGTGTACGGAATCATCTAAGTTTAGGTATGTTTTATACCTTAGGCTACTATTTACTCTAAAACTACAAATAATTTCCAAGCAATCTTAGCCGCTATAATTTTCCTAGTAAATTTGATATATTTACTACCATTCTGATTTTTATCAAATTTTTCCGCCCAACAGTTTAGATTTTAGAGGGGGAGACGGTCGATTTTAAAGTTGAATATTTCGCAAACAGATAACTGAATAGAAAAATCATTTTAGCAACCCCACAATGGTTCTCTAAGACCTATCCAACGATACCCCACACTATAGCGTTAGTCGAGAAAAAAAAATCACCCCCACTTTACGTTTATGGGAGGTACCCTAAAAAAAATTGTTTTAGTTTTTTTTATGTAATCACTTTGTCGGCGTGACTGATATATATATTCATGCCAAATTACAGCTTTCTAGTACTAACAGTCTCTGAGCTGTCCGCTGTCCGTCTATGTGTCACTGCGCTCTATCTCTTCAATTTCAAAGAAATATGAACGAGTTTTCGTCAGCGTTTTTAACTAGATTTAATAATGACTTGAACTAAGTGTCGATCTTATGTTTTACTGAACTATTTTAAAATATTGTACGAAGCTTTCTCGAGAAAGAGGACAATCGACGAATCCGCCTCGGCTGGGCAGCGTTTGGGAAGCTCCGCAATATCTTGTCATCCAATATACCGTAATGTCTCAAGTCAAAAGTCTTTGAACAGTGTGTGTTGCCAGTGATGACTTAATGGCACTGAGACGTGGCCGCTAACGATGGGCCTTATAAAAAAGCTCAAAGTCAGTCAGAGGGCAATGGAGAGGGCTATGCTCGGAGTTTCTCTGCGGGAACGCATTAGAAATGATGAAATCCGCGCAAAAACTAAAGTCACCGACATAGCTCAAAGAATCGTCAGACTCAAGTAGCAGTGGGTAGGGCACATCGCTCGTAGAACTGTTGGCCGATGGGGTCAAAGGGTTCTCGAGTGGCGTCCACGAACGAACCGGAAGACTCAGCAAGCTACAAGCTTTTATCTACTGTTAATATTTAGGTATTTTGGGATTTGGTTCTTTTGCGATGAAGGTGTTGCGATGTTTAGTTATTATGAAACAATGACATTTTAAAATTCAGTCGTATTAAAAATCCGGTATAAAAATATAGGTATTTTGGGATTCAGCCATTTTGACACCAAGTTATTTTGAGATCTAGGTATGTTGATAATATGGTATAACGAAATCAAGGTAAAATGAAACCTAAACGCCAGTGATCACAAAATGTTTTTCCCATTTTGTAAACAATACAAACATACAAACGTTGTAAATTAAATAAAAGCTTGTTGTAAAGCCAAAATCGGCCAGGATGTCTGAATATACAAATCCCTACGTAATTATTATGTCTAATATGTATTATAGTTCCGAAAATGTTTAAATAAACGCGAGACGCTACTAGATTTACATACTAAGTACATTTTAAGCTCAAGTCTAAAATAAACAGATAACTAAATGTCTGTTAAGCCCTAGAGCAACGCCGCCGTAGCACTTCGTAGCAGATTGAAGCATCGCGTAGCATCGTAGCGCTACGAAGTTGGAAAGTAATAATGATTTATTATTAATGAGACAGTGTATTAACAAGAAAGTGATCGTTCGCACAACTACTTTTTTAATGAATACAGGTTCCCTGCCCCATGTGGCACACATGTGCCTCATAGGTGACTACTGGTACGTCCATGAGGCACGACTACGAGCGTTTAATGTCATTCATTGGGACGTGTCGATAGAACGTTGCGCATTTGCTTCGGGACAGGGAACCTGTTACTTAATATCACAAAGTAATTAAATATGATAGGACCATTCTACTTTTCGTTGACCAGTCATTTTTAGTAATGTGCTCTTCAAATATTTTTTTTACAAAAACGGTAAAGTGCTCGGTTTTATCATTAAAGATTTAAATAGGCACATAATTAAGCTTATATTTAAAATTATCACTACGCATAAAAAGTAATCATTATTATCTATAATATAAAAGAAGAAACTGACTGACTGACTGACTGACATATCAACGCACAGCCCAAACCACTGGGCCTAGAGATTCCAAATTTGGCATGTAGGTTCCTTATAAGGTCTAGGGGTGCACTAAGAAAGGATTTTTCAAAATTCACTCCCTAAGGGGGTGAAACGGGGGTCCAAAGTTTGTATGGGGAAACAAGATTAGTTCGACTATTTTATTCGAAACTTCACAGAAGTACTCCTAATAATAAATGAGTAAACACGTGTTTCAGGTTTTTTGAGAATTCAACCCCTAAAAGGGGGGAAAGGGGTAACAAAGTCTGAAAATCAACATGGGTGTTGTTTCTATGGTTTATCGGGTCGCTGGTTATGAAAACAACAACGGTTTTAAAATCCGACGTGGCAGACGTAAAATACCATCTCCCTGGATGGGGTGCGATGGGGTTGAAATGTCTAAATAAACTAAATGACTGTTGATATATCAACGCACAGCCCAAACCACTGGACCTAGAGACTTGAAATTTTGCACAAAGATACCTTATGCAATGTAGGCATCCATTAAGGAAGGATTTTTGGGAATTCCCACGGGAACGGGAAAAAACGGGATTTATATATTCGATTCCGAGTGACCCTATCTCAGTAACTATAATAACTAGACTCTTCAAATTTGATACACAAGTAGGTATTACATTAGTTAAAACATTAATTTCAGGATTTTTCAAAATTCGCACGGGATAAGGAAAAAACGAGATTTATATATTCAGTTCAACGGGATCCTATGAACTATAATTACTAGACTCTTCAAATTTGGCATAGAAGTAGGTAATTCTAATAGTAAAAAACAAGTTTAAGGATTTTCGGAAATTCCCACGGGATAAGGAAAAAACGGGATTTTTCGTTTTACTGGTCGTAGAAAGCTGTAATTCGGCATGTAGGTTGCTTGGGGAGTGTAGAGCAGGATTGAGAGAGGAATTTCCAAAATTCCCACGGGAACGAGAAAAACAGGATTTTTCATTTTACTGGTCGTAGAAAGCTAAAATTCGGCATGTAGGTTGCTTGGGGAGTGTAGAGGAGCATTGAGAGAGGACTTTCCCAAATTCCTACGGGAACGGGAAAAAACGGGATTTTGTTTTACTGGTCGTAGACAGCTGAAATTCGGCATGTAGGTTGTTTGGGGAGTGTAGAGGAGCATTGAGAGAGGACTTTCCAAAATTCCCACGGGAACGGGAAAAACGGGATCTTTCGTTTTACTGGTCATAGAAAGCTGAAATTTGGCATGTAAATTCCTTGGGGAGTGTAGGGGAACATTAATAAAACATTTCCCGAAATTCTTACGGGAACGGGAAAAAACGGGATTTTGCGTTTTACTGGTTGTAAAAAGCTAAAATTTCAAAATGCATAAGTTTATACTGTAAGTAGGCCGCAAAGGGCTCTTTAACCGACTACTAAAAAAGGAGGAGGTTATGCATTCCACTTTATGTATTTTTTTATGTAGGTATGTTCACCGATTTCTCGGTCAATTGTCGACCTGCTTGCTTGCTTGATATCTTGGTTCTTTGGAATACTCATGGTACACGCGAGCGAAGCCGCGGGCAAAAGCTAGTTATCTATAAAGTAGGTAACGCAGTGGACATGCGTGTCCCCGCCATTTGTATGGAAATTGGTGTATTTTCCGCTGATTTACCAATTTTTTCCACAAAATTTCTTTGAATTTAAAGTTTTTTTGCTTTAAAATATTAAATTTAGTTATTTCAATTTTCATTTAAGTTATTTACACTTGAAAAAAATGACCAGGTATGCCTTATATTTCACGAAAGATTAATGGTTACTTAAAAGTAGAATGGCCCGATTATCTATATTGCTGAAATTACGACGTTTCGACCACATTGCTGCGGCCGTGGTCACAAATATAGACGAGTATCTACCTAGTGTGTGGTTGAAAAGTCGAGGTAATTTTAGCACTAGATAAGTAGTACTGATTAAGTCTTGACTTGAAATGCGACTCGTGACAGTTTAAAACGTTAATTTTGTCTAGTATTTTTTTCAGTATTTGTATACACAAAGTTTTTTTTGTTATTATTCCAGTGCTTTTCTATTTAGTTTATTACCCGACTGTCGTAATAAGGTTATGTTTTTCGAGCAATTTTTGTATTTGTGTCTATGTATGTATGTGTGTATATAATAATCATGTAACATTCTTTGGCCCTGTAGCCTAAAGCACTCGATGGATTTTAAAGTGTGAGGTGTCATTAGATCGTAGGGTGTTTATTTCGGTTAATTCCCGTGGACACGGGAAGCACGCAGGAAATCACAAATTTCGGGAAGGTACTATTTATTATGTTTTGAAAACTTTCTATTGAATTTGAGTTTAAATCCGGTACTTATAATTATGTAAGTCGTCGATTCAAAGAAGAATGTGTATCGTAAATAAATTAATTTGAAGCATGGGGTCCACTTTTAAGGGTTGGTAAAATATTTTTTTTACGCAGTCGGTTTTTTTTTTCAAAACAGTTCTACAATGTTATTTCGTTCACTGAGGTTGAAATTAAATTTGAAACAATTGAAACATGCTCAGCGAAACTTTCAATATAATACAAACAACACGGCCGAACTCAATCTAAAAACAAGAAGTTTAGTAACCACATAGTAGAACTTCAAGCCTGACGGCAAACAGAGTAAGCTCTAGCAATTTTAGAGCTTGCAGCCGAGAGTAATTTTGTAAAATTGCTAAGATTAAGGAAAATCTGCATGCACGAAAATGACGTGGCTTGACGTAAAATTTCATGTTCAAAAAGCTGAAAAGTGACAAAAAAATGTAGATTATTTTTAGTCAAATTTCAAACATTTTACTTTATAAGTCAACAAACACGACGCGATATAAAGTCACCGACATAGCTCGAAGAATCGGCAGACTCAATTGGTAGTGGGCAGGATACATTGCTCATGGAACTGACGGCTGATGGGGCTAAAAGGTTCCAGAGTGACGTCCACCGGCCGGAAGACGCAAAGCAGGTAGGCCTGGCTAAGGTTGGTGGAGCAACGAACTGGGGCTAAATTCAGGAACGGCCCAACACGGTTTGCGAGCGGTAATTCAATCGTTTGCGAGAGGATAGGAATGGGTTGAGCTTGGGATGAGCCTTATTTTCCTGTTAATTCGCTTTGTAAATAAATAAATGAATTAATAAATAAGACTCATCCCAATCTCAGCCCAAACCTCCCGCAAACCAGTGATTTTTGACGTTCCTGAATAGCAGTTCATTCCTATCCTCTCGCAAACGATTGAATTAGCGCTCGCAAACCGTGTTTGGCCGTTCCTGAATTTAGCCCCTGGTGAAGGTTGTGGAAATGCGTTGGATGCGAATGATGCAGGTCCGGTCTGTTTGGCTAACATTCGGGGAGGCCTATGTTCAGCAGTGGACGCCTTTGGCTGAAATAATGATGATGAGGATAATTCTATTTATTTCAACGCCTTACGCTTTTATTTCGCTTGACATTTTTATTCCTCTTATTACTTTGTTCTATGATTGGTACTTAGTAGTAGCGCCAATACTTGCTAATAAAACATCACCCTGGGGACATAATTTATTACCGAATTTTGTTCAAGAAAAAGTACCAGAGACATAAGACCGGGCAAATTAAGCGGACAATATTTAGGGACGGACGGATTTTGTCGAGCAGAGAGTACAAGGGTCGGGTTGGAACCCAATTAATTCCATAGGCACCTTCGTACATGCCCTTCGGACAAGTTTTTCCGTTCCTGCGTACGCCAAAATTTAATCTACCGAGGGTTTTATAAGAAAAGGGCGTCTGGGTTAACATAATAATGTAACTAGGTTATGAAAGTATTTAATATGATGGCATGTTAATATGATTTTTTGTGGAGATTTCGGGCTTTGTGCCACCGACCCGGGAGGGACATTCGGCTGTTATTAACTGTTGGGCGAAATATTGGTATATACTTTCCTCCTAAGAGGGTACGGTTCGCGACGTAGACGAAAGCAACATAATCATAACGGTATATTGCTAAAAAAATTCGACGTTTCGGACGTTTTCTAGTGGTCATAATGACGAATACTAGTAGTAGATTCTACTTCTCTGGTAATCTAGGAATAAAAAGTAGCATCTATTCTGTTATTTTCAAGATCCAACTATCTATTTAGCAAATGTCATACAAATCTGTCTGCCGTTTTAGCAAACTTTCATATTTATGGATGTAAACCGTGATTCTTTCAGAAATATGCGCATCGCTGAATATCGCTGTAGCAACTGCATCGAATAATCGAGAACTCAAAAAGTCCCGTTGGCAATTATGGAGAGTACTCTCGTAATACTTAAAATTTATAATAAATAACAGATCTAAAATCTAAAATCACAATAACGAAAGTATGAAATAACGGTAGACGATATAGGTACCGAAAATTTAAATAACTATGTTTGTAAATAGTAACTAGGGTCCGTAGGGTCCGGTCAAACATAGTACTTCCTTAGTACTTTGAAAACTTCAAGTCAAATAAACATTCGGCATAATACACAATACAATACAATACAATACAACACAATACAATACAATACAATACAATACAATACAATACAATACATTACAATACGATACAATACAATACAATACAATACAATACAATACAATACAATACAATACAATATTGCATCCGGGTGAAGTTTGTGAATTAATAGATTTGGTAACTTTATGCATGAAACAAAATTATTTCCGGTTCAATGGTCTTTATTACTTACAGAGTGATGGTTTAGCTATGGGTTCACCTCTGAGTCCTTTAATGGCAGATATATTTATGGATCATTTTGAGAATCAGTATATTGTGGGTAATAGTAATATTGTGTACTATTTTAGGTTTGTTGATGATTTGATCCTATGCTGGAGAGGGAGTATGAGACAGCTTGACGTGTTTATTAATGGTTTGAATAACAAGCACGTAAAGATAAGGTTCAAAAAAGAATTGGAGGAAAATTGTTCGTTGAACTTTTTGGATTTAACGATTTCAAAATTAAATGGTAAACATCAATTTAAAATATACCGTAAGCCCACGTACACAGATGCTGTTATACCAGCATCTTCTAATCATCCGTGGCAGCATAAACTGGCTGCTTTCCATTGTTATGTTAATAGATTGTTGACTGTGCCTCTTTCTAAGGAACATTATGATTTAGAGTTGAGTACTATTTATCAGATAGCGATCTCAAATGGTTATACAAAATCAATGGTAGATAGTTTAGTTCAAAAGAAGCAGGCACGGTTATTAAATAGCATGCTTTACGCTGCGTTACCTTCTCAGTCTACTAACAAATATAGATCTAGCATCTCTTACGTCGGGGGTTTGTCTGATAAGATTTATGGCATTTTAAAATCAAACAATATTAATGTTGCCTTTAAGACTAACAACTCTTTGTACTCTAGGCTATGTAACCACAAAGAACAGGTAGATAAGGGAACTAGATCGGGGGTATACAAGCTTACTTGTAATGACTGCAATGGGATATACGTAGGACAGACAGGCCGAAGTTTTAATACTAGATTTAAAGAGCATGTTTCGGCATATAGGAATGAGCATCCAGATAGATCGAATTTTGCAAAACATTTGTTGGAATCAAATCATTCATTGTTAGATTCAGATTCTTATGAAGTGTTACATTATTGCGGCAAGGGGTTGCGTCTGGATGCTCTGGAATGCATGGAAATAATTAGGTACAACACTATGGGGTCTATTATTAATGAACAGGTAAATTTAGTATCTTCTCCTTTACTGCGGCTTGGGTCGAATTTGAACAGTTAGTATTAATTAAATATGCCTTATAAATAAATAAACAAAAAAAAAAATTCAAGGTAGTTTTAAATATGTCAATAAAAGTTAATTTTTGTGGGGTAGTTTGAGAATAAGAAAAATAAAGTGGGTACTTGAGAAGTTACAGTGACAAGTTAAAACATTTGTTTTGGTTTGTTAGTTTAACGTTTGGTAGCATAGCATACGGTTGTGGTAACTCTGAAGATGAGCTCTGGTTGAGTTCGAAACGCGTCAGTGTAGCTTGGTGGTGGTGATGGTTGGGTTTATGTGATTTGTGTGTGTTCGTACAGTGTGGAGGTGGAGGAACTGCATGAACGCACATTTCTTGCATAAACGTAACTATTGTAAGGTCGCGGGTGAGCAAAGTAATTGTTTTAGTTCATTAATATGGACCTCCGCAAAGTAACGCCTGATTCAATAAATTACAATACAATACATAAATACAATACCATATTCGTATACTACTACTGTTCATAGGTTCATATATCTTAGATCTTGTAAAATTCTGCTTTTTGAACTTCTGTATTATGATTTACCTACCTCAAATAATGTATAATTTGTAATTAATCTTGAATCATTAAAAATACCATTCGTAATTATTGTACAATACAATGAAAACAAGTACTTTTACATGGTAAAAGACTTTATTAAAGTGACACGATAACAAAACAGCTGATCGTTCTATGTACAAAGGAATATTTTCAAATGGACAGTTATAGTGGTTAAACCTAATACTAAAACAATGACATTAGTTGAATTAAACATAGTCAGCTGCATCAATTACATTTTCAGCTTATGATACATCGCTGGTTTCACAAGTTAATGCGAGGTAAACACTCGCGCGTGCGAAATTTCAACGAACAATATTATGTGGACGCTCACAATGGTGTCGTCGTTTACAAATATAGTATACAGTTGTGGCTACACCCAGCCAGCTTAAATGGCAGTAGATCTGATACCAGGTTGCACAAATTGTACTGATATTATAAACGCATAAGTTTATGATTAAAAAAACAGCGCGTGGAGTCCCTCCGCGCGGAAGAAGTGAAACTTCATAATAAACCAACCCGGTCCCAACCCGCCGCCAACCCGCTCCCAACCCGCCCCCAACCCGCTCCCGACCCACCCCCAACCCGCTCCCAACCCGCCTCCAACCCGCTCTCAAGTGCCTATAGAAGTTTTACTTCAAAAAAACCGTGAGAGCCTAGTGGTGTAACCTCTGGTGTCTCAAGCAGAAGGTTGCGCCATCCGCTTCCAATGCACAACTTTTACTCGCTCGCTCCATCTCGTTAATAATGTAGGCCTACCTACATTAACTTCCGATCCTTGGTAGCCAATTGGGAACCATTTTAGCCCTCATCGACCGTCATTTCTACGAGCGACGTACTCTACCCACTACCACTTGAGTTTGTCAATTCTTCGATTTACGATTTTTTTGCGAGTATCAAATAACAACGAAGTTTTACGGAACGCTAAACCAAGCAAAATATTTCCGCAAACGAATAATAACAAACGCAAACAACAGCAGCAAAATCACAAAGTCTAAACGTCAAAACAATCAAGATACTAGAACAAATGAAGAACGGTTTTTAAAAACGTTTACTCTATACCGTTATACGTTCCGATCGGGAGAGCTGGCGGAAATTGAAATGGGCGTGCCGAAGAATATTGGCGGGCGGTGCTGGGATTCGCCTGATAATTCCCAGGATATGCCATGGACGATGCAAACTGTATTTTGATGGAGATAAATCCATAACTGTATTTGGTTAATTGATATTGGCTGGTTAGCCCGAACAATTTATTTTAATTGAAAACCGATGCTTTGCAACACGTTCGGAATGATTTATTGAGTTACTTAAAGTCATCATTATCTTGGCCTCTACACTACGGGACGCAGATCTCCTCTCAAAATGAGAGGGGTTGGGCCATAGCTCCCACACGGACACTGTGAATTAATTATTAGGTGAATCAATTTGTTTGTGTTGTTTACTCTGTCCCGTTGCCCAAGTAACACTTCATACTTTTTCATAGAAAAATGCTTAGTTTGTCTAAGTGACAAAATTTGTGTAACCATAGCAACGGACGGTACTAAATGGTTGGTTCACCCTATTCCTATTGCAAAAACAAAGTGCCTTCCTAATTTAACGGCAAGTTTGGCAGTGGCAGATTAAAGTAACGACAGCACAATAAATTAAAATGTAAAAAAGGGGACATTCTTGTAACATTTTTTTAATGTGAACTGAGAAAACAGCTGCCTTACTATATATTTTTGCTGAATTTGTAGATACAATTTGTTTTTGCAGACGTAATTGAGATCCACGATACATAACTCAGTAAATATTTAGTCATAGTCGTTTATCTTCTCTATATATAAAATTCTAAACTGACTGACTGACTGTTGATATATCAACGCACAGCCCAAACCACTGGACCTAGAGACTTGAAATTTTGCACATAGATACCTTATACAATGTAGGCATCCACTAAGGAAGGATTTTTGGGAATTCCCACGGGAACGGGAAAAACGGGATTTTTCGTTTTTCTGGTCGTAGAAAGCTGAAATTCGGCATGAGGTTGTTTGGGGAGTGTAGAAGAGCATTGAGAGAGGACTTTCCAAAATTCCCACGGGAACGGGAAAAAGCGGGATTTTGCGTTTTACTGGTTGTAAGCTAAAATTTCAAAATTCATAAGTTTATACTGTAAGTAGGCCGCAAAAGGCTCTTTAACCGACTTCAAAAAAAGGAGGAGGTTATGCATTCCATTTTATGTATTTTGTTATGTAGGTATGTTCACCGATTTCTCGGTCAATTGTGGACCGATTTTAAAAATTCTTTTTTTATTCGAAAGAATATAACATACTCCTGAGATGTTCCCATTGTCACGCAAGCAATCTTGCTTGCATGCTTGCTTGCTTGCCTGTATGCTTGCTTGCTTGATATCTTGGTTCTTTGGAATTCTCATGGTACACGCGAGCGAAGCCGCGGGCAAAAGCTAGTTCTTTATATTTAGTCATAGACTTGGTGTTTAGACGACCAGATAGCCTAGTTGTTAGAGAACTTGACTACGAAGCTTGAGGTCCTGGTTTCGATTCCCGGTCGGGGCAGATGTTTGGTGAAAAATACAAATGTTTGTACTCGAGTCTTGGATGTTAAATATGTCTTTAAGTATGTATTTAACTACATATGTAGGTTTATCCGTTGTCTAGGACCAATCCAGTGTCAATCGTCGCATGATTTATTTAATATTTATTTATTATTTCCACCATAATGTTGTTCAGATTTTAATTAATTTTACATTAAAAAACATTAAAATTAGTCTTAATTAAAAAAATACTTTATTTTTTCCACCCGTTTCTGTCCTTCGCAAAAGTTTGCCAAAACGGTCCATCGTCTCTGACTTGGCTTGGCACTGCCTCCAAAGCCGCGGAAGGTGGTCACTGTTCGGGGAAACAGAGGGTATGTGGGGCTCTCCCACGAGGGGCCAACCCACTAAAAATCGCAGGGATTCCCTCGTTGCCTTTGTGAACGCCACGAGAGCATGAAGAGACACCGCGACGCCCACTGGCCGCCCCGGGATGAGGCTCCTCTGTTCGACACCACGCGATGCGGGTTCGGCTTCAAACAGACTGATCCTGCCCATCCACATCCAACGGGTTCCCACAACGACAATCGTCGCTCCATCCTGCTGGATTCTTACTTACAATGAGCCTTCAGGTTTGTAGACGCTACTTGAAAATCTTTTCGCACCATGAAAATAATAACCGCCCCCCTTAACGACCGCCTTAGCCTAGTTGGTAGTGACCCTGCCTACGAAGCAAGAGGTCCTGGGTTCGAATCCCGGTAAGGGCATTTATTTGTGTGATGAGCACGAATATTTGTTCCTGAGTTATGGATGTTTTCTATGTATTTAAGTATTTATTTATATATATAAGTATGTTTATCGTCGTCTAGTACCCATAGTACAAGCTTTGCTTAGGTTGGGACTAGGTCAATTTGTGTAAGATTGTCCCCTAATGTTTATTTATTATTTATTTTAATATCTTGCATTAAATTGAAACAGGTTTTTCTACATTAACCTTGCCCATTGCTAGGTAACAAAACTTAAGTCACGGAAGACCTTTTGAGAGACGGCCGCAGGACCTGGTTAATGCTTTTTCTCAAACATGCTATGTAATGTTTACGTTGTGTTCCTTAAAACAGGCTACAAAATACACCGTTTCAGGCCTAGGCCGGCAATGCGATCGTCTATTGTTTCATGTCACACAGCACCATGATGTTTGTAGGTCTATGGCATCACAGCATTTAGCCATTAAAAAAAAACTATAAGCAATATTTGCGTTGTGGTTCATTATGACTTTCTGCCACTACGCTTATTTAAGGTAAGGTAAGATGGTGATGGTGATGGTAATGATGATCTGCCTAGAGAAATATTTCATCATCACCATCATCATCATCATCACCACCATCATCATCATCATCACCATCATCATCATCACCATCATCATCATCACCATCATCATCATCATTATCATCATCATCATCATCATCATCATCATCATCACCACCATCGTCATCATCATCACCATCACCACCATGATGACGACGACGATGATGATGATGATGATGATGATGATGAATGTTTGAGAAAAGCACTATACAAGCCTCAGCCAGAACAGGGGTTGCCGGCCTCGTATCAACTTACATACTCGGCCGGCAACCCCTTAAATCCCGGCCTCTGCAGTAATGTACTATTACTGTCTCCTATCGTTTACAAATGCGTCAATTAGGCCCTGTTCATATTATTTCAGTAAAATGCCAATAGCATGCCATTGCGGGGCCAGTCGTGATGAACGAGTATACAAGAGATCATCATAAGCATCGCTTATGCTCTGCCAGCCTGATTACGTCCCGCTGGAGGACACAAGTCTCTCACAATAAGAGGGCTTAAGCCGTAGTGCCCACGCGGACCTTGCTTGAATTGGGAACTTCACACATATAATGGATTTTTTTCGCAGATGCGACCAGGTCTCCTCGCGATGTTTTTCCTGACGGAACCACTAAGCTCATGTTAAATTTAGAATAAAGTTTTAGCGTGAAGAAGTAACACACACACACACACACACACACATAGACATAGACACGCACGCAAATACCACAAAATTTCATATTTGTAATATTAAGAACGACGATAGGTTTTAAGACGAACATTTTTGAGCACTGTAATGGCGTTTATGAAAAAATACAGCATTTCCTACCTAATTTTCTTCTTCACTGCAACCATGTCGCTTCGGAAGTTTTTTTTTACTTCCAACGTCGATTTATCCTGACAAGGTACAGAATTAATTCCACAAAAGCGCAATTAAGGGATATTTCCATTTATAATTCCCTTATAGGGTAAAAATAACCGAGATTCGTGCATTCTGTTTTCTTTCAAACGTATTTTTACCTAAACTGAATTAGGGTGCGTAAGTAATATTTTTTTACCAATTAAAATTCTAAATGCGCACTTCCCGCGAAACAGACGGAGTGTAAATGGTACGTAATGAAAAACGTTTCCTTTTTTACAATAATTAAGGAATTTCTTTTCAGAAGTCAAATTAGTGTCCCTTACCGGAACCGACCTGTTAGCAAGAGTACTCGTAAATTTTCGAGAGTTCAGTGAATACAAGAGTTAAGTGCAAAAATATTACAAGTTAAGTATCTTTTTCTATTTATTTTTTTCTGGGGTTTTTTCTGTGCATCTATATTTCAGTTTGTATTTAGTTTGAAATATATGGTTTCACGGGATGACCGTAAAAGTAATAAAAAATGAAGTTGAAGAAAATAAAAAAATAAATAGAAAAAGATACTTCATACTTAACTTGTGAAAGTTGGCCTAGTAGCGCCCATCTCTTGGTCCAGGTGAGCGGGTAGCTCCGAAGGAGTGTTGAAGTCTCTCGGTAGAGGGCATTAACATAGATGCGCTTTATCACTGCCTAATGTGATTATAACAGACTGAAGTGTACGATGTATGGGAAAGATTCGTCGCTAACTTCTAGACCAGTGATGGTGTAGGGGTAAGCACGCAGCACGGAACGCTGAGGACCTGGGTTTGATTCCCAGCATTGGTCTTTTTTCTGGGGTTTTTTCTGTGCATCTATATTTCAGTTTGTATTTAGTTTGAAATATATGCAAAAATATTGTCCGAAGCAAAGAGAGGGATATGTCTTCGGGTTAGAACCCGATCTTGCTGCTCACGAGTTTTTCAGACTTTGTATGTGAAACTTACCATGAGCTTTTCGATTGAAAAAATAAACGTGAGAGCACTTGTATACACTTTGTCCTAAGTTTTCAATCTGTACTTGACTGGATATGCGTGTGAAGTACAGCTTATGCCCTCTCGATCTGAGAGGAGGCTTGTGTCAAGCTGTGGGACATATAATATATAGGCTGAACATCAATGAAAAAATTGTTTTTCTAAACTATATAACTATAAAGTTTTAAAAAAAAACGGTAAAACGTAATAATAAAAACAGCTAAGTATAATTTTCGAGTTTGATAGTGAAATAAAACTATTAATGATGGAACAACATTTTTGCATACTACTGTAATGTTAATGAGTTCGTTGTTCATGCCTTTTTTTGATTTATGCTCCGGTAAAAACATCTATAATATATAAAATTAAAATCTCGTGTCACGGTGTTTGTTATCGAACTCCCCCGAACTTTTCTGTATTCGGTAGGTCTGAGAATAGTTCGTAGGCTATTTTTTATACCTACCCCTATTCTTCGCAGACGGAGTCGCGGACAGCTAGTAAAACATATACATAAACGGTTAAGCTTTTAATAACTTAAAATTAAATTGTTTTTATCTGTAATTTCGCTAAAAATTAATTGATTAAAATATTGTTTTGTACCTGGCTGACAAAAGTACATGTCAAAAGGACAAATTAAGTAAGCCCTGTGTCAAATGGACATGTACACAAAATAGTCTTAGTAAAAGTGATCCGTTCACACTCCTAAAAAAAAAAAAAAATATATTAGGGGACAATGTTACACAAATCGACCTAGTCCCAAACTAAGCAAAGCTTGTACTATAGGTACTAGACGACGATAAACATACTTATATAGATAAATAAATACTTAAATACATAGAAAACATCCATAACTCAGGAACAAATATTCGTGCTCGTCACACAAATAAATGCCCTTACCGGGATTCGAACCCAGGACCTCTTGCTTCGTAGGCAGGGTCACTACCAACTAGGCTAAAGCGGTCGTCCTTTTGTACGGGACCCTAAAACTGCCTGAGATTAAATATGTTTACGTTAAATGAATGAAAATGAGCGCGGAATTTCAACCAATCTATTTTTCAAGTTGAGTAAATACGTGTCGTACATTAAGGTCATTAAAATTTGCAAACATTTCCCAATTTAAATTAAACGAAACAAATAACATTTCGACAAACTAAATATGGCCATTTATTTTTTAATAGTAACCATCTTAGTGAAAATAAACGGATCACTCACGTCTTAAAACGAGTTTAACTCGACTTGTTTCAGGCTAATCCGTAGCCCTTCTTCCCGGAGTGTGTGAAGTTTCCAATCCGCACTGGGCCCGCGTGGGAACTACGGCCCAAGCCCTTTCATTCTGAGAGGAGGGCTGTGCTCTGCAGTGGTACGTAATACACCTGGGATGATGATGATGATGATGATGATGATGATGATGATGATAAATTTTATCTGTTTATCTATTACGGTTCTTGAGATACACGCTGTAACAGATAAATGCTAAATGGATGGACGGAGAGTGTAGTCATTAAAAGGGTTCCGTTTGTCTTTGGCTTCGGAACCCCAAAAAAGGAATTTATGATTAATTATTTACATTCAATGACCGCTTTAGCCTAGTTGGTAGTGACCCTGCCTACGAAGCAAGAGGTCCTGGGTTCGAATCCCGGTAAGGGCATTTATTTGTGTGATGAGCACGAATATTTGACCCTGAGTTATGGATGTTTTCTATGTATTTAAGTATTTATTTATCTATACAAGTATGTTTATCGTCGTCTGGTACCCATAGTACAAGCTTTGCTTAGTTTGGGACTAGGTCGATTTGTGTAAGAGTGTCCCCTAATATTTATTTATTTTTTATTTTATTTTAAAAGGTTTTTTATTTCAGCTCATAATTAGCGGAAGCCCTTGTAATGGGAGACGGTTTGAAATGCTTCAAATTAATGACAGTGACAAAGTATTAAGAGGTTAAGTTCAAATGAGCTTGACTGTACTTTACGGTTTATTTTTTTAACCAAACGCCAAGAACTTTGAAACATACCTAAAGTACCTACCAGTCCAACAACAGTTCCGTTCATACAGGGTGGTTTAATTTTTGAATAATTGAAGCGACCACTTCGAGCTTGGAGTAATGTACTGAAATATTCAGGCTTCTTAAACGAAGGCAAGGCGTCGTGCAGAACGTGTTAAGTCTTTTGGAATTTGACATTTTTTTACTTGAATTATATTTTACGTAAAAAAATTAGCTTTTCGATTCAAACACCAATAATTTAAAAATATTTAATTTTTAAGATTGTTGTTAGCCAATTGGGGTTTGAACGGATTCAGTTCCTTCACGTATTTTTGTGTCTGTATCTAAAAATAAGTTACAATTGATGAGTGTTTTCTCAATAAAAAAAGATATTTAATTAAAATTAATAAAAATATATCAGGGAATCAAATAACACAAAAAATCGATAAAATATCAGCGAAAAACAAAATAAAATAAAATACAATAATAATATTACTATCTTAATATATAAAAGAAGAAACTGACTGACTGACTGACTGACATATCAACGCACAGCCCAAACCACTAAGCCTAGAGATTCCAAATTTGGCACGTAGGTTCCTTATGAGGTCTAGAGGTGCACTAAGAAAGGATTTTTCAAAATTCACTCACTAAGGGGGTGAAACGGGGGTCCAAAATTTGTATGGGGAAACAAGATTAGTTCGACTATTTTATTCGAAACTTCACAGAAGTACTCCTAATGATAAATGAGTAAACACGTGTTTCTGGTTTTTTGAGAATTCAACCCCTAAAAGGGGGGAAAGGGGTAACAAAGTCTGAAAATCAACATGGGTGTTGTTTCTATGGTTTATCGGGTCGCTGGTTATGAAAACAACAACGGTTTTAAAATCCGACGTGGCAGACGTAAAATACCATCTTCCTGGATGGGGTGCGATGGGGTTGAAATATCTAAATAAACTAAATGACTGTTGATATATCAACGCACAGCCCAAACCACTGTACCTAGAGACTTGAAATTTTGCACATAGATACCTTATACAATTTAGGCATCCACTAAGGAAGGATTTTTGGGAATTCCCACGGGAAAGGGAAAAAACGGGATTTATATATTCGATTCCGAGTGACCCTATCTCGGTAACTATAATAACTAGACTCTTCAAATTTGATACACAAATAGGTATTACATTATTTAAAACATTAATTTCAGGATTTTTCAATATTCCCACGGACTAAGAAAAAAACGGGATCTATATATTCAGTTCCTATGAACTATAATTACTAGACTCTTCAAATTTGGCATAGATGTAGGTAATTATAAATTCCCATGGGATAAGGAAAAAACGGGATTATTCGTTTTACTGGTCGTAGAAAGCTGAAATTCGGCATGTACTAGGGGCGTTCAATAAAAAGTGAGAATGAGTATGTTATCAACAACTTTTACTAAATGTCATTTTATTTTTCGACAAAGTCACCTTTTAGCATAATACACTTAGTATATCTTTTTTCTAAACTTAAAATTCCATTTTTAAAAAAGGTCTCATCATGAGTACTTAAAAAATCTTGTACTGCAGCGACTACCGCGTCGTCGTCTTCAAATTTCTGGCCTCTCAGGTATTGTTTCAATCTCGGAAATAGGTAGAAATCACTGGGAGCGAGATCTGGTGAATACGGAGGATGCTTAAGGATATCGAACCCAGCATCACGAATTGCAGCCATTGCAACGGCGGACTTGTGTGCCGGGGCATTGTCCTGGTGGAACAGCACAACTTTCGAGAGTTTACCTCGCCGTTTTTCGCGGATCTCATTGCGCAATGTTGCTATTTGTTTGGCGTATAAAGTGCCCGTAATAGTGGCTCCATGCTCGAGATACTCAATCATTGATACCCCTTTACCATCCCAAAAAACAGAGCCCATGACCTTACCGGCAGATGGGCTCACCTTGAATTTCTTCGGAGTTGGAGATGATGGCCTTTTCCATGTGATAGACTGCAGTTTCGTTTCAGGGTCGTAATGATGGAGCCATGTTTCGTCCATTGTTATAAATCGCACCAAAAAAAGTTCCCGGTCTTGCTGCATCAGGTTCAAAGCTTCTTGACAAATCTCTAGTCTAGTTTGTTTTTGCGTGTCAGTAAGCATTCTTGGTACCCAACGCGCAGATACCTTTTTCATACCCAAGCGTTCATGTAAAATATTATGCACGCTCCCCGTTGAAATCTTTACATTTTCAGCAATAAAACGAACTGTGACACGACGATCCGCCAAAACTGAGTTTTCGACTTTTTTCACAATTTCTTCAGTTACTGCTGTAGTAGGGCGTCCGGAGCGGGGGTCGTCCATTGTCGATGTTCTTCCACGTCTAAATTCGGCGCACCAACGTGCGACTGTCGAATACGGAGGAGCATTAGACCCTAAAGTGTCCCGCAAATCCAAACTGACTTGGTCCGTAGAAAAATTTTTCAAATACAAGTATTTGATAACGGCGCGCAGTTCAATTTTCTCCATTTTCGCTAACGTACTCAATAGCATTGCAAAGAAATTACCGTATATTTTTTTAAACAAAAAACAGTTAGTTTTTTTTTTCATAGCAATCAGCTAGATAGATTAGCTTTACCGGCCAGTATTTAATTTCGTAATATTAAAAGAGTTTGCATCTCATTCTCACTTTATATTGAACGCCCCTCGTAGGTTGTTTGGGGAGTGTTGAGCTGGATTGAGAGAGGACTTTCCAAAATTCCTACGGGAACGGGAAAAACAGGATTTTTCGTTTTACAGGTCGTAGTAAGTTGAAATTCGGCATGTAGGTTGCTTGGGGAGTGTAGATGAGCATTGAGAGAGGACTTTCCCAAATTCTCACGGGAACGGGAAAAAACGGGATTTTTCGTTTTACTGGTCGTAGAAAGCTGAAATTCGGCATGTAGGTCGTTTGGGGAGTGTAGAGGAGCATTGAGAGAGGACTTTCCAAAATTCCCACGGGAACGGGAAAAACGGGATTTTTCGTTTTACGGGTCATAGAAAGCTGAAATTTGGCAAGTGGGTTCCTTGGGGAGTTTAGAGCTGGATTGAGAGAGGACTTTCCCAAATTCTTACGGGAACGGGAAAAAACGGGATTTTTCGTTTTACCGGTCGTAGAAAGCTGAAATTCGGCATGTAGGTCGTTTGGGGAGTGTAGAGGAGCATTGAGAGAGGACTTTCCCAAATTCCAACGGGAACGGGAAAAAACGGGATTTTACTGGTTGTAGAAAGCTGAAATTCGGCATGCAGGTTGTTTGGGGAGTGTCAAGGAGCATTGAGAGAGGACTTTTCAAAATTCCCACAGGAAAGGGAAAAACGGGCTTTTTCGTTTTACTGGTCATAGAAAGCTGAAATTTGGCAAGTGGTTTCCTTGAGGAGTGTAGGGGAGCATTAAGAAAACATTTCCCGAAATTCTTACGGGAACGGGAAAAAACGGGATTTTGCGTTTTACTGGTTGTAGAAAGCTAAAATTTCAAAATTCATAAGTTTATACTGTAAGTAGGCCGCAAAGGGCACTTTAACCGACTTCTAAAAAAGGAGGAGGTTATGCATTCCACTTTATGTATTTTTTTATGTAGGTATGTTCACCGATTTCTCGGTCAATTGTGGACCTGCTTGCTTGCTTGCCTGTATGCTTGCTTGCTTGATATCTTGGTTCTTTGGAATACTCATAGTACACGCGAGCGAAGCCGCGGGCAAAAGCTAGTTTAATAAATAAAAAACAATTAATAACTATTTATTTATTTATCGTATGGCTTACAAACTACGCTTAAATCATAACTTAAATTTACACCTCCTAAGATATTCTGTTGCTTCGCTCGTGAGGGTTTTGAAGTCCTCTATTCTCTCTCCATATTTTGTTAGGGGGCACTCCAGCACGATATGGCGTACAGTCTGTTTCGGGTGACCACATTCGCACGATCCACTTTCACTCCAACCCCAGTTTTTCCGAAGGTGGGCACAGTGGCCAACTCCTGTCCTCAAACGGTTGAGCAAGCACCAAACACGACGTGACTCCTTAAAACCAGAGGGGCGGGCGTGCGGATCCAGCTCGAACACGTCCATCGGCTCAGCGGAGGCTGACCACTCCGCGAGCCAGGCGGTGCTTAAGTCCCACTTCAGTTGGTGTTGGTGCGACAGTAGTGCTGGCGGGTTACGGGACTTCAGTCTCGTGGCCTTAAACGTGGCCAGGTCCACATTGATGGGCAGATCGGATCTTTCACAGGCCTTACCTGTTTCTCGCCGGAGGTGTTGCATGCGGCGTAGGTGGGGTGGTGCAATGCCACTCAAGGCTGGCAGCCAGTGGGCAGGAGTTGGTCTCATACAGCCAGTAATCAAGCGCATTGTGTGGTTGAGCTGCGTGTCGACAACAGTAGTATGCGCGCTGTTCAGCCAAGTCGGAGCGCAGTACTCCGCCGTCGAATATACCAACGCCAGAGCAGACGTCCTCAAGCAGCCAGCCGAAGCCCCCCAAGTAGCTTCTGCAATATGTTATTTCTGGACCTCAGTTTAGCCGCAACTATAATATTCTTTCTTAATTATATTTTTAGCTATGTTAAGCTTACATAATATATTTTCAATGAATGTTTTGCGGAAACTCTTCAGAGCGCGACATAGGTAAGTAGACCAATTCCTCCTACCATGTTGGTTGTTACTCTTTGGACTGTCCTTGTTTTCAACAGCAACCTTTCAATCTATTATTAAAAGTTATTAATTTATTTGTGTACAATTTTTATTACCATAAAGTGAGTGAAGTGGTTCAGTTCATTAATATGGACCTCCGCAAAGTAACACCTGATTCAATAAAGTATAATTAATTGAGTAATTTAAGTATTTTGCTTACTATTTATTACACACTTTGTACATCAGACTAGAAGTTTTCAGTATTAGAGACAGGGTAATCTAGAAACGTTAAGGCTAGTGTTTCAAATCACCATTAGGTTCGAGGTCTGTTTATACCTTGCAGATAAAATAAAAATAAATAAAATTAGAAGGATTCGGCACGAAACAGCCGTTCAAATTTAGTGCTATATAATATAAGAAAGTAGTATAATAATACATTTTGTCGAAGTAAGGCAGACCCTCGGCACGTAACTCTGCTTCGCGTAGGTGAGAAGTTTAATCGAAACCCGTCACATGAAGATATATTACTGTGTCTACAAATCCCACCCGATACCTATTAGATACAGTATTTTGTTTTACTTTTTAAAGCAGCCCTGTAGCTACTCGTATTATATCTTAGGCAATAACATTTATTTTAATGTTTTTATAAAAGGTAGTCAAAAATATTTTTTTTTAATTTGAAAGTTGCCTTTGTTGCTAATAAAAAAAGTTTAAATATTTTGTAAATTATACAAGCAAATAAAATTTTAGTGTAACTAAACGTTATTGGCGTAAAGAAACTCGCTCACACCTGAGAATATATTTAATGCTCAGCTGTATGTGAAGTTCGCAATCCGTTAAATATCTTACGATACAATACAATACGATGACTCTTTATTGTCCACCACAAAGAAAACAATACAGAAAAACAAGTACATGGAAAAAATATATACGGTAAGCAAAAGGCGGGCCTTATCGCTTATTATTGGCTTATTTTCTCAGGTGTGAGCGAGTTTCTTCACGCCAATAACGTTTAATTACAGTAAAATTTTATTTACTTGTAGAATTTACGAAATATTTAAACTTTTGGCACATTTAATGTGCCATGGCGCACTTGCCATTATTTTTGTAAAAAAAAATGTTTTTTAATAGTTCAACTGTTTTTCTTTCATTTACTATTTTGCTCGATGTATCAAAAATAATTTATTTTGCGCCTCTTGCCTTGAAACTCTCGCGACTCTCAGGACTCTCTTTTCTAATCATGTCTGAAGCAAGTTCTTTTATTTGCTTGCTACAATTTCAATGGAAAATACACGCGCTCGCACCAAAGAACAACTTTGCTGCCTCGCATAACAAATAAATTTGTTTGTTGTGGAAGAGTCTTTTGTCGCATTGCGTTGTGGTTAACCAGTCTCCTGGGACTGACCGGTCTTCAATAATACACGTTGGTCGCCTACGGTCCACGGCCGACCGAAAGTGAGGACACCCTAAGATGAGAATTTGCATTTTGATCGACGCCTTAAGACTCGAGTAAATTGGTGCATTCCACAAGGGATGCGTAAGAATGGTATAGGTACAATGCGTGCTCAGTGTTTTTTCACTTTATTTTTAGGGTCTCGTGTCTAAGGTAACCTGACACTCCGTTATCTGTCAGTCCGTCCGTCTGTCTGTCACAGGACTCTGTCTCTATAACCGTAACACTTGAATTTTCACGGATTATGTATTACTGTGGCCACTGCAATGACAAATACTAAAAATAATATAAAGACAAAAATCAAAGGGGGTCGTCACACAAGAAACGAGTACAAGGTACGAGTTTGACTCGCAGATGACTGAAATTTTACGCAACAAGTTTTCAATGTATAACTGTTGTCAGATTAAAATTTTAAATTATGTAGGTACGATGTATTAATTTCGGGAGTGATTTTTTTCTATATAATGAATATTCCAAGAGCTGTTTGTCAAATTATATTCGTAAAAAGTATTAAAGAACCGAAGAAGAGTATCGAAGAAGAAGATAAGACAGCCTATTGTCTACCTGAATTTATATTTTTGTAATGTCACTGTACTGTTTCTGGTGATCAATAAAGAATATTTGTATTGTATTGTATTGTATTGTAAAGAAGATTTAACTAAAATATTAAATTTTTAATAATTTGTAGAATCAAACACAATCTTGACAAAAAAATTTTCAAAAACATTTTAATTAAAACAAATGAACGATATAATTTATTTTGTCATTATATTAATAAGACTGCTAAAATATTTAAGCATGTCAAATTCGCAGAATATTGTTATGTAATAAAAAAATAATTAACTAGAACAAAATACCTCCCGTCTGAATTTGTGAACGTCTGATTATATCTGTTAATAAAACTCTTGAAATCTAATTGAATCCTTATTTCCTTTGGTCACGCCATGACTCGAGAATGACGTTACCGTTTATGTTTTAAAACATTTCTATTAGTTACTTTTAAAGAGGTTTTTAAGGTAAAAAATCCAACGGTGAGACGACCAGATGGCCTAGTGGTTAGAGAACCTGACTACGAAGCTTGAGGTCCCGGGTTCGATTCCCGTGTCGGGGCAGATATTTGTATGAAAAATACGAATGTTTGTTCACGGGTCTTGGGTGTTTAATATGTATATAAGTATGTATCTATCTATATAAGTATGTTTATCCGTTGCCTAGTACCCATAACACAAGCTTTACTTAGCTTACTTTGGGACTAGGTCAATTGGTGTGAATTGTCCCGTGATATTTTTTTTTTTTTTTTTAACGGCATAAGGAAAAAACAGGATAATGTATAAATATATTCGATTCAAAGTAATCTTAATATCCGTAACAGTAGCTGTTATAGGGTCAATATAGGATCATTATCTTTTAGGATCATAATGGGCAGTCATCATGGACTTTTGGAATTTCTCGCGGGGTAGAGCACGAGAGTTGTCCGTCAGGACGAAAACCTGAAAAAACACCAAGCTTTACGATAATAAATCTTATTCTCCCATTGAACAAAATTCCAAAAGATAAACAGAGAAGTGTACAGTAGAACCTACCTTGTTTACTTAAGCAGGGGCATCTTAAGGCGCTTTAATCACTCACATGTGCGTAAGTATACGCTAATGCTTGGCCCGTTTTATACCACTTTCTTCAAAGTTTGACCACCTGTCGCTACGTACGTTTCTCGAGACGACCTTACAGTACGTCCTTGTCTAACTAGACTGAGCAGAAAAAGACGGAGACAGTGAAAAGGTAACTCCCTCGTATTAGGGCGTCACTTAGTAGAAATTTCTACAGATCTTATCTTTCATAATAGTTAAACATTCAGATGCTTTCAAACGCTTTGCATTTTATACGTAGCGCGGCTCCACCCCGTTTTGTATGGTCAAATATGTATGTCCTGAATTGTTAAAGCTTCTGGAAAGAACTGAAGAAAAGTTTCTATCACATTAAATTCGCGAGAGAATTTGAATAGTTGTAAGAAAATATAAACCACTTTTGTTTTAAGTTTTCATACTATTAATGGTATAACTATACCAACTGGTATCTTAATACTTAAGCAATATTTTCACAATCATGTATTGTCACATCTCATAATTACTAATGATGGGGTGCCGTTAAAAAATCTTGATCAAGTACGAGTAGTTCGAGATACGGGTGCCGATTCTAATCGGGATCAAGTGCGGGTAGTTCGAAAGACTCGTGCGGCTAAACGAACTTGACACCCTACACTTCAGTTAACTCGTGACCACAGTTGCTGCAATGTGGCCGAAACGTAAATATTTATTGCGTGATAAGTCCCGTTTAATTTAGTAATTATTAATGAAAATCACGAAAGTTTAAAACAGTATAATAATATGTCACATCTCGATCTGCATACGTCCCACCGTAGGGCACAGACCTCCTCTTTGAATGAGAGGGCTTGGGCCGTAGCTACTACGCAAGCCCAGTTCAGAGTGGGATCTCTTACATAACAATGAATTTCTTCGCAGGTGTATGCAGGTTTCACTTAAAACTTTTAACTGATCCTTGTTTATTTGAATGCAATCAACAACTTTTCTGTATCTTCGTAGGGCATTAATAGGCTACTTTCCTAACTAGTCAGTCTTTTAGATTATCAAAAAATATTGGACACGTATTTTTTATTTTGTCAATTAAACAAAAAATTACGAAGATATGGCGCGTTGAAGTTTCGCGTGACGTCACTTGTTCCTACACTTTGTATGAGCGTTTTAGGAACAAGTGACGTCACGCCTCGTCACGCGGAAGTTCAACGCGCCATATCTTCGTCATTTTTTGTTTAATTGTCAAAAGAAAAATTACGTGTCTAATATTTTTTGATAATGTAAAATACGGACTAATAAGAATTATTATTTTTTTACCTAGGAAACATCCCTATTGGTAAGGAGTTTCCTGGATAATCGTTTATATGGAATCTACACCGTGGCCGATTGGTAACCTGACAGATTTAAAATGTATAAATGTGTAAAATATATAAATGTTTTAAATTGAGATAAACATTTTGAAATTGTCTGTACTAAGGTTCCACCCTGGTAAATTATTCAGTTTCCTTGACTGTACATCTGAAGTATTTAAAATTTTGGGTAAGGAACTCTTAAACCGTGCAAAAACTCTAACTTTAGATACCGTGTAACCGCACAAATCCAATTCCCATAATATCAGCCATAAATTACAATTACGTCATCAGGGGCCCCTTTATAAGTAATTCGACGGAGGCTTGTAAAACTTTTATTATTGTGGAAATAAAATTTTGTTTAACGGTGTCGCTGAGTCTGGGTGATGGGCCATTTAATACGGGAATAATGGTCTCCGAGCAACAGACAGACATCGAACACGGGATTAGGAGGTCGGATGTTGCGGATGTGGTAAAGGAAATATTAAATTTGGACTGGTTCTGTTTCATAGGAATCCTTTTAGAATAAACTAGCTTTTGCCCGCGGCTTCGCTCGCGTGTACCATGAGTATTTCCCTGAGATCCCGTCATCAGATCCTGATTTGGTGACAATGGGACCATCTCAGGAGTATATTATATTCTTTCGTATAAAAAAAGAATTTTTAAAATCGGTCCACAATTGACCGAAAAATCGGTGAACATACCTACATAAAAAAATACATACAGTGGAATGCATAACCTCCTCCTTTTTTGAAGTCGGTTAAAGAGCCCTTTGTGGCCTATTTACAGTATAAACTTTTGAATTTTGAAATTTTACCTTTCTAAAACCAGTAAAACGCAAAATCCCGTTTATTCTCGTTCAAGTAAGAATTTCGGGAAATGCTTTATTAATGCTCCCCTACATTCCCCAAGAAACCCACTTGCCTAATTTCAGCTTTCTACGACCAGTAAAACGAAAAATCCCGTTTTTTCCAGTTCCCGTGGGAATTTCAGAAAGTTCTCTCTTAATGCTCCTCTGCACTCCCCAAGCAACCTACATGCCGAATTTCAGCTTTCTACGACCAGTAAAACGAAAAATCCCGTTTTTTCCTTATCCCGTGGGAATTCCTGAAAATCCTTAAAACTGTTTTTTACTACTATAATTACCTACTTCTATGCCAAATTTGAAGAGTCTAGTAATTATAGTTCATGGGATTCCGTTGAACTGAATATATAAATCCCGTTTTTTCTCGTTCCCGTGGGAATTTCGGAAAGTCCTCTCTCAATGTTCCTCTACACTCCCCAAACAACCTACTTGCCGAATTTGAGCTTTCTACGACCATTAAAACGAAAAATCCCGTTTTTTCCCGTTCCCGTGAGAATTTTGTAAAGTACTCTCTCAATGCTCCTCTACACTTCCCAAGCAATCTACATGCCGAATTTCAGCTTTCTACAATCATTAAAACGAAAAATCCCGTTTTTTCCTTATCCCGTGGGAATTTCCGAAAATCCTTAAAACAGTTTCTTACTATTATAATTACCTACTTCTATGCCAAATTTGAAGAGTCTAGTAATTATAGTTCATAGGATTCCGTTAAACTGAATATATAAATCCCGTTTTTTCCTTATCCCGTGAGAATTTTGAAAAATCCTGAAATTAATGTTTTAGGGGTTGAATTCTCAAAAACCTGAAACACGTGTTTACTCATTTATCATTAGGAGTATTTCTGTGAAGTTTCGATTAAAATAGTCGAACTAATCTTGTTTCCCCATACAAACTTTGAACCCCCTTTTTACCCCTTTAGGGAGTGAATTTTGAAAAATCCTTTCTTAGTGCACCCCTAGACCTTATAAGGAACCTACATGCCAAATTTGGAATCTCTAGGCCCAGTGGTTTGGGCTGTGCGTTGATATGTCAGTCAGTCAGTCAGTCAGTTTCTTCTTTTATATATTAAGATAAATAAATCATGCCATGCATGCTATGCGTGTGTGTTGCCAGTGATGACTTATGGCATTAAAACGTGGCCGCTAACGATGGCCCTCATAAGGAAGCTCAAAGTCAAATGCTCGGAGTTTCTCTGTGGGATCGCATTAGAAAAGATGAAATCCGCGCAAGAACTAAAGTCACCGACATAGCTCGTAGAATCGCCAGACAATTATAAAAATCTCGTGTCACGGTGTTTGTTATCGAACTCCTCCGAAACGGCTTTACCGATTTTTACTAAACTTTTTTGTCTATATTTGGCAGGTCTGAGAATAGGTCGTAGGCTGTTTTTAGGGCTCCGTACACAAAGGGTAAAAAAGGGACCCTATTACTGACCCTATTACTGATATTTCGGTTGCCACTATAACAACAAATACTAAAAAAACAGAAAAAAAAATATTTAAAGGGCTCCCAAACAACAAACGTGATTTTTTTGCCGTTTTTATAGATAATGGTACGGAACCCTTCGTGCGCGAGTCCGTCTTGCACTTGGTCGGTTTTTTATACCTTTATTCTTCGCAGACGGAAACAAAAAAGACTTTGTAAATACTTTCATTTATAAATAATACCGCATCTAAAACCCTCCCAACCGCTTTCCACCAACCGTGTAGCAGTCCCAAAGACGCTATTCCGTGCACTTTATTGCGCAAAATACGTACCCTGCCGCGAAACATATTTGAGAATTCCCTTTTAACACCCATTCGCAATGAGAAGAGACCGTCTGTTAATGCCTTTATGATAGACGCTAAAAAACACCTAAATGCGACTTACTCGCGGTTTAATGACTTGTGAACGTCTCTCACCACTTCTGTTGATTACTTTTCCAGTGTTCAAATATAAGTAAAAACACAATTACTTGACTTTTTCTGTAGAAACTACTAATCTGTTTGTTTTAAAACTATTTAAGTACTTACCAACATGTACATTACAAATGGGGAAGTAACTAAAGGTAATTTTGACGACTGGATGGCTTAGTTATTGGCTTATTTACACACATAATATGAAAAAAAAAGAAAAAAGTTACGAAACTGACTCAAAAGTAAGGACACTTTTTTTCTTAATGAAAATGAATAGTGCTCGTTATTCTGAGTACATAATTACGAGTAACACAATATTTTCCACATTAAAAAAAGTAATTTGCGCACTTTAAAATGAAAATGCCCTAAGTACTAAACTTGTCGTGAAAATTTTTAAAAATAGCATTTTATTGATTATAAAGTAATAAGTTGTTTAGTCTGTGTGTTATTTGTTGGCTACTCAGTCAAACAGTCACATTACTCTTTTACAGGTGTAAGTGTCTAAAGTACTTAAGCTAAGTGCATAATTTGTATGCTGAAATGGGATTTGTTTAAAAGTAATAGGTAATGAGACGTGTCGTGTGAACAATCACTTTAAAAGTTTTCGAATCGTTCTTCGAAGTACGTATTTTCACATTTTGTCCCTGAAGAACGATTCGATTTTTGTTATTCTTGTAATGTAACAAAAATTAATTGTTTTGTTGCCTTAAATATTTGATGAAGGAAGACCTGTCTAAAGCAATATGACTTATTAGAAAGAAGTTTTATTTTGAGCCTGAGAAAAAAAATTGAGTACGCCAGCCAGTATTTTATAAAAAACTAAGGAATTCGATTTCATTTTTTTTAAACTTCACAAATTACAAATTGCCAGTTAAATTTAAAAGCTCCCGTTCCAGTTTTGAAATACTTGATTGATTACACGATTAGCGATTGGTTGACCGCCGGATCGGTTGTCATGGCAACCGGGCGACCTTTTCAAGTAGCTGGCCACCTAACGTGGACCCCCGTCTTTACTATGCCAATCACATTGTTTAATAACTTTTACAGTTCAATTCAAATTGGCCGTTAGATTTTCGAGAGCAAGTTAGGATTTGCCGTCGCTGTGATATTTCTTGCTAAGAGTTAGAGGCTATATTTGATATTGTAAAGTTGTTAAAATCTCGGGTTTTCTGCAAGTGGTGATTGGCTCAGTTGACAGTTAGGAAGATAAACGATGGCTGTCATTTGTCATTTACGTCCCCTCGTGTTGACGTAGTGTGCATTTGGCCTATTAAATGCATTATGATGAGAAAATTCGGACCTTGATTGATGATGAAGCATTGACTACCTCTCTAAAGTTTCAAGGGAATAATTAGAGAAAAAAAGTTGTACAATGTCTTTCACCTCATCGATTATTTAATTCCCGACGCAAGTGATTTTGTTTTTAATTTTTTTCTAAGAATTTACTGCCAGAGTCGGAGCTGTAACCTAATGCTGCTGTACTTTTCTGGTAGAAATTAGTAAATCTGAAAATACTAACAAAAAACTGGCCAAGTGCGAGTCAGACTCGCGCAGGAAGGGTTCCGTACCGTATATCTTATCTATAAAAACGGCAAAAAAATCATGTCTGTTGTATGGGTGCCCCCTCTTAAATAATTGTTTTATTTTAATTTAATTACCTACTTATTTTGAAAGTGAATATATAACAAGCGTCTACCTGTTGTTGCCGTTATCAATATCGAGCAAAAACGAGCAAAAACAATCACGTTGTTGTATGGGAGCCCCCTTAAATATTTATATTATTGCTATAGCGGCAGTATTTGTTGTTATAGCGGCAACCAAACTACATCAACTGTGAAAATTTCAACTGTCTAGCTATCACGGTTCATGTGATACAGCCTGGTGACAGACGGACGGATGGACGGACGGACGGACGGACCGACGGACGGACCGACGGACGGACGGACGGATGGACGGACGGACCGACGGACGGACAGACGGACGGACAGCGGAGCCTCAGTAATAGGGTCCCTTTGGGTACGGAACTCTAAAAATGGATCTGTGTTGTCTGAAAATAAATAAATTATCATTATTATTATTAACACACTTTGCCGAATATTATTATACCTACTACACATTAGATAACATGAATATCATGTCGTACATTTACTACAAGGAACGCATACGCATACGCATTATACCTAAAATTATATCACAATAATTATGTTAATATAATATTAAATGTTGTTAATTATGTTTTTTTTAATATTAAACTAGCTGTTGCCCGCGACTCCGTCTGCAAAGAATAGGGGTACATAGGTATACAAAAAATAGCCTACGACCTATTCTCAGACCTACCGAATATAGAGAAAAAAGTTTCATAAAAATTGGTCGAACCGTTTCGGTAAAGTTCGATAACAAACACCGTAACACGAGATTTTTATATATTAGAAGATGTTTTTATAGGCATCGTTGCCCTGATAGAACATTATTTATTAATTATTATATGTTTTAGGTGTTCATTATTTTGTCGTTCCAATGAGATAAGAGTTAAGGAGAAATCAAAGACTGTAATAATATTCGCATGCTATAGCGGGATTACAATACTAAATCAAAGCTGTCAGAGAATTAGTCCAAGGGATAAACAATTAATTAATTATGCTGTATTTCATCCAAATGGTGGAATTAATTGTAGTTCCTAAATTCTGTAACGTTATTGAATACTGTTTGCAACACTAATTTGTACAGTCATTTATTTTAATTTAACTAACATTACATAGCTCGAAGAATCGTCAGACTCCAAGTGGCAGTGGGCAGGGCACATCGCTCGAAGAACTGTACCTCTACCATGAGTTTACACTAGTTTACGTGACCGTACTCGCTAGCGACGGCGTAAACTATTTGTATGGAGAATTGTACAGCGCCTCTAGCTGTCACTTACGGAAGTACAATTCTCCATACAAATCATTTACGCCGTCGCTAGCGAGTACGGTCACTGTAAACTAGTGTAAACTCATAGTAGAGGTACTGATGTGATGGCCGATTGAGCAAAAGGTTCTCGAGTGGCGTCCACGGATTGGAAGACGCCGTGTAGATAGGCCTCCAACAAGATGGAGCGACGACCTGGTTAAGGTTCCGGGATCGCGTTGGATGCGGAGGGCACGGAACTGATCTGTTTGGCGAGCCTTGGGGGAGGCCTATGTTCAGCAGTGGACGTCTTTCGGCTGAAATTATGATGATAAATTAACATTAATATTAGATAAACGAAAGTGTGTTTGTTGAGAAAATAAAATAAATTTTGTGATGATAGTGCCATGTTGTAGCTAGCCCCTGCATCAGGAATGGGCTGGCTCGTCCGGGGCAGTACCACCCTCTGACACTCTCACAAAACACCGGCGTGAAGCAGCAGGACTCTTGCTGCGATTCGTACGGTCAGTGAGAGCGTCGGGGGCCCAAACCTCTCCCCCTACCCCTCCCCTCTTCCCTCTCATTTTTAAAGGCCGGCAACAGATCAGTGACTCTCTTTGAGTCGTTGATATTTATGGGCGGTGGTGCTCGTTTTACTCCCTCTCATAATAAAACAAGTGCGAGTCGGACTCGCGCACGAAGGGTTCCGTACCATTGTCTATAAAGACGGCAAAAAAATCGCGTTTGTTCTATGAGAGCCCCCCCTTAAATATAAGTTTCATTTTAATTTAATTATTTATTTTTAAAGTGAATATAATGACCTGCTGCCGTTATCAATATCGAGCAAAAACGAGCAAAAAAAATACGTAATACGATGAAAACACCTAAATAAATGCGTGGTCTGACCAACCTAACTTGAGCCGTCCTACTACCCCCTTGTCCGTGTAGTTAGTTGCGTTAGTTCTCCTTCGGCCATCGGACGGAGAACTTTGTGTCGCTTGCGCTTACGTACGGCTTTGATTCTAGCCGCTGTCACGCACACATACACTAGTGCCTACCCTAAAATCGATTAGCGTTTAGATCTAAACAACTTCACAATATTTAGTAAGATTCTGCTATAATATGGTAAATCACATGTTTTAACTGGACTTTTGAAATTAATTTTAAAATGCTAAAATATCATTTAGGTAGCTAAATTTATTTATTTATTTATTTATTTATTTAATTTACATTATCATCACTTACACTATCATTACAGGAATAAAAAACCTAAGGCGATAAAGAAGGCCTTTAATAACACAATTATTTACTATATTTAACGCTCATAACATATTATATGTAAGGCAATACTTTTGAATTCACTCAGAGTGCAATGAAACAGGTCAACTGAATCGGCTATCTGGTTGAGAGTAGCGAGGGCGCGTGTGAAGGGCGCCTTGCCCAGCAAGTTGGTCCTGCCGCGCGGCACGGCCAGCAGCGGCGGCCGGCGCCGGCGCCCCGCGTAGTTATCGGGAGCGCACAGGTTTATGCACTTCAATACTAGGGGCGTTCAATAAAAAGTGAGAATGAGTATGTTATAAACAACTTTTACTAAATGTCATTTTATTTTTCGACATAGTCACCTTTTAGCATAATACACTTAGTATATCTTTTTTCTAAACTTAAAATTCCATTTTTAAAAAAGGTCTCATCTTGAGTACTTGAAAAATCTTGTACTGCAGCGACTACCGCGTCGTTGTCTTCAAATTTCTGGCCTCTCAGGTATTGTTTCAATCTCGGAAATAGGTAGAAATCACTGGGAGCGAGATCTGGTGAATACGGAGGATGCTTAAGGATATCGAACCCAGCATCACGAATTGCAGCCATTGTAACGGCGGACTTGTGTGCCGGGGCATTGTCCTGGTGGAACAGCACAACTTTCGAGAGTTTACCTCGGCGTTTTTTGCGGATCTCATTGCGCAATGTTGCTATTTGTTTGGCGTATAATGTGCCCGTAATAGTGGCTCCATGCTCGAGATACTCAATCATTAATACCCCTTTACCGTCCCAAAAAGCAGAGCCCATGACCTTACCGGCAGATGGGCTCACCTTGAATTTCTTCGGAGTTGGAGATGATGGCCTTTTCCATGTCATAGACTGAAGTTTCGTTTCAGGGTCGTAATGATGGAGCCATGTTTCGTCCATTGTTAGAAATCGCGCCAAAAAAAGTTCCCGGTCTTGCTGCATCAGGTTCAAAGTTTCTTGACAAATCTCTAGTCTAGTTTGTTTTTGCGTGTCAGTAAGCATTCTTGGTACCCAACGCGCAGATACCTTTTTCATACCCAAGCGTTCATGTAAAATATTATGCACGCTCCCCGTTGAAATCTTTACATTTTCAGCAATAAAAAGAACCGTGACACGACGATCCGCCAAAACTGAGTTTTCGACTTTTTTCACAATTTCTTCAGTTACTGCTGTAGTAGGGCGTCCGGAGCGGGGGTCGTGCATTGTCGATGTTCTTCCACGTCTAAATTCGGTGCACCAACGTGCGACTGTCGAATACGGAGGAGTATTAGACCCTAAAGTGTCCCGCAAATCCAAATTGACTTGGTCCGTAGAAAAATTTTTCAAACACAAGTATTTGATAACGGCGCGCAGTTCAATTTTCTCCATTTTCGCTAACGTACTCAATAGCATTGCAAAGAAATTACCGTATATTTTTTTAAACAAAAGACAGTTAGTTTTTTTTTTCATAGCAATCAGCTTGATAGATTAGCTTTACCGGCCAGTATTTAATTTCGTAATATTAAAAGAGTTTGCATCTCATTCTCACTTTATATTGAACGCCCCTCGTACGTCTGGATTGTTCCGCTTGCCCCGAATTAATACGTAATTAAAAAGTAATACGGTTTAAAACTAATCTGCTATTCATTATCATTAGATACATTATTTTTAATACCCTCAGCTTCGTTAGTTAAAGTAATCTTCTCAAAGGATTTACCGTTTCACCGAAGGGATTGAAATAAATGTTTAATTCGAATAAAGATTATGGCACAAAAAACTTTTATTTTATCTCATAATTTATATTTCAATGTTTTTTAAGTAGGTACAATGTTTCAATGGTTTTCTATTATAATTTAGTACTACTAAATTAATCATACATTCGAAAGTTAATTAGTGTGTTTTTCTATAATACCATGAGCTTTACGGCGAAAGGCACTTACGGCGAAATTCGATGGTGTGTGTGAAGTTCCCAATCCGCACTGGGCTCGCGTGGTAACTACAGGCTACAGCAATACAGCCTACAGCAGCATACAGGCTACAGCTCTCTCATTCTGAGAAGAGGCCTGTGACCAGTAGTGGACGTCTTTTGGCTGATATAATAATATTGCCAGTGGATGTTTTAAAGAAAAAAAGCTTTACGTAGAAACACTTTTTAAAAGAATGATTTGTTCGGTGAAATGATCATTCGGGGAACTTCAGCATTCCAGAGCACAACTTCAGAGAGTATTTAAAAGTGACTGTATGAAATGCACATGACTCATTTAATAGCGTTTACCGACACGTGTAAATTTAAATTGGCTTATTAATTATTTTCGGAGGCCTGAAAAGTTTCACGTCAGTTAACTTGATCACGTTTTGGCATTTTAATGCATATTTCCGAGTTTATTAATTTAACGCATGAAACGTGTCTGCGTCCAAAGTAGGTATTTAATGTGCAATCATCGTTAAATAGAGTGCGATTCTGGATACGTGATTAAGACTAGGACATAATTATGAACAGGTATTTTTATTTTAATTTTTGAGATTTTATCGAATTGCCAGCCGTGGTAACAGAGAGTCGTAAGGTTCAGGTTTGATTTTTCTTGGGTACGCGCATGTGTTTTGTTTTCGACAGGGAGTAAAATGTGAATTAGCACGATACGACAAAATCGTGCGCTAATGCTACATTGCGGTATCGCAAAGCTGAAAAGTCAACATTATTAGTATGTGTGCCGCAATGCATAGGTAATACAACATTTTTCACGCGCCGTGTAGATAGATCAGGATGGTTGCACGAATGCTTCTCAAATCCTTCTTGTACCAGGAGCGAGATGGGATTTAGCTGATAATACCTTGTTATTGAATAAGTTAGTACGTTAGGGCTGGACTACGTGAATTATAAATGCCCTCACCCTTGGCTTTGAGTAAACACAAAACTCATTGCTGGTATGAAACTAATTCCACCGAAAGAAAATTACATTATCAGCCAACATTTACTTTCAGATATAGATATCTCAAGCAGTGTTGCCATTTGAGTATTTCAAAAGTCGCTGGAATATTTTAAAAGTCGCCAGTTTGTGGAAAATTTTCTCTGAATGTGGCTAAATGTACTAGCTGTTGCCAGCGACTCTGTCTGCAAAGAAGTCGTTTATCGCTATCCCGCAGGAACTGTGCAATTTTCCGAGATAAAAACTATCCTTTGTCCTTCCCCGGGTCTCAAACTATGTCCATACAAAATTTCATCTAAATCGGTTCAGCGGTTTAAGCGTGAAGAGGGATCAGACAGACAGAAAGTAGAAATAAAGCAGTGGGACACAAATATAGGCGAAGTTGAAAAAA
Organism: Archips crataeganus; assembly: GCA_947859365.1. Lineage (NCBI taxonomy): Eukaryota > Metazoa > Arthropoda > Insecta > Lepidoptera > Tortricidae > Archips > Archips crataeganus. Next base: position 19,893,486 of record OX402059.1, on the reverse strand, counting down.
CTCAACTATTATTAATTATCCAATTAGATTTCAAAGAGCGTGTGTGTGCGCATGTAGTGTGTGTGTGTTCTCTATGTGTAGTGTAAGTGTAGTTTGTCTAGATTAACAAAGTCGGTAAGTTGGCAAACTGATCTCAAGGAATTTTCTGGTTTCGAACGGCGTTAACTCGTTAATCCTGGAATATAACGATGTTCTCGAATAATCAAATTTTTTTACAACTCTCTATTACCATAAAATCCAATAAACAATATCACTTATAACCAATGATCGGATTTTCCGGTGCAACACGGTGGAATTTCCAGTAGAAAACTTAATATGGATATGACCAAAAGTCCCGGATTTCATTCAAAAAAATAATAATATCGATATGATAGGTATACTTAGATAGGCAGTTCAAATTATAACAAATATACGAAATATTTACTAATGCATTGAATATTTTTTACGTTACTGTGATTTCTTAATAGTATTAATAGTTAAACAGGGGTTTAATAACACGTCACCACAACATGCCTACACGCTTGGGGGAACGTGGTCAAACAACCCATCATCACAGATGGCGACGGTGGACTTCGTGGGGATCTCTGCTGCCGCGGCGTATGGCATGCACAGAGGAAGACGTTATTTGATATCCGTGTCGTAGACACCGACGCTCCCTCTTATATCCATATCCAGTCCATCCATCCATCTTATATCCAGTCCAGTAACTTCCGTCCTAAAATCCGCCGAAGAAGAGCAAAAAAAGAGATTATACTCGAACGCCTGTGAAACGCGTCACGCAACATTCACTCCGTTTCGTCACATCCATCGATGGAGTCTTTCCTCCGAAAATGTCCACTTTCAACAAACATGTTGGTGAAGCCATCGCCGACCAGTGGGACAGTTCCCTTAGTGTAGTAATGGGCTGGCTAAGATCCTAAATTATGATTTCGATAATCAGAGGCACCAGCATGTGTTTCATTCAAATCCATCCAACATTTCTTTGGCTTCAATGACGGTGCAGCCCTACCCAATCCGTCTCCTTCTACCATGCACTAGCACCATGCTCTTTGTTCTTGTTTATCTCTGGTTTTTTTTTTATAATTTTACATTTATTAATAAATAGTTTGATCCTATATTTATTATATTGTGTTTTGTGAAAATATTTATTTTACATGTCAAAATTTTACTGAAATTTATTGAATGTAATATAATCAGAATCTTATTCAACAATATAAGTCGTGGAATCCCGGGGCATATCCATATTAGTATAATGTTTGAGGTCATTCACCCCGTGTTGCACCGGGAAATCCGATCATTGCTTATAACAGTTGCTCGCATATATCGGTTTAACATGTTCGTTCGAAATTCAAAATCCAATCTGTATACAATCACTAGCAAAACTCTTAAGTCTCGTTTCGGAACGAGCTCGTTATAAAATTTATCAATGCGCCGACAACTTCCAACCTCTGTAGTAGGTATTATAGTTCGAGAGCTAGTAGACATTTCACGGACAAGGATTAACTAAAAATCTCAATTTTTCTCAATTCAATTCTCAACTCAAAATTTATGGAACTGTGAAGGTTTACTAATGTTTCGCAAATTATTTTTCAGGATTGTTATAAAACAAACCTAACCTAACCTAAACCTACAGAATAGTCCTGAAATATATCCTGAATAGTTTACAGTTTCAGAAAAAAATAAACATTTGGGAAATTAAACATTTGCCAAATTAATTAGTTTGGGAAAAATAATTTGCCAAACGGAAGTACATACACCAAAGAAAAAAATTGATAAAAATCGGTGAAGCTGTTTCGGAGGAGTTCGATAACAAACACCGTGCGTGACACGAGATTTTTATATATTAAGAAAGAATAAGATTTCCAGGTGATCAACGCAGTTTTTTAGTGGGACCCATTTAAAACCTAACAGAAAAAGCTTCATACTGTGATGACACGAACGCCAACTGAAAGTGTAGTTCACAACAAAACTTAGGTGCGAACCGGAATATCATGAAAGTATTGCACAAAAACGGGAACGCATTGGATGCGGATGGCTCAGGGCCGCTCTGTTTGGCGAGCCTTGGGGGAGGCCTATGTTCAGCAGTAGACTTCTTTCGGCTGAAATGATGATGATGATTGCACAAGTTTCAAAGTGCTTCAAATACCTACTCTAAAATGTCTGGCAGCTCTTGGACTCTTAAAAATTCTTAAAATGCTACAGCACATACCTATCTAGATTTTCTCACAAATTTTATGTTCTAACTGCAATCTAATATCAACTGTAAACAGCAAATTACAGGGCAGTTTTTGCCTTGCATTCGGCTTGCAACTGATCGATGCAGCGTTGCATTCGTCTGAAGGACCACAATTTGGTTGATTTTCTTCGTTCACGGCTATGGTTACAAAAACTAGGTTATTCAGGGTAATTGGAAGAAATTCACTGAGAAATCTAGGCAAGTGCTTGTTAAAAGTAGCCCCGTTCCTATGTAAAGAGCGGGTTTGATTGAAAAGCTTTGAATGCTTATTGGAATAATATAAGATTTTATTAAAAGAACATTTTTGATGAAAACTTTTAGACGTGACAACGTCTAATAAATTGATGGACGCCGGCTGCATACACGAAAAAGGATGACGCAATATATCGTACAGAGCAGTGAAGGCCAGTAGTTGCAATATTACATAATACAATCTTAGTAGCGCTAGCTTACTAGCGCTCGGGTAATTTTCAATGCGGTGGGGTGCGGGGTGCGGGATGGCGGGAGGTGTTTGCAGGGGGGGGTTTGAATGTTTTGTTATGACGTTGTCACGTTAAACTATCGTCCGTAAACCGACTTTACAGACAACCGGTTTTTTGCTGACAGTTTTTTTTATCCCCTTTCATTCTGAGAGGAGGCCTGTGCACTTCAATGGGACGTATAGGCTTGGCTGGGATGATGATGATGATGATTTTTTGTTGACCGTTCTTACATTCTCATTCAACATAAAATGTATACCAATTTTTAAGTTAACCGATAACAACTGGAAGTCAGTGAAATATAATAAATTTTTCGTAATGATTATTTTCCAAACTGGTGAAAGATTCTTTGACATTTATTTATAAGTGTTTCTTGTAGCCTAAAGTTAGAAAAATATTTTGACTTTGACTGACAAAATTGTCATACAATGGACACAGTCGTTATAAAAAAAAATACAAATGATTTTATTTGTCAAACATATAGGTTAAATAGATGGTACAATGATCATAGACTTGTATCACTATGCTGCGCCCAAGGGCACACAAATATGAATATTCAGTCATGCACTAAATTAATAAACAGTCTAAAAAGCTGTTAAACTATCACGCATATACTCATCCAATGAATAGTTAGCATTGTCCGCCAAAAAGTTAAAAAGTTATTTTTTAAAATCATGAACATCCTCGGTCATCAGTATATTCTTCGGAAGCTTGTTGAAGATCTTGGATGCCATGCCGAATACGATTTTAGCAAGTAGTGCTGTTTTGTACGGTCTTGTGTTTATTTTACCTTTTTGGCGAGCACTTCTAAAAACAGGAAATTGGTCCCTGTTACATTTTACGTAAGTTGAGATTTCGTAGATTTATATGCATATTAGTATACGTAACTTAATAAAATGAGGCCGGAAATCGGTGGACGAAATACCACAAATCGGACGAATACACTCTTCTGACCCTTAAACACCATATATCTGTCCGTGGAGTTAGCATAACTGCAATTTCCAAAACATAACTGCATTTTCAAAGAAACACCTAACCTACTACTAATATAAGAAAACTAATACATTATTATGAGAAAATTTGTGAAGATGTTTGAATGTTTGGATATTTGGATTTTTGTAAATCAATCTCGCTGTTCCATACCGGTTGAACGGACTTGTTCTGTGATTAAACATGGCGTCCAGATAGACAAAAACCTGGACTGAGACTATTCAATATCCTGGGATAATGCGCTCCCGAGGGAATATATTTTTACTTCAAATAAGAATGGAGGGCGTTGTTCGAGGAATCTTGAAATAGTAGCTGTGCTGGGCCGGAATTTTACCTAATTTAATTATTTTGTTCGGAAAATTATAACAAAAATGTCATATAAGAAGTTTTCTTAATTCCTATTTAAGTAAATTGTTTTGATGTAAGATAATTTCATCTCAAGCATCACAAGCCGTAGTAATCTAGTGGTTTTTGCTATAGCATCTCAAGCAGAAGATTGTGGGTTCGAATCCGGGCTCGCACCGCTAAGTTTTTTAAGTGCGAAAATGCATTTGAAATTTACCATGGGCTTTACGGTGAAAGCAAACACCGTAAGGAGCCTGCACACTGGCGAAAAAAATCAATGCTGTGTTTGAAGTTCCCAAAACCGCAACTACGGGACTCGAACTGTTCGAATTCCTGCCTGTGGCTAAATTCCACTACCACACTTCGAGGAACCGTCTGTCTTTCCATCCTCACCATCTTGATGATTGGCAGTCTAGTACCGTGCGTTTTAAGCGAAACTTCTTTCCTCGCACGACGAAGATCTGGAATCGGCTTACTGCGGCAGCATTCCCGGAGCGTTACAACTTAGGGATCTTTAAAAAACGAGCGTACCTATTCCTAAAAGGGTCGGCAACGTACCTGTGATTCCCCCGTGTTGCGGGTGTCCATGGGCGACGGTGATCGATCTCCATCAGGTGACCCGTTTGCTCGTTTGTCCCCTCATATATATATGTCGTAGCCGGTCATGAGTACGCAGACTAAACGGAACGCAAGTGCGCCGCCTAGCGGAGAACGCGGTAAAACTAGGTTTTGGCGCGCTTCGACAGAGTCGTGACGTCACCAGCAGCTTCGGGCAGCGACACTCTTGTACGAGCCGCCAAGCAGCTAACACGTCGTCACGGAACTGTCCCACGTTTTGCTTAGTGTTACCTAAACTTTGTATTTAATCTAATTTGAGTAATCAGTACAGTAAATCGTGATTCAAATATTAACGTAGTATTCATTGCGCGATACCCAGCTGAGCCCACAAGATGTCTGAACATTCGAGCCATAATCCTGACCCCCTACGACATCAGAAGTGGAACACAGTGGACATATATTATATACATATATGTTTCGGAGATGAATTTGGATTAAGATGGTTGTCGTCCGCCATTATGAAATGTAGGTAGAATCAGTGCGCACAACCGGCGCGGTCGGTAGTCGAATGGCAAGTGTCCGTTGAAAAGGCACCCGTCTCTAACTGACCGAACTACTCAAGGAAAACGGCACTATCAATAAATCATTCATTCGTTCCGAGACGGACATTTGACATTTGACTTTATTGACAAGTTCTAAATGTACCCACACTCACCGACAGATTGCGCTGGCTTGTAGTTAAACAACTGTCATACCCTCACATATATATAAAAAAAAACTATGGAATCTACGGCCCAAACCCTCTCATTCTGAGACGAGGCGTGTACCCTATAGTGAATGTACGTCGTACAGTACCTATGTAGGCTGGGATCAAGGACACCTGTGCAAAATCTTATTTATGGGGTTATACACACACATATTTGCTACATAATGTGAACTAAGTTTATGTTAAGTGAAGGCATTATTACATAGTATGTTTAGCGGTTTGTGGTTAGTGCTGTTAGTGATATGCGACACTGTGCGTAAATTAGGTGGTGATAATTGTTGTCAGTGGTTGGTAATATTAATTCATCATCATCATCAACATTTCAGCTGAAAGACGTCCACTGCTGAACATAGGCGTCCCCCAAGGCTCGCCAAACAGATCAGCCCTGCGCCATCCGCATCCAATGCATTCCCGCCACCTTAACCAGGTAGTAGCTCTCACGCGGGCCCAGTGCGGATAAGGGACTTCACACACACCATTGAATTTCTTCTCAGGTCTGTGCAGATATCCTCACGTTTTTGGTAAATTTCAAGTACCTTATAATTTCGTAGGTACATGAATTTCGAAAAACTCGGACGTGTGAACCCGGGCTCGAACCCACCACCATCTGCTTGAGAGGCCATAGGTCAAAACACTCTGCCACCACGGCTTATGAAAACAAAAATATCCAAATATGATTTTTGTTTCAGTTGCTTCGCCCAGTTGTTTAACAAAGTAAACGTGAAATATAGATGCACAGAAAAAACCCCAGAAAAAAAAAGACCAATGCTGGGAATCGAACCCAGGTCCTCATCATTCCGTGCTGCGTGCTTACCCCTACACCATCACTGGTCTAGAGGTTGGCGACGAATCTTTCCCATACATCGTACATTTCAGTCTGCTATAATCACCTTATGCAGTGATAAAGTTTTGTATTTAGTTTGAAATATATGGTTTCACGGGATGACCGTAAAAGTAATAAAAAAATGAAGTTGAAAAAATAAATACAAAAAGATACTTAGATCCCTTTTAGGGATAAGTTCGCCTTTGTACTCTTTTTGTTTTGTTGTTTTGTATTATTTTTGTGTTTTATGTACAACAATAAAGTGTTTACATACATACATACTTACTTCATACCTAACTTGTTAATAAAGTAAACGTGTTTCACTGCAAAAACCAAAGATACACTTTGTCTTAGGAGTAAAAATTTTATTCCTAGGTATAAAAACACTTCATACACTTTACTATCGCCATTAAGTTCGGGATAAAAAGGCGGATGGCACGCGCCAATCGAAACGGTCGACTTGCCTTTCCACCAGGTATGTGCTAAGCAGCTATGTTACGAAGATGTGAAAACTACGCTACGAAACTGTGTGACCGTTTCCACCAATGCTAAGATATGTTAACGACCGCCTTAGCCTAGTTGGTAGTGACCCTGCCTACGAAGCAAGAGGTCCTGGGTTCGATTCCCGGTAAGGTCATTTATTTGTGTGATGAGCACGAAATATTTGTTCCTGAGTTATGGATGTTTTCTATGTATTTAAGTATTTTTTTTATTTTTTATTTAATTGCTGTTTTATTGTACAGCAGAAAATACAGATAAAAATAAAACAATTAAGAATACAGTGAATAAAACTTAACTATAAACTAAATATCTAACTATTACAAACTAAATTAAATTAAAAACTAAACTAGATAGAACGATAGCAACAACGCTGGCGGCGATAAAAAACGGCCGCCGCGACCGCGCATCGTCATCGTTCGCATGACGTCACGCGCTGCGCGGGAACATTGGTTGAGCAAACGGAAGACCCCGCTGAACAATTTACACATAAACAATGGGCCCGAAGAAGCTAAAATATACATCAATGAGGACGTTTCAAAGAAAATTAGAGAGTTATTTAAGGAGACCAAAAGGCATCTCAAAGATACGTATAAATATATATGGATACAGAGGGGTAGAATTTTAATCAGAAAAGGCCAACAGGGGTCGAAGATATGTCAAATACGTACGGAAAAAGAGATACAGGAGTACGTACAAAAAGGATGAAATAGTCACTTACAGATAGTTATTCAACTTAGGTACGTACTAGGGATGCATATTTATGGTTAAAATATATTTCAACTTTCGATCCATTACATATATTAGATACAGTCACAATTACTCAGGAACACAATAGATTTATTGATATTAGCACCTGGAGTAACGTCATCAATCAGAAAACAGATATGAAACTATGTACCATACAATTAAATATAAAATCGCTTCGAAAACACTTCAGTACTGTGCTCACGCTTTTGGAACCTGTGCTTGACAGACTACACATAATAATTCTAACTGAGATAAATATAAAACAATGTGAATCGCTATGGTATACCTAACTTTGATATGTACCCCAATACGAGAGAAGCGCGGAGAGGAGGAGGAATAATGGTTTATCTTCGAAATACTCTAACATGGACGCCAAAGTATACATCAAGTATAGATTGTGAAATGACACACGGCAAAATAGTTGGTGGAATTACCTTATACCTAATAGCAGTATACCGACCGCCAAGCTCAAGTAAACAAAACTTTTTCCGAACGATTGGAGATTTGTGTAAGAAAATACCTATTGAAATGAATGTTATCTGCGCCGGCGATATGAATATAAACCTATGCAATAGCCTACAACCACAAGTTATTGAATACAGGAATACAATGTCCAGTCACGGTCTACAATGCGCGTATGAGGAGGTCACCCGAGAAGAGGTATATGGGGAACAGCTGACTGCGTCATGCCTGGACCATGTATGGACCCGCTTATATACCTATCATCATTCATCTTTCGTGCTCGAGGCGGGAAAGATTTCCGATCACTATTTAACTGGTATAGTACTGTGCGAAGGAAGACAAAAGGAGTGCGGCGTAGGCAAAAAGAGCAGTGAGGTACGTGCTGTGATAAATAACAAACTAGTACGGGAAAAACTTACGACAGACGACAGAACTTTTAAAGATTGAATGCCCTTTATTATTGTATGAATCTTTGCGATTAATTTTCAGTGATATTTATACTAGTTGTACAAAAAATGTTAAAATACCAAACAAAAGAAGCACGCAGCCGTGGGTCAATCAAGAATTATTCTTTTTAATAGAAAAGCGTGATGAATTGTTTCGGAAATGAAAATCTGTCCCAAAATCCAAATCTCATAGAATACAATACACTCGATATAGAAATAAATTTAATAAAAAGATTGAAGCGGCTAGAAATAAATATAGGAAAAATATAATAATAGATTGTAAAAAAGATTTCAGAAAGATATGGGAAAACATAAATACTTGGATAGGTAAACAGCCAAATAATATTGACAAGATAATATTGCAATATTTAGGCAGAGATAATGATATTTATTCGGTTTGCAATAATTTCACGAAAACTTTCACACAGGAAATAGAAAATATTAAACATAAATGCAATGTCACTTTTTTGAATAGGAGAGAATATGTCAAGGAATGTAATTTATCTTTTAGATTCAAAAAAATATTACCTCTGGATATAGAAAAAATCATAGATGGTTTATCTACTGAAAAGTCACCCGGATATGATGCAATCAGAGCACAGGATGTTAAATTTGTTAAAGAAAAAATTAGTCCAATATTAGCAAAATTTATTAATATGTGTGTTGACAAAACATCATACCCGGACGTCTTAAAATACTCTGTCATTAGGCCAATATACAAAGCCGGTTGTCATATGGATTACTCCAATTACAGGCCATAGCTATCTTATCAGTAATAAATAAAATTGTAGAAAAAGTTATCTTAAAACAAATAACATTATATTTAGAACAATATAACATACTTTCAAATAATCAACACGGTTTCAGGAAACATAAAAGTACTTCTACGGCCTTAGCACAGTTCTCTGATGACATATGTCATAAACTAGACGATAGAAAACACGTAGTAGCCATTTTTATCGACTTTAAAAAGGCGTTTGACACACTCGAACATAGTGTTCTTTTAAAAGCCATGTACGAGTGTGGCATTCGCGGACTGATTAACGACTGGTTTAAACAATATCTGACTAACCGAAAAATGATCACTGAAATAACAAAAGTGCGTGGAGACGAAGCGCTTAGTTCGGGAGGCGTGCCAACCGGTTCTGTATATGGGCCAGTAGGCTATATAATGCACGTAAACAGTGTATGCAATGTTATTAAAAACTGTAATATGTATATGTACGCGGATGATATGTGTATAATCTACGCTAGCAATGACCAGCAAAAAATTGAACAATGCATTCAGGCAGACTTAGAAAATATCATTAAATGGTCACACGACAGTGGTATCATTATAAATATGTCGAAAACAAAGGGGATGCACATATCGTCCCCACGTAATCAAAATAAATGTATAGGGTATAATGTTGTAGGGCACACATACGACTGCCTACACGCATCATCTCAGAACTGTACTTGTAACACAATTGAATTTGTTGAGTCTTTTAAGTACTTGGGGCTAACCATAGATAGGACGTTTAGTTGGAAGTTACACATACAAACTCTCTGTACCAAATTGAGATATATTTATGTCTCGTTCTTACAACTTAAAAAATATGTGAACCGCAAAACTTTATGAACCTTGTACTGTGCATTGGTGGAATCGCATATAGACTATGGCTTAATAGCATATGGGCGAACATTCAAGACACAGCTGGATATGATTAAAAGTATACAGATTAGGTACTTAAAATTATTAATAAGCACCAAACAGAAGCAATTGTGTAACAAAGAATATGAAAAGCTGTTTAAAATATGTAATATCTTACCTGTAAGTGAAAAATTTAAATTGCTAGTGGCATCATACAATTATAAAAAAGAACCTTTCATATGCAAATTGCCGGACGATAACTGTATCTCAAGAAGAAAACCTAAATTATTCCCTGATAAATATAACGCAACTAATTACTATGGAGAACGCACATTTGAGTACATGACTCCTAAAATTTATAATGCCTTACCGCAGAAGTTGTTTGATGAGAAAGTTAGAATAAATAATTTTATGAATAATGTCAAAAAATTCTTTATAGATAACTATTAGGATAGGTACTCAAGGTCTGTGAGAATGGATAACTCGTATAAAATCGGTACCCACTTTTCACTGCTTTTAGTCCTCACTAAAATTAAAATGTCAAATTGCATGCTTAGTATTTTTGTATACCTAGTAAATAATAAAATAATGCATGAATATAACTAATTAGATGTAAGACACAAGGTGTATCAAGAGCATTCGAACTGCCAACAAACTGCTACGCAGTTTGGCAGTACAATTGGGATGTCCCAATTTTTGACAACGTATAATAAATCGAAAACCGTTTGGAGAAATAGGCTTTGTGAAGCGTTTTCAGAAATCAGATTCCAAAAATATGATAAACTGAATTAAATAAAGAAAATTTAAGTAATGATCTTCATTTGACCCCTGCAGTGAATCGTCACAAAGCTTCATGGTCAGGTTCTCTAACCACTAGGCCATCTGGTCGTCTAAAATATATATTTTTTTTTATGTTATAGGGGGCAAACGAGCAGACGGATCGCCTGATGGTAAACGATTACCGTCGCCCATGGACACCTGCGACACCAGAAGAGTCACAAGTGCGTTGCCGGCCTTTTAGGTAGGAGTACGCTCTTTTTTTGAAAGCTTGAAGGACAATATAGATTATAGTGAAAATAAACGGATCACTCACGTCTTAAAACGAGTTTATCTCCTAACACGGATTAGCCCGAAACATGTCGAGTTAAACTCGTTTTAAAACGTAAGTGATTTTAGTGTGTGGATAGGTCATTATAGGGAGATCTGTATACGGTAGTAGCCTAGTGTATGGTAGTGGTTCAAGCATAATGTGGCGTGGGGTATCGCCAAAGTACTTGTACTCGGCTCTCGGTAATGGAATACATTATTTGGAGTAAGGACTTTTAAGATGTGTTTAACTAAACAGTAACGCTAAAACACTACTTTAATATATTTTATGGTTCATCATCATCATTTCAGCCGAAAGACGTCCACTGCTGAACATAGGCCTCCCCCAAGGCTCACTTAAGTCTAGCGATTCCTCGAGCTATGTCCGTGACTTTAGTTCTTGCGCGGATCTCATCATTTCTAATGCGAGGGTTAGATTGTAGGGTTAATACCCTTCATTTAATATGGATAGCTTGAAGTTGTTGACGGCTATATCTACCTGGGACATACAACCCAATTAGGTAGGTCCAACTTCGAGAATGAGGTCAATCGACGAATCCGACTCGGCTGGGTGGCGTTCGGGAAGCTCCGCAATATCTTGTCATCCAATATACCGCAGTGTATCAAGTAGTCTTTGACCAGGCGTGTGTTGCCAGTGATGACTTAAGGCACTGAAACGTGGCCGCTGGCGATGGGCCTCATAAGATAACTCAAGGTCACTAGAGGGCGATGGAGATGGCTTTGCTAGGAGTTTATCTGCGTGATCGCATTAGAAATAACAAAATCCGCGCAACAACTAAAGTTATCGATATAAGTAGCTCGAAGAATCGCCAGTCTCATGTGGCAGTGGGCAGGGCACATCGCTCGTAGAACTGACAGCCGATGGGGCCGAAAGGTTCTCGAGTGGCGTCCGCCGACTGGAAGGCCTCCAACAAGATGGAGCGACGACCTGGATAAGGTTGCGTGAACGTGATGGATGCGCATGGCGCAGGACCGATCTGTTTGGCGAGCCTTGGGGGAGGCCTACGTTCAGCAGTGGAAGTCTTCGAAATGATGACGATGAATATGGACAGATATTTACTAGGTACTTATGAGCATTCTGGTCCACATTGGTCTTAGAAAAGAGTTAGAGTAGGTACCTACATAACTATTCGTTTATAAACAGATCTTAAAGATTCGCGTGTCCCAAAGTTATAAATCTTTATATTGTTGGAGACGTCGTTTCGACGTATCAAAGCTAATACTTCGCGGATAAGGTATTATACTTAATTGAAACAAAATTAACAATAATTATAATTATATTAAATATTTATCGTGCCTAACAGAGCCCATGCCAATCAAATACACTTAAATAATATACTGTTTTAAATTTTTGTGATTTTCACTCATAATTACTATACTAAATGGGACTTATCACGCAATTATTAATATTTAACTCGTAACCACGGCTGCTGCAATGTGGCCGAAACGTCCAGGTAAATATTAATTGCTTGATAAGTCCCGTTACCTATAGTAATTAATTAAGTATACACTTACAGGATTTAATTTCAACATTTGTAACATACATTGTGGAAGAATATTAAACTACCTATCGAGTATTGAGTAAATCTACCTAAAAAACTTGAGCCATATTTTTTTGATATTCACTAATCAATCCAGAAACGTAGTATTTTATGCTCCCGTAAAATCTTCCATAAATCAGGCTGCAAGAAATTGCTCCGCCGTACATCACTTAGTATTCTAGAGGGATATTTCCCTATAAAACTTTGAAATTTCTTTTAATGAGCCGTAATTTATGGCCTCTTGCCTATCGTTCAGCTGGCTTATTGTCTAACGTTTCTGACGCTTGCCTTCGCAATCACTATTTCTTTCTGTCAAACGATATAAAGTGATGACAGAAAGAGATGGTGAAAGCGAAGGCAAGCGTCAAAACCGTTAGACAATAAGCCAGCTGTTCGAGAAAATTCTATCGTAACGAAGATAATACCTGTGAAGTTCTATCTATCAAGATCTAAGAGCCATTATCTTCGAAGCGTGTAATAACTTCGAAGAAATAAGTAAATTGATTATTTTTTATTATTTAATTACTAAATAGCTGTTGCCCTGAGACTTCGTCCGCGCAGACTTCAAATTTGTGGTAAAGCTTTTTGAACCCCCGACACAAAAAGAGGGGTGTTATAAGTTTGACCACTATGTGTGTGTGTGTGTGTGTGTGTGTGTGTGTGTCTTGTTCGTCTGTCTGTCTGTGGCATCATAACTCTTAAACGGGTGGACCGATTTGGATGCTCTTTTAATTAGAAATCAGGCACACCTTCTTCTTTCAGGTAGACAATAGGCGGTCTTATCTATAAAAAGCGATCTCTACCAGACAGCCAATTACTCAGAAATTAATAAATATGAACAGACTAATTTAGGTGGCAGGAATAACAAACAGGAGAAACGTACAATTAATAGACAATAAATACTAAAAACAATACAAATACGAGGGGCGTTCAATATAAAGTGAGAATGAGATGCAAACTCTTTTAATATTACGAAATTAAATACTGGCCGGTAAAGCTAAACTATCTAGCTGATTGCTATGAAAAAAAAAACTAACTGTCTTTTGTTTAAAAAAATATACGGTAATTTCTTTGCAATGCTATTGAGTACGTTAGCGAAAATGGAGAAAATTGAACTGCGCGCCGTTATCAAAATACTTGTGTTTGAAAAATTTTTCTACGGACCAAGTCAATTTGGATTTGCGGGACACTTTAGGGTCTAATGCTCCTCCGTATTCGACAGTCGCACGTTGGTGCGCCGAATTTAGACGTGGATGAACATCGACAATGGACGACCCCCGCTCCGGACGCCCTACTACAGCAGTAACTGAAGAAATTGTGAAAAAAGTCGAAAACTCAGTTTTGGCGGATCGTCGTGACACGGTTCGTTTTATTGCTGAAAATGTAAAGATTTCAACGGGGAGCGTGCATAATATTTTACATGAACGCTTGGGTATGAAAAAGGTATCTGCGCGTTGGGTACCAAGAATGCTTACTGACACGTAAAAACAAACTAAAGTCGAGATTTGTCAAGAAGCTTTGGAACTGATACAGCAAGACCGGGAACTTTTTTTGGCGCGATTTATAACAATGGACGAAACATGGCTCCATCATTACGACCCTGAAACGAAACTGCAGTCTATGACATGGAAAAGGCCATCATCTCCAACTCCGAAGAAATTCAAGGTGAGCCCATCTGCCGGTAAGGTCATGGGCTCTGTTTTTTGGGATGGTAAAGGGGTATTAATGATTGAGTATCTCGAGCATGGAGCCACTACTACGGGCACATTATACGCCAAACAAATAGCAACATTGCGCAATGAGATCCGTGAAAAACGGCGAGGTAAACTCTCGAAAGTTGTGCTGTTCCACCAGGACAATGCCCCGGCACACAAGTCCGCCGTTGCAATGGCTGCAATTCGTGATGCTGGGTTCGATATCCTTAAGCATCCTCCGTATTCACCAGATCTCGCTCCCAGTGATTTCTACCTATTTCCGAGATTGAAAGAATACCTGAGAGGCCAGAAATTTGAAGACGACGACGCGGTAGTCGCTGCAGTACAAGATTTTTTAAGTACTCAAGATGAGACCTTTTTTAAAAATGGAATTTTAAGTTTAGAAAAAAGATATACTAAGTGTATTATGCTAAAAGGTGACTATGTCGAAAAATAAAATGACATTTAGTAAAAGTTGTTTATAACATACTCATTCTCACTTTTTATTGAACGCCCCTAGTATAATATAAATTATATAAATACTCAAATACGTAAAATATAATACTTATTCAATAAAAATGTCAAAAGGCCGCATGTGAGAAAAGGATTTAAAAAGGAAATTAAAGAAACAATTATGAACAAAAACAAAAAGAATAGATAAATCAAAGACTGAGGATTAAGTTAGTGACAAATAGTAAGCCTCTAGGAGGTTTTTAAAAACTGGAAGAAATTTCGCTTGCCTTAACGCCAAAGGAAGAGAATTCCAAAGACATACATTATTTAATGATATTGGTGATCAGTACCACACCTAAAGATCTTCCTGGCACGAACGTGTGGTGTAGTGGTGTGTGGTTGACATTTTCAAACACTAACCACACTTCGTTCGTACCAGAAAATTCTCTAGGTATAGTAATCAGGCTGGGTTCTATTGTCACAATGCAATTGGGACAATATAATTCTTTGGTTTTGTTTTTGGACTTAATTACCGATATCCTAACGAAGTTAGTTCGATTCAATGCAACGAGCGTTTCCCCGCGAGCACTAGATGGCGCTATTATCAAACTTTCCGCTGCTATGATTTTTGGGCGTATTTATTTAATATAATTAAGTAAATACGGACAAAATCTGAGCCTTGTCTGTCCTAAATATTTAATTAATTAAATAATGAGGAAAGCTAAATAAATGAAGTACATCGTTTTGTTGCGCAGAGTCTTCTCTGTGGCACGAACTGTCAAAACACATCACACAAATTACGGTTAGCGTTATCTCGAGGGGCGTGACCTAATTTTGTCTTTAAAACCCAGTGCCGCCAAAAATTTGAGACATTTTGAATCTGAATACCATTGTCAAGAAAACAGTCTACCTATACTACCAAATAAAACAGTCCTGTGGATACTCTGCCCGTTTATTGGTAAGTTCTCTCCAAAAGCAAATATCAACATTTTACCTTGTCTAATTTTATTTGTTTATTTCTAGCTTTCTATCTACAAAATTATTCTATTACTATCTCCTGTTTCTTCACCTAGCTAACTCCAACGGTCTGCATTTATTGTAAATTATGTTTAAACTTCTTAGACCGTTAGGCAGTTTCAGTTAGTTCAAATTTAAATTTCAAAAAAAAAGAACAGTTTTCGTTTTCACTAAATCATTTTATTCTTTTGTATTACATTTAGCTTCATCTTTCTCTTTTTGTAAATTCCGTATGATTGCTCTGCCACACAGCCAGCGTTTAAATTCGGACCTATGGTCAGGGACCGTTATGGACGTTGGGCCGGTGGACAGAGCAATTTTATGGGCCCCTGCTGACATTAACCAAATTCCAGGGCAACCAAGTCGGGGTTAAACCGCCCGAACGGAACTGCAGTCTCCACCTCTTGGCACTACGCCACCAGCACACTCCGAGCCCTGTAGCACCCTGGCCTCAGCTCTGCAGAACAGCAACTTCCTTGAAGATCCACCTGCGACGGCCGCAGCGCGTCCTACGGTCTCCTGAATCCAGGGCAGTGTCTGTCCGGGGAAAGCGTATCCCACTCAAGTGCTTAGAACCTACGACCCTCTAGTCTCTTGCTTGCTCACAGTTTTAGCGTTCCTAATAAACGTCTAGACTTGTTTTTTTATGGTTTAATTCCTCTCCGCAAGACCTATACCTAAACTGTGACACTATACATGTCTGCCCATCATTCTACGGAACCATCAGTGTCAAGTCGGAATCATGCTTGGCAGGTTTTAAAAAAATAAAATTGTGGACAACATTGTTGTTCGAGTTTCCTAAGCAATAGCATTTAATAACCCTTAGAGTTTGCAACACTGCTCAAGTAAGGGCACACAATTAGGGCTCATTCATTGCCCATTAAAAAGGGTTTTCCATGTTTTACAGCTCATAGTTTACAACATACTAATGCCAAACTCACACATCATCATCATCATCCCAGCTTAAATATACGACCCACTGCAGAGCACCAGGCCTCCTCTCAGAATAAGAGGGCTTGGGCCATGTAGTTTCCCCGCGGACCCAATGCGGATTTGGAACTCCACACACACATAATTGAATTTCTTTGTAGGCGTGTTCCCTCACAATGTTTTTCTTCACCGTAAAGCTCATGGTACATTTCAAATGTAATTTTGCACATACATTTTGAAATACACAGAGGTGCGAGCCCGGGTTCAAACCCACGATTCTCTGCTTAAGAGGGCATAATGTCAAACCACTAGGCTATTATATTACCCTTTGATCAATTATAACTGTAGATCCACAGTCGCGCGCCCGAAAATATCCGAGCCAAATGAGCGCCACTTTGATAAAAGTGGCCTTCTTTTTTCTCAGTACAGTCAAGGGCAAAAATATGTATACACTTTAGTACCTTTTCACTTTAACCACTGTGACAGTTCATATATGGCAGATCAAATATGACGAAAATAGACAAGGTACTAAAGTGTATACATATTTTTGCCCTTGACTGTACGTTGCGTGAAATTGTCAAGTTTAGCTGTCAAGTGTCAACCGAAATTTGACTGTAATGAAGTAAAGACTAGGTTCAAATTTCTGTGTAGGTGATGATTTTAATTGTTATGCAAACAAATAAAAAAGTTCGGACATTCTTTGAAGGGGATTTTGTTCGGCAATGTGTATCTTCAGTTATAATTGATCAAAGATATTACCTTAAAATTTGTCCAGATTTGACAGTGGGGAAGTTGAGAATTGTAATCTCAGCAGAAGTTGTACAAAGGTTTTTTGAATGGCCATTATTGGACTTTTACTGTCTACTGTATTAACAGTAGTACTGTATTAAATAATAATAATAATAATAAATCGTTTATGGGCAGGCCAAGGCGAAGATGGCGGGATGACCTAGACACGTTCTCGAGCGACTGGTCAAACACAAGTGCAGACAGGCCGAGTTGGAAGTCCAGGGGAGAGGCCTTTGCCCAGCAGTGGGACACTGAAACAGACTATTAAAAAAAAAAAAAAAATCGTTTATTGGGTAATAACAAATCAGTAAATTAGATGGTGTTTGAGTCCTCCTAGTAGGTATTACATACCTGTATCAGGAGCTCTCGCTCTTCTACATCTACATCTACACTAATATTATAAAGAGGAAAGATTTGTATTTTTGTATTTTTGTATTTTTGTATGTAATAAATAAACTCAAAAACTACTGGACCGATTTCAAAAATTCTTTCGCCGTTAGAAAGCTACATTATCACTGAGTAACATAGGCTATATTTATTACTAGAAAAAATTAGAGATCCTCGGTAAATCTTACTAAATCCAACCCAAGGTGTAAAAAAATTAGCCATGAAATGTCTATCATCGCATGCGCTGCGGAAAGTATTGATGATAGAACAAATAATGTTCTACAATATTATAGAACGTATCAATATCTACAAAAAACTTCGCGAGACCATATGACCAATTATTGTAGTTACGTCACTATTACTACTTTTTTACATTTTAAAAAATGATAGAAATGCCTATCAAAATCAGACCATGTTTTCCACACCTTTGTATTAATTCTTATCCAAATTAATTATTTCGTATTCAAGACTGGTTCAATACCTGTTGATTTCTTTTTGAATTATCGAAATCGGACATTCCGTTCAAAAATATTACGAAATTAAAAATGTCAATATAAATAAATGCCTTAGTTTTTAATTTTGGAAATCATGACAAACTAGCGACCCGCCCCGGCTTCGCTCGGGTGCAATTATGCATGTATTATACATTATAAGCCTTCCTCTTGAATCACTCTATCTATTAAAAAAAACCGCATAAAAATCCGTTGCGTAGTTTTAAAGATCTAAGCCAGACAGTCAAACGACAAGACAAGCGGGACAGACAGACAGACAGCGGGAAGCGACTTTGTTATAATACTATGTAGTGATAGTGATTGACTCATGTAGGTACGTTATAATTAGCATACTTATACATATAATTTAATTCTCTTTATTTATCCCAAAATGTTTATAAAGATAATAGATTAGTGTAGATAAAATAAACATTCCAAATAAAATACAGATCATTTCGGTGGGACCTGCCTGCCAATTAAAAAAATTAGGGTCAATTTATGATTGCTCACGGACATGAGGTTCAAAGTAGCTTTACGTTTCGCTAAGCATGACATTGAAAAGGTTAAAAAAGCCGCTAGAGAATTATAAGAGTAGATTATTATAGCTAGACCGTTTAAATGTGTCTTCGCCCGCGCGGTACAGGGGCTGGGGAGTATGATTAGAAAGGGGCCGAGAGAGGTGCGTTTCATAAAACAATTTCATAAAACTCGCGAGATCTACTACAGCTCACAGAGCCAGCAGTCTATCCATACTAATTCCATACTAATATTATAAATCCGAAAGTGTATCTGTCTGTCTGTCTGTTTGTCTGTCTGTCTGTCTGTCTGACTGTCTGTTACCTCTTCACGCTTAAACCGCTGAACCGATTTAGATGAAATTTAGTATACAGATAGTTTGAGTCCCGGGAAAGGACATAGAATAGTTTTTATTCCGGAAATCGCCCTTTAAAGAGGTAAAAAGGGGGGTGAAACTTTGTATGGAGAATCAATAACCACTTAACCGATTAAGACGAAATTTGGTATGCTTCCACGCATCCTTGATTGCTTGCATGCTTGCTTGCTTCCATGCCTGCTTGCATGACTGCTTCCATGCCTGCTAGCATGCCTGCCTGCATGCTCGCTAGCATGCCTGCTTGGATGCTCGCTTGCATGCTCGCTTGCATGCTTGCTTGCATGCTTGCTTACATGCTTGCTTGGATGTTTGCTCGCATGCTCGCTAGAATCCTGCTTGGATTCTCGCTTGCATGCTTGCTTTCATACTTTCTTACTAGCTTGCTTGCTTGCATGCTGCTTGCACACTTGCTTGCATGCTTGCTTACATGCTTGCTTGGATGATTGCTCGCATGCTCGCTAGAATCCTGCTTGGATTCTCGCTTGCATGCTTGCTTCTTACTAGCTTGCTTGCTTGCATGATTGTTTGCGTGCTTGCTTGCGTGCTTGCTTGCATGTTTGCTTGCATGCTTGCCTGCATGCTAGCTTGGATGCTTGCTTGCATGCTCGCTAGAATCCTGCTTGGATTCTCGCTTGCATGCTTGCTTTCATGCTTTCTTGCAAGCTTGCTTACATACTGCTTGCATGCTTGCTTGCATGATTGTTTGCGTGCTTGCTTGCGTGCTTGCTTGCATGCATGCTTGATTGCTTGCTTGCTTGCATGCTTGCTTGCATGTTTGCTTGCTTGCATGTTTGCTTGCTTGCATGTATGCTTGCTTACATGCTTGCTTGCATGCTCGCTAGAATCCTGCTTGGATTCTCGCTTACATGCTTTCTTGCATGCTTGAATGCTTCCTTGCATGCTTTTTTGCAAGCTTGCATGCTCGCTTGCATGCTGCTTGCATGCTTGCGTGCATGCTTGTTTCAGGCTTGCTTGCATAATTGTTTGCTTCTCTGAAATATTTATGGTTCACGCTAGCAATGAAGCGGGTAAAAGCTATATTAGATAAAGTGATTCAGGAGGAAGGTTTATAAGTATAATACATGCATAATATAGTTGTACCCGTGCGAAGCCGGGGCGGGTCGCTAGTATAAAATAAAATCGAATCGAAAATGGTGCAAAATAATGGTATACTTCAGCTGAAATCGTCGTTATTGGTCAACAGCTGACACGGACACGTAACGCCACCTCTATCAGTGTGTGCAGGTTGTTTACCTTGATCGTAAACTCATTTTAAACTGCAAAAGTAATTTATGGATTCTCTAATTTTTCGTCAAAATTTTTTACCAACTGTTTAATTTCGATTCGATTATCCCACTGTTTTTTTTTTCTCTAAGTACTTCAGGATTGTTATAAAACTATCTACAGGCTACTCCTAAAAAAAATATTACTGTAAATAATTGTCAGTTTCAGAAAAAAAAAACAATCGGGCAATTAAACTGATACCTGGTTTACACTCGCGTACGAGTGGCGAGACGAACTGCGGGACGAGCCACGAGACGAGAGTGAGAACAGGCGCGCCTCGCGCCTCTTCTCGTGATTCCCTTGATTTTGAGGCTCGCGTCCGGAGCGAGACGACGAGGCGAGGCGCGAGGCGAGGTGACGAGGCGAGAATGTAAATCAGGTATCAATTGGGAAAAATTATATTCTGCAAAAACACAAGGTCCCGTACAAGCACCTTCCCGACACTATGGGCAGTAGCGCGACGTCATTATGACTGGAATTTTAACACTGGTAAAGCCAATCTCATTTAAATATGAGAGAGCGATTTAATTATGAAGAATTATAATAACAATGCGTGTCAATCTAAATGCAAGCGGGACACGGCACGACCCAAAAATACTGCGGCGTTCGTAGACAGTTTTGCCTATTAGGGGCACCGGGCTATGGAAATATTACTTTTATTAAAACTTATATTTTTAGCGAGCGAGAAGCGTAGAGGTATTTCAGCTTAAAAAAAAATATTTCGTCGTTTTTTTTCATGAAATAGCTAAAGTAATATCGCCAATAAACTCTAAAACACTCAGAAGTGGTTAAACTACTTGACTACCGTGACTACCTCGAAAAGTTGCTTACTTTTGTTACCTTTTGGTAAAGTGCTACATCTGACAGCCACAAAGCGTTCAAAATAAAAAATAAATATACTAAAAAACAAAAATATTAAATACTAATAAAAAATACTAAATATTTTAAGTATCATTTATTTTTATTAGCAGTTACAACTGCTCACCGAAACTAAGATTTAAAAGCGAAAAATAGCTAATAATAGCTAATAGTAGCTTCTAATAGTTGTGATAGATGTTATGTGCGTATGTAAGCGATTAAGAATTTCGGGGAAGTCGGTTGGGAGCGACGTGGTTCAATTGGTAGAACACCCGTGTTGGGGCGCATACCCAGGAGGCGTGGGTTCGAATCCCACCGGTGCACCCGGAAGACTTTTTCGCTTTTAAATCAAATATTTTAAGCTTTAGTAAACATTCAGTAAGCGTCGTTCCCAATACGACGACATATTTCAGAGTAATGAATTGTTTCCGTCGCTGAAAGGTGGCACCAAAAAAAGCGAAGTCACAGTACAGTATAAAGTGTGAACAACCCCCAAACGTGACACGGAACTAATCACCTATTCTGGGAGGCTAAGTGACTTTATTTAAATGACCTAGTCATTAAATGTATGAAATTCAAGGTAAGTAGGTAAAAGAAGGCACGCGGGCGTGCCGTGAATGACTAGTGGTTTGATCTGGTAGCCTCTCAAAACTGGGATCAATGCAAACTTTACGAGCATGAGAACTGAAGAGGACGTATTGTTTGTTACATTTATAAAGAAAGAAAGAAAATACATTTATTTACAACATCACAAGACACATCTATACATGAACTAAAACAATTACTTTGCTCACCCGCGACCTTACAATAGTTACGTTTATGCAAGAAATGTGCGTTCATGCAGTTCCTCCACCTCCACACTGTACGAACACACACAAATCACATAAACCCAACCATCACCACCACCAAGCTACACTGACGCGTTTCGAACTCAACCAGAGCTCATCTTCAGAGTTACCTTCCTTTTTGTAAAGTTGGCCTAGTAGCGCCATCTCTTGGTCCAGATGAGCGGGTAGCTCCGAAGGAGTGTTGAAGTCTCTCGGTAGAGGGCATTAACATAGATGCGCTTTATCACTGCCTAATGTGATTATAACAGACTGAAGTGTACGATGTATGGGAAAGATTCGTCGCTAACTTCTAGACCAGTGATGGTGTAGGGGTAAGCACGCAGCACGGAACGCTGAGGACCTGGGTTCGATTCCCAGCGTTGGTCTTTTTTCTGGGGTTTTTTCTGTGCATCTGTATTTCAGTTTGTATTTAGTTTGAAATATAATTTATTTCTAACCCGTGGGAATTTTGCATTTTCCCGGATAAAAAGTAACCTTTTTCTGCCTTTTTTTTACTCAAGATACATCTATGCCAAATTTCAAGTTTCTAGCACTAGTAGTTTAGGCTGTGCGTTGTCTGTCAGTCAGTCACAGTACCTACTGTTTTATAGGCATAGATAAATTGACCATTATCAACGGATTTCAAAACAGAAAGGATATTCTCGGTACGTTGGAATCATTATTATAGCTGCACTATGATCAATATTAGGTATTGTGAACAATACACTCTCTTTGGGCAGTCGTATAAAGAACAGACAAACTTAACTCAGGAAAATAACTAAGTCACAGTCGTAGTATGTCCCTAGCGACTCGATGCGTAGTAAAAGTCGCGCTAAGAAACTGCGAAAATAGTTACGTGAGGAAATACACCGGAACCTCGTTTTTATACAAGAGTATTACCTGATGTACAGTCAACCAATTTGATTCCTAGGCGACTGTAAAACCTTGTCGCAATAACTACTACATAATTAATTCTAGTTCCATATTCATAACCATCCATATTCCATATTCGTAATGAAAGTGATCCGACAGAGAACCAAAGTTATCTACATAGCCCACCGCATTAGCACGCTGAAGTGGCAATGGGCAGGCCATATAACCTGAAGAACCGATAACCGTTGGGGTAGACGAGTTCTTGAGTGGAGACCACGGATCGGCAAACGTAGCGTGGGACGTCCTCAGACTTGGTGGAGCGATGATCTTCGCAAGGCGGCTGGCAACAGCTGGATGAGAGTGGCCGAGAATCGTGCTCAGTGGCGTGCCATGGGAGAGGCCTATGTCCAGCAGGGGACGAACATAGGCTGATGATGATGAAACATTACCGAGATGGTCTAAAATTTCCTAACATTTATTTATGCTAACCATTGTTAACCTTTTAATTCAGGAATTACCTTCTCTTGAAATATCAAGCATAAAGGTTCACTATGCTGCAAGTGTGTTTACTAAACACCGTAGCGTAGCTAACGTTTTATGTTTTGGTTTGCTGTTGGTTGATTTCAAGGATATTTTAGTCCATATTGTTAACCAGTTTTTTACTGAGTAGACACTTTCCGCAAGGACAAATAGTTATCATTATCACACTCGGTTACGAATGCGGAAGGATAATATTCACTCAGATAACTGGTTTTCTTCGCGGAAGAAATGGTCCACCTAGTTAATTAGTTATCAAACTTGGTTATCTAGGTGAAACAATGGATGTTTTCAACGCAAACGTAGATATTTTTAATCACTTAACCTTACTACTTAATGTCCGGATCGGACAAGACCGGACCGGATTGGTTAGCTTAGTGGTTAACCTGACTGTGAAGCTTGACGTTCCGGGTTCGATTCCCGGTCGCGGCAGATATTTGTGTGAAAATACGATTATTTGTGCTCGGGTCTTGGATGTTTAATAAGTATTTAAGTAGTATGTATTTATCGATATGAGTATATTTATCCTTGCTTAGTACCAGTGGCGTAGTGTGCCTTGTGTGTGTGTGTGGAAGCACGAGATTAAGTGACATTGTGGTTAAGATTTAACTAATTTTTGCTTACACACGTTAGGGGCCTCTGTAGTCCGGGGGCCCCGTATCATTGATACTTTGAATCTATACAGAATTTCGGAGAATTTTACAAATTAGTTTTTGTTTTGTTCGTATTCAGTTGAAAAGAAAGTGATGCCTCACATTTACTTTGTGAGTCGTGGCGTGACCACACGAGGCGTACCGGACTATCGTGTTCGAACCCATTCCAACATACGCTAATGATTTGTGTCGAGCGCTTTATCAAAATGTCTAATTACTTGGAGCGCGACACGCCTTTGTTTCAAATAAAAAACAAAAAACGCGCCAAGTGCGACTCGGACTCGCGCACGAAGGTTTCCGTACCATTAACTATAAAAACGGCAAAAAAAATCACGTTTGTCTTATGGGACTCCCTTAAATATTTCTATTATTTAAATTTAATTATTTATTTTTAAAGTGAATATATAGCTAAATATTCTGTGAATATTTCAAGCGTCTTCCTGTTGCCGTTATCAATATCGAGCAAAAACGAGCAAAAAATCACGTTTGTTGTATGGGAGCCCCCTTAAATATTTAATTTATTCCAGTTTTTAGTATTTGTTGTTATTTTGGTAACCAACACATCATCTGTGAAAATTTCAACTGTCTAGCTATCACGGTTCATGAGATACAGCCTGGTGATAGACGGACAGACAGACATACAGACAGACAGATGGACGGACGGACAGCGAAGATGTGCAGTCTCTACGCGGCAATATATAAGATAAGACAAGACAAGACAAGACAAGACAAGACAAGACAAGACAAGACAAGACAAGACAAGACAAGACAAGACAAGACAAGACAAGACAAGACAAGACAAGACAAGACAAGACAAGACAAGACAAGACAAGACAAGACAAGACAAGACAAGACAAGACAAGACAAGACAAGACAAGACAAGACAAGACAAGACAAGACAAGACAAGACAAGACAAGACAAGACAAGACAAGACAAGACAAGACAAGACAAGACAAGACAAGACAAGACAAGACAAGACAAGACAAGACAAGACAAGACAAGACAAGACAAGACAAGACAAGACAAGACAAGACAAGACAAGACAAGACAAGACAAGACAAGACAAGACAAGACAAGACAAGACAAGACAAGACAAGACAAGACAAGACAAGACAAGACAAGACAAGACAAGACAAGACAAGACAAGACAAGACAAGACAAGACAAGACAAGACAAGACAAGACAAGACAAGACAAGACAAGACAAGACAAGATAAGATAAGATAAGATAATTTATTCAAATTATTTCAGTACAAAATAACTAGAAATGCGATTATTTTACAAAAGGCCTATGTAACACGCGTGCCTGCACTAGGGTTACTAGGGAACTCTGTGTCGCAGGCTAAACGAGCTATTATAAATTAAAATTAAAAATAATTATCTAAACTTAACATATTATAAAAGTATACAGACATAAAATTAAAACAATAAAACAGTAACAAATTGTGTGTTGTGATTACAATAGTACAGATAAATCAATAGAATTTAACAGCCTAAATTTAGAAATTTAAAGTAGGTATAAGTAGGTATACATCATCATACATGTTTATTATTAAGGTCGAATAAACCACACAGTCAGTGCCGTTATTAACCGGGTCAAAATCGAGTGCAAAATTTGCTGACTAAATAAAATACGCGCCTAAGCCGATGACTCAAACACTGAGAAATTATCTAGGTCGTCAATCAGAATGTGTAAATAAATAAAACTACTAAAAATACTAATTTACTTACGGTGCTCTATGACGCCCTCATAGTCAATGGTGTTAAAGTACCTCCTCTCTGCAAGTAATCTAGCAGGACAATTGGAATCGCCCGTCTTGTGGCCGCACGGTTTTTTGAAGTGCAGACAAATAGCACATTTTGGGAGCTCGGCTTTTTTGGTGCCTTGTTTGATGTCGTGCCCGTTTTCTCAACAATGTCCACAAGTAGAGGTCTCTCGTCGGCACGACTTAGCGGCGTGGCCGTACTGCTGGCACTTAAAACACCTCGTCACCAAAGTACAGTCTCTTACAGGGCACGACGACCAATGCACGAACACTCTCTCCTTTAAAATTAAGGCCTTACGTATCTGAGCAGGTACTTCTAATACGTAGTTGCAGGTCTCGGCCTCCTTTTTTCCTGACTTATGGCTGAGTTTTATAGAGCTCTTGAAAGATTCGAGTGTTGTACCTTCGATAATTCCCGCTAAATTTTGTTGGAAGATGCAGTTGTACACTTCCGTTTCCTGCATATCTGAGGGCACTCCAACAACCACAATCCTCGGTTTGCGCTTGTGCGGTTCATCTACAGTGAGCCCCGACGAGGTGAGCTGCGCAGACTGCTTCAGCTTCTCGATGTCAGCCTTGGTGTCAGTGCTAATGATAACGCCACCGTTTTTGGTCTTGTGTAGACCTCTCACCTGCAGCTTCAATTGTTCAGGTCTGATTAACTTTTGAACAAGGCTCTTCGTCTCCTCGCTGGTCTTCATTTTGTCCTTTGGATATATCGCTACAGAGCTGACATTGATGGGCTGGATAAAGGTCTTAGCGTTTCTCTTAATGACCTCGGCGAAGGAGACTGGGCCCGTTGTAGTATTTGGAGATTCCTCGATTTGCTTTTTAAGGTCCAGAAGTTGCTGCGAAAGGTCCTGCTTGTCTTCCAATACCTGAAGGGACTTATGAAACTGAAGCGTTTTCTGCTTCAACGCCTGGTACTGCACAGCCAATTTTGATGTACTATGACCTACTTTACGGCATAAATTATTTATCCTCAGTTTCTGGTCAGAGTTCAGTTTTCCTTCCGAGGATATGGCGCACACTTCATTTGAGCACTGCTCGATTGAGGACATCCAGTTCTGGATCTCGGACGTCGACATAGTTTCAGGAGGATCATCAGGTCTAGCGGGCGAGCGGGGGGCGGGTGCGGGCGCGGATGTGGGCGAAGATGGCGGGCTGCGACGCGTTAACCCACTTCGATTATAGGGACTATTTTCCATTTTAAGTTTTTATTTAAAACCACCACACATTTTATAAAACTAAAACTAGAAAAAATTGTTCTATAACGCAAAAACACAAGTCCAGTGCAGCGTAAAAGTAGGTCGCAATTTTGCAAGTAGATGATTATTTTATTCGCGATATTAAAAAGACAGCACGTCCATTCCGAATGGCTAACAATAATTCAAATAAAAATAAAAAATATATATAAAACCGACTCGACACTATCGACGTTTAGCTATCCCATTGTCATTTTTGTGACGCGACAAATGAACTATCGAATTCACGGCTATAAAGGCACCTGTGATTTTTGATTTACGGATTTTATGTGAAAATAAACGCCTAAACGATGATCGTTTATCGATAATTCGAAACATTTATTAATCTTAATACGCAATCGCGGAATAAATAGAGTCTTCCGATTATAAAGGAGTCGTGATATAATACGCACGCTGAACGCATGGGCGTATTTCAAAAAGAACGGACTATTTTTTTTTTTTCCCACAGCGAATAATTATTATTTATTAAATAATTTGCTTATTCTTAAGGAAGATGTAGATAGGTACCTAAGGTAATATGTTAGCCGTCTGGCACTCTGGAAACAATTTTGTCTTGGATTTGAATTATTATCTCTTTATTAAAACATATTTTGACTTTACTTGATACTGAAATAGGTAAACGTAATGCAACTATTGGCCAGATGAAACGAATTTCCTCGCGTTAATAAGTTACGTTAGATTGATTGATAGTGTGATTTCGTACTCCGTGATTACTCAGGAATGCTTCAAAGTACTTTGCTAAGTAGAACACAGTAGAACTATTGGTCAGACAAAACAAGTTTACTTGCGTTAACAAGTTGTGTTAGACCAGGCGTGATTTGGCGCCACGTGATTGGTCAGCAGAGATCGGAATTTTCACGGCAAAATATAAGACTGTCTCAATCAAGCTAGTGTTAGAACCAATTTTTTATCGATATCGATAGTTGTGCAATAGAAGAAAAAAACGGTCCACTAAATAAAATAAAAACATTTAATACAGAATTTTAGATCAGGTAATAAAAGAAACAGGCTACTCCCAGAGAATGTTGAGAAATTAATGATTATCTACTCCTATCACTATCACAAACCAAATAAAATGTCAGTTGCTGCTGTGTGTACTGACGCGGACTTCGAAGAAGAAATTGCATCTGTCTTTATATAATTTTATACAAACCTGACCTAAAATTCTGTATTAAATATGTTTTTTATTTAGTGGACCGTTTTTTTCTTCTACTGCACAACTATCGATATCGATAAAAAATTAGTTCTAACACTAGTTTGATTGCGATAGTCTTATATTTTGCCGTGAAAATTCAGATCTCTGTTGGTCAGTGATGCTGCAACGCACCCTGCTCAGTAGAACGCAGCAGTGCAACTATTTGTCAGACAAAATCAGTTTACTCGCGTTAACAAGTTGTTTTAGACCAGGCGTGATTTCGCGCCACGTGATTGGTCAGTGATGCTGCAACGCACCCTGCTCAGTAGAACGAAGAGCAACTATTGGTCGGACGAAACGAGTTTACTCGCGTTAACAAGCTGCGTTAGATCGGACGTGATTTCGCGCACGCCACCTGATTTATTTGTGTTAAGGTGGAATTTCATTCCGTCGACCTATTTCAGATTGCTTATTGCGCGAGTTTACTTTTGTTGACGGTACTTCAGGTGTGTATATTAATAGTGGTAGGGTTGTAGGAACCTTAGTTCGAAGGTTAAGAAGCAAGAAAAACATAAAATTATTATTGTTTACTACTCGTAGCTGCCTCTGCAGACTTCGTTCTGGCATGGTTCTGGTGGTATTGGTCTATCGAAGTCCAGCAGATATTTTATAACCCCCCCCTACCCCCCTCTCCCCCCCCCCCCCACCGCACCCCCCGCACACTCGCGTTCACATTCACCACCGTACACCAAGTCAAGCCTGCCTATAGAAGTTTTACTTCAAAAACCCCCGATTTTGAAACATTCTTCATTGGTGATCCGCTCCTAATTGGTGTTAGCGTGATGATATATAGCCTAAGTATAGCCTTCCTCGATAAATGGGCTATCTAACACTGAAAGAATTTTTCAAATCGGAGCAGTAGTTCCTGAGATTAGCGCGTTCAAGCAAACAAACAAAAAAACTCTTCAGCTTTATAATATTAGTATAGATTAATTGTTTTGATAATAAACAACGATTAGTTCCAAAAATAAGTTTTTTATTTTATACAACACAAGACATTTGATGATATTTTCTTTGTAAAACTTTTTGATACACGATATTTATTGTTTTTTTTTTATGTTAGAGAGGTCAGACAAACGAACTAGTGGGTCACCTGATGTTAAATGATCACCACTGTCCATAGACACCCGCATCGCTTTACGCGTTTGATTACCTGGCGCGTAAATAAATAAAGCTGGTGGTTTTCCAACGCGGGAGCATGCAGCATACAACTGTCCATGAGAGAAGCATGGGTTTTCAAGACCGCCGCAGGACCAAACCACTGTATTGAACTGCACAATCCCAAAATTCTTTCAACGGAACGTCATTTCTACTCTAGAATCCGTGAAGCGGTTGAAATGAAAAGCACAAAAATTTCAACCGCGGGAGAATGAATACAAGCTATCGTCTTCGTGGAATTCTGTTATAAACAAATGTCAGCGTCGGGATGAATGTTCGGAGAGATCGTTGGACGTTGTGAGTGTTGTGTGTTGGTGTGATGGGGTGCCGTTAAAGAATCTTGATCAAGTGCAGGTAGTTCGAGATACGAGTGCTGATTCTAATCGGAATAAAGTGCGCGTAGTTCGAAAGACTAGAGCGGCTAAGCGAACTTGACACCCTACACTTCAGTTAAGGTGAGGTTCTTGAAGCGCGCCACGTTAATTTACACCCCGCACCCCGCCCGCGCAAAAGCTACGATCGCCGCGCGCGCCGTGAACTCGCCGACTGAGGTATTTATTTATTTATTTTATTTTTATGTTAGAAAGGCCAGACAAACGAACTAGTGGGTCACCTGATGTTAAATGATCACCACTGTCCATAGACACCCGCAGCGCTTTACGCGATGCCAGTGCGTTGTCGGCCCTAAAGGAAAGGGAATAGGGGAAGGGGTTGGGGGAGGGGAAGAGGGAAGGGGTGAGGTATTGGGCCCCCGGCACTCTCACTGACCGTACGAAACGCAAGCAGGATTACTGCTGCTTCACGCCGGTGTTCTGTGAGAGGGTGGTACTGCCCCGGACGAGCCGGCCCATTCGTGATGCAGCGGCTAGCTACAACATGGCTCTACCACTACTAAACGTCACGCGTGCCAGCCACAGTGTAATATAATTTACAGTAGTGTAAGTTGCGACCGAGACCAAGATCACGCTGTAATTGGAATGTATAGGTGCAATTACTTACATTACTTTAGTGTTATAAATATAAAATATGAAACGTTTTCGAAGTGGATACTTCTTTGTCCGCAGCTTGTACAGTTCCGGAAACCGCGGCTGCTGCAATGTGGCCGAAACGTCAAGGTAAATATTGTTTGCGTGATTAAGTCCTGTTTAGTAAGTACATATTATAATAATTATAACGCCGCAAATTCTCAATGACTGACCGTGAGAATATGGTCACAGCGAAAGCAAGGTACTGGAAATTGAAACCTACACCAGTTGATTGAAGGTTATGCGGAAAGGAAGATGTCTAGTCACCTTTCTGTAAAATGAGATTTTAATCTCAAAATGTAAAGCTCGTGAAGTACTATAACTTATATATATGGATATCTCAAAAAAAAATTTTTTTTTCACTTTTATAGAAATGGTTACCATAGTAACTTTATTGTTCAAGATGACTAACATTTAAATGGCTAGAACTCAAAAAGTTGCTCAGGAGGCTGGTTATTGTTTAGTATTATTATTTCTAAGTCGGCTTATAACGGTTAAATAATAATAATAATGTTTATTTATTTAAATAAAAAAAAATATATATTAGGGGACAATCTTACACAAATCGACGTAGTCCCAAACTAAGCAAAGCTTGCACTATGGGTACTAGACGACGATAAACATACTTATATAGACAAATAAATACTTAAATACATAGAAAACATCCATAACTCAGGAACAAATATTCGTGCTAATCACACAAATAAATGCCCTTACCGGGATTCGAACCCAGGACCACTTGCTTCGTAGGCAGGGTCACTAGCAACTCGGCTAAGGCGGTCGTTTAATGAACTGAAACAATTACTTTGCTCACTCACGACCCTTTTGACCCTGAATAAATTATTTTTTTATTTACCAGTCAACACCAGTCAGCATAGATAAAGTTTTCACATTATAGTGATACGATTAAACACTGTAACCTTGACCTACTTTTACTGTTGACCTTTAGTTAGAGAACAAACCGTTGCCCATTACCACACGGAGTTTTTATTCCATAAATTCACCTGTATCCTTTGACCACTCTTAATTGATGAAAAGAGTAATGAGAACACAGACCGTGTATTCAATTTCCCCACCGGTCTGTGGCTATAAATTATAAATAACGAAAAAAGTTGGGTACAATACCTGACCGTAAATTTGGCGTTCGCTGCATGAGTTTTGGGGTAAATTTTAATCGCGCAAATGAATTTATGACGGCCACGGTATCGATTTGTTTGCTGATAACTCAAAACTGGTAACTTTTGTATGATGGAAATTCATTGAGATCAAATTCATACAGTTTATCTATTGGTTTGAAGTCGTCGAAGCCTATTTGACCTGTGGCCGCTTAAGCAGAGAGTCTACTTACAGTCAAGGAAACTGAATCACGTACCTGGCCAGGGTGGACCCTTTTATTGCAAATTTCATGTTGGCATTCCATAAATCTACCAAAAAAAACGTGGACTACGTGGTTTCGTTTTATTGACTGTAGGTACCTCTGAGTTTTTCGAAATTTATGTGCAAAATTACATTAGAAATTTTTCTTGAGTTTTGCGGTCCCAGAGCTGGTCTTTTTTCTGGTTTTTTTTCTGTGCATCCATGTTTCAGTTTGTATTTAGTATGATATGTATATGGATTTCACGGGATGACCGTAAAAGTAAAAGAATTGGAGTTGAAAAATAAAAATACAAAAAGACTCCAAAAAACAATTTTAACGGTGAAGGCAATAATGTCTTTGCCTTCGCTGTTAGGAAACCTTTTCACATCGGCGAGACAATTTAATAGTGTTTTTGAAAATCCCAATCAGCACTGACCCCGCATGAGAACTACAAGCCCAGGAGCTCTTATTTTATGAACAGGCCGGTCTTCAGCAGTAGAATATAAGATGTATGTAGGATGTAGGTAGGTCAACGATCTCATCCTCACACACTACCCAAAATTTTATCTAAATCGTTGGAGAAATTTCTATGAAACCAATTATTATTATTGTCGTGATTCTTGAAACACCTAAAATTAAATTGTTTTGAGAGCTTACCAATTCGTAGTAAAAACTAGAAAAAAATAGGTTGTTTTTTATTGTGTTACGTGCCGTACATTATTTATTCATTAATTAAGTAACTTGGTGTGTAGTGAATATTTAATCCTAACTACTTAATATTATAAATGCGAAAGTAACTCTGTCTGTCTGTCTCGCTTTCACGCTAAAACTACTGAACCGATTTAAATGAAATTTGGTACACAGATAGTCTAGAGCCTAAGAAAGGACATAGGCTATATATCATCACGCTAACACCAATAGGAGCGGAGCGGAGCGGAGCGGAGCGGAAGAATGTTTAAAAATGGGGGGTTTTTGAAGTTAAACTTCTATAGGCACTCTTGACTTGGGTGGGAGTACGGTGGTGAATGTGAACGCGGGTGTGCGGGGGGGGTTCTTGGGGTTGAGGAGTGCGGGTGCGGAGGGGTTGAGGGTGCGGGGGGGATTCTGTAGTGGGGGGTAGAGGGGGGTCTGGGGGGGTGCGGGGGCGGGTAATTTTTTTTATATCGAGGAAGTAAGGGGAGCCATAATTGATGAAAAAGCAAATTGGATAAAAAAAATAAGCTGCCCAAATTACTAATTCCACGCGGACGGAGTCGCGGGCAAAAGCTAGTTTATTATAATTTAGACGTGTTTGATTGTTAGGTTCATGTTCATCAACATCATTAATTAATTCAATAGTGTGTGTGAAGCTCCCAATCCGCACTGGGCCCACGTGAGATCTACGGCCTAAACCCTCTCATTCTTAGAGAAAGCTTGTATCCTGCAGTGGGACGTAACGTAAATACTGGGATAACTGTTAATATTATGTGTGTCGCACAGACTTAGATGTGATACTCGATTAATAAAAGAGAAGCAAGATAGAACTCACACATCGCACATAGAACGAACTGACGGCCGATGGGGCCGAAAGGTTCTCGAGTGGCGTCCGCGGACCGGAAGACGCAGTGTAGGTAGGCCTCCAACAAGATGGAGCGAGGACCTAGTGAAGGTGGCGGGAACGCATTGGATGCGGATGGCGCATGGCCGGTCTTTTTGGTGAGCCTTGGGGGAGGCCTGTGTTCAGCAGTGGACGTCTTTCGGCCGAAATGATGAAGATGATGGAGATATAAATACTTTAGTTCAGTTAATTGTGCAACAAATCTAACGAATAATTCGCTCTTAGACTAATTAATTCCAACTAAGATTGCAAAAGTTTCATTAAAAAGTTTATATTGATTAAAGTTGTATTGAATGACCCGATATAAATTTTGCAAGATGGCGTACTAATAATTGCTTATTGTTCAAGTAGTTTATTAATTTAAATTAAAAATAACTTTCAATTTATGGCCCCTTGTTTAGTGATGTTACTGATGAAATAATCGACTACCTAAACTTTATCGATAGCCGTTCTGTAGCAAATATGTCGATAGTTACATCGATAGCTTGGCATGAGACAACATTATTGTCAGATTGTTTTGTGCTATTGATAGTTTTAATGTTTTAATGTTTATTTGGGCACAAATGGTACATTATTCTTAAACATAAACATAGTTACAATTCTTATAAACTGGTGAAGCTGCCACCAAGTTATTAATACAATACACAAACAACAATTTCCTGTTTGTTTGTTAATAAACAAACAAACAGGAAAATTTGAGCCGAAAACAGTCTGCTGGCTAAAAACAAAATACTCGTATACTTAGTAATTATACAATTTTAGATAAAGGAATGAGATGTTATCCATCCATAAGGGACTTAGAGGCTGTTTCACCACCCACTGATTAATTTTAACTGACGGATAAATGTGATGCCGTCTCCGTCTATTCGAACAAAACAAACAGAGACGGCATTACATTTATCCGTCATATAAATTTGATCAATGGATGGTGAAACAGGGGGTAAATGTTACACTTAAATCCATTGAAAGATTAAATAAAATAATATCATAACATCAACCTGACTAAAATTTAGTGCCTCACTTTCAGTAACTATCAATAGTAACAAAATAATCGATAGTGAAGTGACGATGAATTCGATAGACCTATCGGTAGTATGGCTTGTTTTAAGTATATGAAAACTAATGATAATGGTAACACTGTTTGTTTGTGTATATTAAAAGTTATATCAAACTCCTGCTTTCTATAGGTATTTGGTATTTAATAAAGGGTCGCTGTCTTATAATTATTATACTAAGCGGGACTTGTCACGTAAACAATATTTACCCCGACGTTTCGGTCACATTGCAGCAGCCGTGGTCACAAGTTAACTGAAGTGTGTAGGTCATTATTATTAATCGTTTCTTTCATAATTATTGACACATACATTCTTACATAAATTATTGTACTGCCAAACTGCGTAGCAGTTTGTTGGCAGTTCGAATGCTCTTGATACACCTTGTGTCTTACATCTAAATAGTTTTATTCATGCATTATTATTTACTAGATATACAAAAATACTAAGCATGCAATTTGACATTTTATTTCAATGAGAACTAAAAGCAGTGAAAAGTGGGTACCGTACCGATTGTATACGAGTTGTCCATTCTCACCGCCCTTGAGTACCTATCCTAATAGTTATCTATAATTTTTTTTTTCATGGTGGTGTCAAGTTTATTTAGCCGCTTGAGTCTTTCGAACTACCCGCACTTGATTCCAATTAGAATCAGCACTCGTATCATGAACTACCCGCACTTGATCAAAATATTTTAACGGCACCCCATCACACCGACACACAACACTAACAACGTCCGACGACCTCTCTGAACATTCATCCCGACAGCGACATTTGTCTATAACTATAACGACCGCTTTAGCCTAGTTGGTAGTGACCCTGCCTACGAAGCAAGAGGTCCTGTGTTCGAATCCCGGTAAGGGCATTTATTTGTGTGATGAGCACGAATATTTGTTCCTGGGTTATGGATGTTTTCTATGTATTTAAGTATTTATTTATCTATATAAGTATGTTTATCGTCGTTTAGTACCCATAGTACAAGCATTGCTTAGTTTGGGACTAGGTCAATTTGTGTAAGATGTCCCCTAATATTTATTTATTTACAATACAATACAATACAAATATTCTTTATTGATCACCAAAAAAAACAGAAAAAAATATATATTATTATTTTTATTTATTTTTTATTTACTAGGGGCGTTCAATAAAAAGTGAGAATGAGTATGTTATAAACAACTTTTACTAAATGTCATTTTATTTTTCGACATAGTCACCTTTTAGCATAATACACTTCGTATATCTTTTTTCTAAACTTAAAATTCCATTTTTAAAAAAGGTCTCATCTTGAGTACTTAAAAAATCTTGTACTACAGCGACTACCGCGTCGTCGTCTTCAAATTTCTGGCCTCTCAGGTATTGTTTCAATCTCGAAAATAGGTAGAAATCACTGGGAGCGAGAGAGATCTGATGAATACGGAGGATGCTTAAGGATATCGAACCCAGCATCACGAATTGCAGCCATTGCAACGGCGGACTTGTGTGCCGGGGCATTGTCCTGGTGGAACAGCACAACTTTCGAGAGTTTACCTCGCCGTTTGTCGCGGATCTCATTGCGCAATGTTGCTATTTGTTTGGCGTATAAAGTGCCCGTAATAGTGGCTCCATGTTTGAGATACTCAATCATTAATACCCCTTTACCATCCCAAAAAACAGAGCCCATGACCTTACCGGCAGATGGGCTCACCTTGATTTTCTTCGGAGTTGGAGATGATGGCCTTTTCCATGTCATAGACTGCAGTTTCGTTTCAGGGTCGTAATGATGGAGCCATGTTTCGTCCATTGTTATAAATCGCGCCAAAAAAAGTTCCCGGTCTTGCTGCATCAGGTTCAAAGCTTCTTGACAAATCTCTAGTCTAGTTTGTTTTTGCGTGTCAGTAACCATTCTTGGTACCCAACGCGCAGATACCTTTTTCATACCCAAGCGTTCATGTAAAATATTATGCACGCTCCCCGTTGAAATCTTTACATTTTCAGCAATAAAACGAACTGTGACACGACGATCCGCCAAAACTGAGTTTTCGACTTTTTTCACAATTTCTTCAGTTACTGCTGTAGTAGGGCGTCCGGAGCGGGGGTCATCCATTGTCGATGTTCTTCCACGTCTAAATTCGGCGCACCAACGTGCGACTGTCAAATACGGAGAAGCATTAGGCTCTAAAGTGTCCCGCGAATCCAGATTGACTTGGTCCCTAGAAAAATTTTTCAAATACAAGTATTTGATAACGGCGCGCAGTTCAATTTTCTCCATTTTCGCTAACGTACTCAATAGCATTGCAAAGAAATTACCGTATACTTTTTTAAACAAAAGACTGTTAGTTTTTTTTTTCATAGCAATCAGCTAGATAGATTAGCTTTACCGGCCAGTATTTAATTTCGTAATATTAAAAGAGTTTGCATCTCATTCTCACTTTATATTGAACGCCCCTCGTATAAGTGGAAACTGATTTGACTGTGTTATCTTATCATAATTAATTATCTTAAGCGAGGTTTACACTTGCAAGAAAAATCGTGTAATTTGCATTACATCACGAGCCCGTAAAGCGAACGAGTTTGAGGTGGTAAATCGAGTGCCGCCATGTAATGCAACTTGCACGATTTTTCTTGCAAGTCTAAACCTCGCTTTAGAAGTGTTACTTTTAAGCTGTTTGTTTCCCATTAAATAAATAAATAAAATAAAATAAATTTGGGTACGGAACCCTAAAAAAGTTAAGCAATAGGCGGCCTTATCGCTTTAGAGTATTACGTTAAATAGGGGAAGTTAAATGAAAAACGAAAACATTTAATTTGCTTGTAAATTAATCTGCCCCTCACAGCTCTCACAAACGGCTGCAAATGTAGCGAATATTATGAAACATTATAGGACACTATTTCTCGAGAAGCTGCTGGCGACGTGCAACGAATATTGTCGTTGGAAATTTTATTAAAGGGAAGATTTTTCGGAAATATTCGATTATTATTAAGTTGTGTATTTTTTTGACGTGACGACGTCTAATAAATCGATGAACGCCGGCTGCACGCACAAAAAAGTATAACGCAATGTCCCGTACATATTGTCCCGTACAAGAGAGAGCAGTGAACGCCATGATGTACATGAGAGCAGCGCGCGCCAGGATGCACAATCTTAGTACTAGCGCTTGGGTAATTTTTAATGGGGGGTGCGGGGTGCGGGGAGGGGATGCGGGGGTATTAAAGGGGGGATGAAAATTTCATTGATTTTGCCGAGATTTTACAGACAACCGGTTTTTCTATTGAATTTTCATTTGCAATATTTTGTGTGTCGGTTGGGTCCTACATATCGTAAGAAACTTAAGTTGTCTCTCGTGTGGACATAAAATTAGCGACTCCGAGTCAGCACACTTAATATTTACTTGAATGGGCCGAAAATTGGCCCGGCCGGCGTCCCGCACGCCGATGTAGACTAAAAATATTGGCTACATACCCTTAACTTTTACTATGTCCACAAGAGAGACGCGAACAAACAAATGTGTACAGCTGTTATCTTTGACATGCTCTTTAGAATTGCATATAATTTTGTATGTATTTATGTATGTAAAACTAACTCTAAAGGATTTGTCACACTGAATGCGTTCTGCGGTCGCGGTCAGGTCAAATTGAACGCAGCCCGCATAATGTATGAACAACATTGTCGGTCTCTATAATATTGCGCGTTTCTATACAAAATATGGCCGAAGGAGAACTAACGCAACTAACCATACGGACAGGGGGGAAGCACGACGGCTCAAGATAGGTTGGTCAGACCGCGCGTGTATTTAGGTATTTTCATCGTATTATTAAAACAAATATTTTAAAAATGTAGCATTACTAGGCCCTAGAAAACATATTGGTTTATTAACATTCAAAAATTCATGACCTGCCGTGCAGCATTTACGCCGTACTGGAGATTTTATTTTATTTTTTAGAGACGACTGTGGATTTTTTCTATCAAGCGAACTACACATGTAATCGCGTTTCGAAAATGCCTGGTCATTAGAGTGAATCCTCAAATATCTTACACATGAATTTCAGAACTAAAGCTTTGCTAGTAATGATACAGCACAGGATTAAGTGAATGCAATAAATGCGCCAAAAACTCGGTGCGACCTTAATGGTATCCTCTTATCTCGCCTCATTCGTTTTTCGTTTCATTCTTATTCCGTCTCATTCTGTATTCGTCTTCGTCTTGTTCACTATCCGTCACTATCTTTTTTGGTCAAATTCGACAACTTGTCTATCTCTTAATACGTCTTATTCGTTTCGTCTTCCTTGGACTCATTCGTCGTTCTTCCCTTTGCTTTTTTGTCTCATTTGCTTATTCGCCAAAATTATTACGATACGTTCGGTGCTGGTAAATAAATGTTCGTTCGAGAAGTTTAACTCCGCGCGTTTGGCAGCCGTCATGACGTGTGACTCCGGGAAGAAGGGCTACGGGATTAGCTCGAAACAGTCAAGTTAAACTCGTTTTATGAGTGAGTCTCACGGTATTTTTATGTTTAAAGTAGAAATAACAAATCTTTAGCAACTCTACGTAAAAGCAATAGGTATTGCTCACCCTTAAATAGACGTAGAGGTAATTTAAAGCGGAAAGAATGGCGTCCGTATTAGTTTCGGCGATTATCTTCAACGCGTGCAGCGACGGGGCGACAGATGTCCGGGATATTAGCACCATAGAGATAACTAGTTTGTGTGATTTATATGATTTTAACCCCCTACAGAAAAAGAGGGGTGTTATAAGTTTGACCGCTGTGTGTGTGCGCGTGTCTGTCTGTCTGTGGCATCATAGCTCTTAAACGGGTGACCCAATTTGATGCGGCTTTTTTATTTGAAAGCAGGTTTCTTGGCGATGGTTCTTAGATATGTTTCATAAAAATTGGTTCAGCCGTTTCAAAGCTATCGGCTCTTTTGTTAGCTGTGGAAGGGATCTTAACGCATAATGGATGTTTACTTTATTTTCAAACGTATTCCTACCTAATTGAGACGTAACCTACTAATTGAGTTGAGTCGTCATTGTTAACTACACAGGTATGAGAAGGTGGAGTGCTTTGTTGTCAGTCAATCTGTACCTAATAAAAAACCGGTCAGGTGCGAGTCGGAATCGTACAAGAAGGGTTTCGTACCTCCGTACAATCGGCCCAAACGCCGGCTTACCTGTTTCAAAACAAATTTGCTTGCAGCCGTTGAAGTTCATTGGTATGGATTGTTATGGACAGATGTCTAGCCACTGCAAGCAAAATGGACATTTAAGGTGTTAAGGCAACCTTTTGTTCGACTTGTACAATGTTTAAAAATAGCGTAGTAAATAGTTATAAAGATCGAGTCAAAAAACGGTGAAAAAAGCACGTTTCTTGCACACGTATTTTAATAAATCTTTATGATCTTGCTTCTTGTAATTAATTAGGATAGTTAAAGTCATTGGTCTTAGTCTCAACACAATAAATTTTCCATTAACCTGATATAAACTAACTCCCAAACTTGATACGTTAGTTGTTACAACAACAAATACAACTCCCTCCCTGGTCTCGGATGACAATCGATGACTTAAGGGTTAGACATGCTAGCATTAAATATGTCTATGTTTGGATTGCCGGCCGAGTGTCAACGAGGCCATCTAGATATACGAGGCCGACAATGCCTGTTCGCCGCAGAGGCTTGTATAGAGCTTTTCTCAAACATGTAATGAAATAAATTAAAAAAAAACTCCAAATAAAATCAATGGTTTATTTCTAGAGAAATTATAAGTAAACTATTTCCAAGTCCAAGTCGGATTGAATAGAAAACATAGATAATTCATAAATATTTATTTTTAATAAGCGTAGTGGCAGAATGTCATAATTAACCAAAAAGCAAATATTGCTTATAGTTTTTTAGGGTTCCGTACCTCAAAAGGAAAAAACGGAACCCTTATAGGATCACTTTGTTGTCCGTCCGTCTGTCTGTCAAGACCCTTTTTCTCAGGAACGCGTGGGGGTATCAAGCTGAAATTTATATCAGATATGAGTATTTGGTCTACTGTTCCATGGAACTGTGAAAAAATTAAACTTCTAAGCCAACGCAATCAAAAGATACAGCCGTTTATGACGCAAATTTCCGCATATTTTCGATACTCGCAAGAGAATCAAAACCTACAGGGTACTTCCCGTGAACTCAGAATCTTGAAATTTGGTACGAAGCAAGGTCTTATAGCACAGATAAAGGAAAAATTTCGAAAAGCATTTTTTTTTTGTCTGTCTGTCTATATCAGTAACCAACGCAAATTTTCGACACTCGCAAGGGAATCAAAACCTACAGGGTACTTCCCGTGAACTCAGAATCTTGAAATTTGGTACGAAGCAAGTTCTTATAGCACAGATAAAGGAAAAATTGCGAAAAGCATATTTTTTGTCTGTCTGTCTATATCAGTCATCAATCTACACTACAGTGATCCCACATTGCGCACATTTTGCTTAGGAGCAGGGGTCTGCTAAGACTGGATGTTCATAGATACATATAAATTTGTACGGAACCCTCGGTGCGCGAGTCCGACTCGCACCTGTTTTTAATGGCTGAACGCCATGATGCCGTGCGTGTCAATCCGTGTGGAATGGAAATTAGAAAAGATAACTTTGCTAGGCAATGTCTTATGAAATTCCATTATTGACCTCTCGTCTAGTCGCACCTGCAACGGGATACTTCACGGCCTATTATAAGGAACATAACATCAATATTTCATTGCATGTTTGAGAAAATTGTATTATGGACTCCAATATAAAAAAAAAATATATTAGAGGACAATCTTACACGAATCAACCTAGTCCCAAACTAAGCAAAGCTTGTACTATGGGTACTAGACGACGATAAACATACTTATATAGATAAATAAATACTTAAATACATAGAAAACATCCATAACTCAGGAACAAATATTCGTGCTCATCACACAAATAAATGCCCTTACCGGGATTCGAACCCAGCACCTCTTGCTTCGTAGGCAGGGTCACTACCAACTAGGCTAAAGCGGTCGTTAAAATATAGATCTGAAGCCGTATTGTCTAACGCGCGGGCGCTTGCTACCGCATTCACTATTTCTTTCCGTCAAATGGTATAAGATGGTGACAGAAAGAGACGGTGAAAGCTAGTGAAAGCGAGTTACACCATACGGCCCCTGTAGCCAACAGCAGTTTACCTATTTGTCAATTAATCTACTTTTCTGGAATAATTTTACTGTAGTCGCGCCTTGTAACTGGGCCATTCTACTTTTAAGTAACCATTAATCTTTTGTGTAATATAAGGCATCCCTGGTAATTTTTTTGAAGTATAAATAACTTATATAAAAACTGAAATAACTAAATTTAATCTTTGAAAGCAAAAAAACATTAAATTTAAAAAAAAATTGTAAAAAAAAATTGGTAACTCAGCGGAGAATACACCAATTTCCATACAAATGGCGGGGACATGCATGTCCACTGCGTAACCTACTTTATAGATAATAAAGATTACTGTTTATAAATAGTGATAATTTTAAATGTAAGCTTAATTATGTCCCTATTTAAATTTTTAATGATAAAACCGAGCAGTTTAGTTTTTGTAAAAAAAATATTTGAAGAGCACATTACAAAAAATTACTGGTCAACGAAAAGTAGAATGACCCAACTATTGTTTTAATTAAAGTGTCACAATTACTTTGCTCCTCCACCTGCACACTGTACGAACACACAAATCACACAAACTCAACCCAAAACCCAACTATCACCATCACCAAACTACACTGACGCGTTTTGAACTCAACCAGAACTCATCTTCAGAGTAAGTACCACAACCGTTCGCTATGCTACCAAATGTTAAACTAACAAACCAAAACATTTAAAATATTTTGTATCAGGTTTAAAATGTCGTGTTGTGTAGATAGTGTGGGTATGTTTTAATTTGTCACTGTAACTTCTCAAGTACCCACTTTATTTTTCTCAAACAAACTACCCCACAAAAATTAATGAACTTTTATTATCATGTTACCATGAATTTTAGTTTATTTAATCATCATCATCATCATTTCAGCCGTAGGACGTTCACTGCTGGACATAGGCCTCCCTCATTGACGCCCAATCATTACGGTTGGAAGCGACTTGCATCCACCCTGAATCTGCGGCCTTCTCCAAATCGTCCGTCCATCTCGTTGGTGGACGTCCCACGCTGCGCTTGCCATTGCCGTGGTCTCCATTCCAGAACTTTTGGGCCCTAACGGCCATCTGTTCTGCGTGCTATATGGCCTGCCCATTACCATTTCAACGAGCTAATCCGTTTGGCTATGTCGGTGACCCTGGTTCTTCTACGGATCTCCTCGTTTCTGAGCTCCGAGCCTATGCTCCTATCGAGGAGTTTATACGAGGGCTATCCCTCGTTTATTTAATGATAAGGCATATTAATTTATTACTAACTGTTATTGCTCAAATTAGACCGAAGCCATAAGCCGAAGCCGCAGTAGGGAGAAGATTAAATTTACCTTTTCATTAATAATAGACCCCATACTATTATTGAACTAGTAGCTTGTCTATCGCCTTAACACTAACAACTTACCTGAGATAACGGTATAACAGATTACATACAAGATTAGAGGAAACATGATGTTTGAACTCGCGTTACTCGTAAACTCTGGATTAATGTTCATATTAAATCAGATTAATTTACGCTACCAGCAAATATGGGAAGCCACGCACCAAAATTATAATGTCAGATATTCAAATTACGATTAATAATACGTACGCGCTAAGGTTACTCATGGCTCGAGCTGCTGTGATCATAGTTGTTATCGATTGAATGGCAATAGTCTGTAACGAACTGTTTTGATTTCACTTTTTAAAGCAAATTGACTTGTGTTCTTTTTTTAAATTTAAAATTCAATATTATTTTATTGTTTCTGAATCTATGACTTTTATTAGTTTCATTCGATCTCCAGCTTTGGTGTTGAAAATTGATTTGTGACGAGACTCGAGCCGCGTATTTAAGTACCTATTCAGTAAAGTTTTTCTAATGTGAGCTGTGCTTTTTTTAATAAATTGAAAATAAATCCTTTTTTTGGTTTAACTAAATGTGATAAAAGGGTATATTTAGTGCAATGACATGTCTAACCAATTTTCTGGACGTGACAACGTCTAATAAATCGATGAACGCCGGCTGCATCCACGAAAAAGGATGACGCAATGTAACGTTCATGTCCCGTACAAGAGAGAGATAGAGAGAGAGAGAGAGCAGTGAACGCCAGGATGTACAAGAGAGCAGCGCGCGCCAGGATATACAAATAAGGTGCGGTGCGGCGGGGGGGGGGGGGCGGTATTACAGGGGGTTTAATTTTTGTTTTTTGAATGTTTTGTTATGGCGTTGTCACGTTAAACTGTCGTCCGTAAACCGACTTTACAGTCAACTG
Source organism: Archips crataeganus (assembly GCA_947859365.1). Taxonomy (NCBI): domain Eukaryota; kingdom Metazoa; phylum Arthropoda; class Insecta; order Lepidoptera; family Tortricidae; genus Archips; species Archips crataeganus. The sequence goes on along the minus strand of OX402059.1, from coordinate 19,849,358 downwards.
TTTTTAAACTAATTAATTTAAAAAAAACACGATCAATTATAAATTAGCTGTTGCCCGCGACTCTGCTTGCGAAGAATTTTTTTTATCGCTATCCTGCGACAGCTACACAATTTTCCGTGTTAAACAATACCTATCCTATATCCTTTCCAGTGCTTTTAGTTTATAGACGAAGCTTGCGCTGCGGATCTGATTTTGTTGTACCCTTTATTATTTAATTACTAATATTTCAATAAATTTTATTGACAGCATTTATAGGTATGTTTATGAGTTTAGTAATAATACAGGTAGTGCGCGTCAACCTATTACATGTCAATTATTTAGAACTAATATTTTAGTCAAATTCGAACAAAAGTTTAAAAAGTGCTCTATTTTTTTAAATTGCCGCCGTAATTTTCAAAGTAATTACTCATAGCTTAATCGCTTTCCTATTTTTCACGTTTCGTGCTCAAAATCTGGATGAATGTGGAACAGTTTGACAAACTGGATTTCACACGCCACCCCGCAATCAGTTCAAGAATTATTAAACAACAATTTAAACTTTTTAATCGTTCTTTTTCATATTGAAACTTTATGAAAATGTAAGTCATCATCATGAACTTTAAAATTTAAAAGGTGCATAGAAAGAACATGTCTAGTCACCTTTTTTAACCGACTTTAAAAAAGAAGACATTCTCAATTCGTCGGTATGTTTTTTTTAAATAATGAGATTTTAACCTCAAAATGTAGAGCTCGCAAAGTACTATAACTTACCACTGGATTAAAATAAATGTGGCTATCTAAAAAAAATAAAAAATAAAAATCTGAAAATAATATTCACTTTTTTCACTTTTAACCCTTAAATGAGAGTAAATTGTGAGTGTTATTTTATTTTATTTTATAATTGAAATGTGTATGTGTATGAGTAAGTACTTGAAATGAATGAATTTTAATTTTAATTTAATTTAATTTAAATACATAGTGTTCAAAATTAAACGTTATCTTAAAGTAAATTTCTAAATTTGAATATTAACAGAATTTCAAACCCTACTGTACAAATTATAACTATTCAATTTCCCTTAAATATAATGTTGGAAAATTAACTTTAAAGACGGCGTTGCTTTTTGGATACGCTTTGCACTAAAGGGATAAAGGAATGGTTACCATAGTAATTGTTCACGATGACTTACATTCAACCCACTATAACTTAAAAAGTTGCTAAGGTGACTAGACATGTTCACGATGACTTACATTCAACCCACTATAACTTAAAAAGTTGCTAAGGTGACTAGACATGTTCACGATGACTTACATTCAACCCACTATAACTTAAAAAGTTGCTAAGGTGACTAGACATGTTCACGATGACTTACATTCAACCCACTATAACTTAAAAAGTTGCTAAGGTGACTAGACATGTTCACGATGACTTACATTCAACCCACTATAACTTAAAAAGTTGCTAAGGTGACTAGACATGTTCACGATGACTTACATTCAACCCACTATAACTTAAAAAGTTGCTAAGGTGACTAGACATGTTCACGATGACTTACATTCAACCCACTATAACTTAAAAAGTTGCTAAGGTGACTAGACATGTTCACGATGACTTACATTCAACCCACTATAACTTAAAAAGTTGCTAAGGTGACTAGACATGTTCACGATGACTTACATTCAACCCACTATAACTTAAAAAGTTGCTAAGGTGACTAGACATGTTCACGATGACTTACATTCAACCCACTATAACTTAAAAAGTTGCTAAGGTGACTAGACATGTTCACGATGACTTACATTCAACCCACTATAACTTAAAAAGTTGCTAAGGTGACTAGACATGTTCACGATGACTTACATTCAACCCACTATAACTTAAAAAGTAGCTAAGGTGACTAGACATGTTCACGATGACTTACATTCAACCCACTATAACTTAAAAAGTTGCTAAGGTGACTAGACATGTTCACGATGACTTACATTCAACCCACTATAACTTAAAAAGTTGCTAAGGTGACTAGACATGTTCACGATGACTTACATTCAACCCACTATAACTTAAAAAGTTGCTAAGGTGACTAGACATGTTCACGATGACTTACATTCAACCCACTATAACTTAAAAAGTTGCTAAGGTGACTAGACATGTTCTTTCCGTGTACTCTTCAATTATGTACAGTTAAGCCAATTGACTGGCATGTTTCTAATCCGCACTGGGCCATCGTAGAAATTACGGCCTAGGAATAGGTCTAATGGCTACGGTCTAAGAATTAAGCTGAGAGAGCATTCTGAGAGGAGATTTGCGTCCTGCAGTAATACGTATGTAGGTCAAGATGAACTAAATTGATTCATCATTCAAGCCTATACAGGGTGTTAGGTAATGAGTGAATAATCCTTGAGGTACGGATTGAGGGCACTTAGGAAGTTATGTTGTGATTTATGATAAAGCTATAAATAGGTTTCCGAGATATTTGGACTTTTAGGTTTTTTAGAAAATGAACACCCTTGATCAATGTTTTGATCATAGCACCATTTTAAGCAATTTTGTTTGTTTGTTTGTTAATACTCTTTATTGTACAAAAAGGAAAACAAAAAGGATTTTTTTTAAATATTTTTGCTCAATATTCTTGAGTACTTATATCAGATAGGCATTCACCATTTCTGTGAGACTAAATTAAATTTGTTTTTTTTTAAATCACAAACTTAATTTTTGCGTTGTGTCGTAGCCAAATTTCAATTATAATGATAAGGTTCTATGATGGCCAAGGTATGGAGGTGCTATTGTTTAATTGTCTTCAAAAAAGACGAGGTTAGAGAAGTTAAAAAGGGGATTATGGCAAATGAAATTATAACAACCAAACCAAACTAATGATTCACGTAAACGAAGCTAGAAAAGGTCAGTTGATTCATAAAAACAATATAAAAGTAATAACCCATACAATGTGACGTTCCCTTATTTGCCTTGACAAAGTTGAAGTTGCACGCTCGACCCGAGTAATAAAGGAGTGTGCACACGATGCAGCGCGTGCCTGTCACCTGAGTCAGCGACAACACATGCAGAAAATAATTACAAATTGCGTCGCGTGACCCCCCCCCCCCCCAACATGCATCCAAATTCCTTGCATTTACAGCCGCTAACTGAAATATGTAAGCAACTATGTTAATATCGGACTATAAAAGTACTTTAAGCCGCTGCCGCATGTGTCGTCTATTCCGAACCACTTTCGTAGCTACATTTTGAAGATGTTGCAGAATATTTTGATAGTTTCTAGTTATTTAGTAGGAGTACAAGTAATCTAAAAAAAAACGAAAACGCCATAAAAATCTACAGTCAATTGATTCAAGACTACAAACAACCACTGATCATGAAAGTGAGGCTGTAGAAACGCTCGAATATGACCCTTGTCTGTTTATCAAAAGTTTTTTCCACGACTGCATGCGCGGGAAATTGAAATTTTCGGTAAAGCTTCAGTAAGTTGCTTTAAAGAAAGTAAAAAAAAAAAAACTCAGTATTTACAAAATTCCAGTATTTAGTTTAGCATGGCCATGTTTCTACGCAAAATACACGCTAAGGCGGCAGTTGGTTAGTTGGGATCGCCCTTATTTTTTTTTCATTAGCAATGAGTAACAGTAGTTACACATTAAGCATGTATAAATTATAGCTGTCTATCTATTACGATTCTTGAGATACAGCCCTGCGATGAATAATGAATAATGGATGGACATTAATAGGATCCGGTTTGTCACCATCCGGTAACGGAACCCTAAAACGTCCCACGTCGTCGTGTATCCCTGCTAATATGTAATACACACCAGAAGGATTTCGTAGTAGTACTTTTCCAACCAAAAAACGTGTTTCTTACAAGGCAAACCTTTTTGAATTCTTAGTGTTATGATGGGTAGTAATAGTTTTGTAATCCATTGTAAAAAGTGACAGAGTTGAATACACGAGTTTTTATTGCAATCACATCAATAGTACATAAAGTTAAAAGGAATTATAAACTTTTTAAAATAATTTTTATGCTGTATTTTTTTTAAAGAAACTCCCGTACCCTTACTACAATGGTTAATTGTACTTTTTTTTCAGTTTGATTTATTTCGTCCCATATGATTACTTAATCGATGGCAAATGGAAATAACCCGGCGTTTCTTAGAATATAATAGTAAAAGAAATAGCAATCATTAGGTTTGATGCAAAACTGCAGTTTTTGTAGAGGTTAGTTTCATTTTAAAACTTTAAACGGGACTTAGTCACGGAAACATATGTTTCGTTCGCCTCGACGTACTAATTACTGCTTTTACGTGTTTGGACGCCCTTTTGACATATGAAACTTATTTAGTTAAATAACTTTTCTTGGTAAACACCCGCATTTATATTTTATTACTAGCTGTTGCCTGCAACTCCGTCTGCGTAGAATAGACGTATAAAAATAGCCTACGACCTATTCTCAGACCTACTGAATATGGAGAAAAAAGTTTCATAAAAATCGGTCGAGCCGTTTCGGAGGAGTTCGATAACAAACACCGTGACACGTGATTTTTATTATATTAGATTACATTGGGGCCGTAGTAGAATTTCTAAAATCAAATATCCTAAATAGGTACTCAATTCCTAAAGATAAAACTTCAAAAATCGCAATATCTGATGTACGAAATTCGTTAAGATGCATGTCCTAATGCACTTTTAATCAGTATTCCTTTGTACAAAAAGACTAATGACAATTTTTTGAAACTCAATATTTTTAGTGCTCAAAATAGCTACGTAGGTACAAAAATCGTAATGACAACCTGTGCCTCACTGGAAGCGAGCGAGCAAGACATTTCAGGGCAGAAACGACTTGGATCGGTTAGGTTCAGAAGGCTAAGGAGGGAGTGAACTCCCACCTTAGCCTTCGATGTTAGCTTTTTTAAGGCTCCGTAGCCAAATGGCAAAAAACGGAACCCTTATGGATTCGTCATGTCTGTCTGTCTGTCAGAGCCACTTTTTTCCGAAACTATAAGAACTATGCTGGTGAAACTTGGTAAGTAGAATCAGATGTATTCTGTGAACCGCATTAAGATTTTCACACAAAAATGGAAAAAAAAATTTTGGGGTTTCCCCATACTTAGAACTGAAACTCAAAAATTTTTTTTCATCGAACCCATACGTGTGGGGTATTTAAATTCAAATACTTTATTTGCATAAACAAGGGCATAAATTGGTGTTACACAATATCATAGGCTCCAATCCTTATTTTGCCATAGTATGGCGTACAAATAAATTAATAATTGTCAATTCTAATTAGATTATCATGCATACTTACTTATTTTTTTAACTCACAATAATTTATGGTCAAAATTTGATTAAATGTCAATTTTGTATAAAATAAAACTAATTAGGAAAAGTAATAATTATGTAAAAATAGGAATGGTTATTAAAATTGATTATGAAAATCTAATAAACAAAATGATGTCATAAATAGTACTACAGTTTGCAATTTGTCATGAACTCGTCAATAGAGTAGTAAATCGGTCAGTGCGTTGAATATCTGTCCTGCCATTCCATGAACATTATTTTTAACAAGAGAAAGATTCGTCTTGGGCATAAACAATTTGTGTCTATATGCACCTCGCTTTGACTTGGCAGTTATAGTCTTAAAACACATATTTCAAAAATGTACAGGCCCGGCAAAGTTAAAACATTTTTACTTTGAAAAAGCGGTTTACAGTGTTCGCTGTCAGTGTTTATGGATAGTTCTTCAAAAATGATATTGAGGTTTCTAATATCATTTTTTTCTAAACTGAATAGTTTGCGCGAGAGACACTTCCAAAGTGGTAAAATGTGTGTGGTCCCCCCCCCTGCAACTTCTAAAATAAGAGAATGATAAAACTTAAAAAAATATACGATGTACATTACCATGTAAACTTCCACCGAAAATTGGTTTGAACGAGATCTAGTAAGAAGTTTTTTTTTTAATACGTCAAATCGTAAACCGAATTTTTTTATAGATAATTTTACGGAACCCTTCTTGCGCGAGTCTGACTCGCACTTGGCCGGTTTTTTTTGTAACAGCACCGAAAATGGTTAATATGGTGTTCTTAGTTCTTATTCCAAATTGTTTATGTTTTTTTACTTATAATATGTCGCTTCGAAGCGATAAGGCCGCCTATTGCTTACCTTGTATATTTTTTTCCATTTACTTGTTTTTCTGTATTGTTTTCTTTGTGGTGTACAATAAAGAGTCATTGTATTGTATTGTATTGTATAATATAATCGATCTTCTTCGATTTTCAGTTGAACCTAGGGCAAAATATCCTTCGAAATTTCGCACTTTATACATTTTAAACTTAGGTCAACTGGACGTAGGAAAAATATCGTTAGAATTTTCATGCACTAGCAGTATCGTAAAATATAAATTTTAAGAGTTGGTCAATTAATCGTAGGATATACATAATTAAGAAATTCCTACATTAAAAATTTTAATTTTGGAATTTCGCCCTTAGGTATTTTTATTTTAGAAATTTTGCTACGGATCCATAATATTAGTGGAAATAGAATTAATGGGATTTTGAGCAAAAAGTTCAACCAAACCAAACACAAGATCGGACACCGTCAACCATCAGGGAACTACGAACGTTCATACTATGGACCTTTTCTGTCCCTTTTCCAATTGAAAAGTTCTTTAATTGCTCATCAGCCTGTTCGGAAACATTCACCCGGTCCAGTTATGTGTGAACATTATCTATTCACTCACGGGTAATAGCATTCACAATAACCCACAACAATAGGAGGGTCGGAAGGTCAACGAATAAATTCAAACATTGGGAGCTTAATAGACAACAGAGTATTTTGGGAATATAGTATCTACAATGAGAAGGATTCTGAGATTCTGTGAATGCCGCGTTCATTTTTCAGTCTGTTATTTAATTAATATCCCGCGGGACTTAATCACGAACTAAAGATCAACCGGGATCATGGATACAAGCCCTTTCCTGTATGGAATCCGGTAATAGGTAAATGTATCTTGGATAAATCGCGGGATATTGTGAGTGTCGCATGACACATGTCGAAGTGATCAAGCGCGGGTGGTTCTAAAACCTCTAGCGGCTAAATTAACGTGATACCCTACACTTCAGTCAACTCGTTACCACGGCCGCTGCAAAGTGGTCGAAGCGTCCAGTTAGTTCTAGTTAGTTAGTGTTGAGAACACTGCTTATTTATTGTATGTTTTATGCATATATATGTTGTATATGGTAGTATATGTTTAATAGGTTTCTTTATATTATGAGTTTATGTATTGTATTTACTAAAAGTTGTATTGTAGCCTTTGCTTTGTCCGACTGTTTTATTTTTACTTACTCTTTGTCGGTCCCTTACGAAATGCTCCTTTCATCCACTCAAAGGTTGACTGGTAGAGATCCCTTAAAGGGATAAGTTCGCCTTTGTACATGCATTTCAACGGTTGTCAATAATGTTTTTCTTTTTTTTTCCTTATTTTGTACAATAAAGAGGTTACATACATACATACTTCTAAAAATAAATTTTTAGTTCGTGATTGAGTGCCGCAAGATATCAGTTATGAGTGAGAATCGCGAATGTTACAACTTTTTTATGCAAAAATATGATCAGACTTCAAATATTAATGAATAATGAATCCCGTGTCGGGGCAGACTTTTTGTATGAAAAATACGAATGTTTGCTCTCGGGTCTGGGTGTTTAATATGTGTATTTAAGTATGTATCTATCTATAATACAGGGTAACTTTTTAATCAGTGCACAAATTTTGATATATGATTCAGTATCATTGATAGATCACGATTATCTGTTCGAGATTTTTTTTACCCCTGAACTAAAGGGTTGTTTAACCGACCGATACAGTGTTCTGATAAATAAATAAATATTAGGGGACAATCTTACACAAATCGACCTAGTCCCAAACTAAGCAAAGCTTGTACTATGGGTACTAGACGACGATAAACATACTTATATAGATAAATAAATACTTAAATACATAGAAAACATCCATAACTCAGGAACAAATATTCGTGTTCATCACACAAATAAATGCCCTTACCGGGATTTGAACCCAGGACCTCTTGCTTCGTAGGCAGGGTCACTACCAACTACGCTAAAGCGGTCGTTAAGCACAACACGTCAGCTTAGATGGCTTCAATTACTTACGATCTTAATATAAGTTTTGACTTTGGCCTGAGGCTATCAATTTATTAAAATTTAGTCATTAAATCTTCTCACTCCAAGCTTTAAGACTGTGTACTGCGTTATTAATAATTAACGGTACAAAATTAAATGTCAGTCCCCAAGCTCAATTATTTTGTACCCTCATCTATCACAAATGCCGACTACGAGGTTGTTACATTTTAAATGAAAACTTTAATGAGTGGTCTAGACTAGAATTCAATGACATGTTTATTTTCTAACCTTCGATTTATTTTAATGACGCACATCAATATACATACATATGTAGTGCAAAATGATTTTCCTTCGTGCTTTATCGGAAAAGTTCGTATTTATCGTGCTTTCTCAATTAGCTTCAGTAGGTACCCATCTTACAGTGGTAGCCATCTTACATTTTTCAACATTTGACACTAAACAATAATGTTCCATATTAATGGGTATAAAAAAAAGTCACTCATTTAATACAATCATTGATTGACAGTTCGGGTGCCATCGTATTCCGATTGAGATCCGAGTTTTTCCGATGGGAAATCATTTTGCACTACATCTATAAATAAATTGTGAAAATCAGGTCCATTTACAAGGAACAAAATTTGGTTATTTTTAGTTTAGTCATTATAATATTAGGTTTATGTATGATTGCCTTGCCTTGATTTAGTTAGACGCTACAAAATAGAGATTTCAGTCATCATTTATAATTAATTTAGCTTTTTAATATCTATTTATCAAAATAAGTAAGTATGTTTATCCGTTGTCTAGTACCCATAGTATAAGCTTTGCTTGGTTTGGGACTAGGTCAATTGGTGTCAATCGGCCGTGCTTTATTTATTATATTTATATACTATATAGGTACACTGTGTCATAAGTTTCATACTAAATACGAACTGAAACATGGATGCACAGAAAAAACAGAAAAAAACCAGCTCCGGGAATCGAACCCGGGTCCTCGGCATACCGTGCTGTGTCTTTTTCTGTGTTTTTTTCTGTGCACCCATGTTTTAGTTCGTATTTAGTATGAAATATATAGATTTCACAGGATGAACGTAAAAGTAAAAAAAAAGGAGTTGAAAAATAAAAATACAAAAAGATACTTCATACCAAACTTGAGACTGTGTCATAAGTCATAATACAACGTTTACATACCTACTATACACTGTGTTGTGGCTGATGAAATGTTTCCATACCTTGGTCGATGTTCAAAATGTGCGTCGACAAAGGCGTGACTACTATGTCAAAAAATCCAATGAAATACCAGTACATGGCTATTCTATGAAGATAACTTAGCCATGTAGGTACTGATATACCTATCATCATCATTTCGGCCGAAAGACGTCCACTGCTGAACATAGGCCTCCCCCAAGGGTCCCCAAACCGACCGGTCCTGTGGCATCCACATCCCACGCATTCCCACAACCTTAATCAGGCCGTCGCTTCATCTTGTTGGATGACTACTTACACTACGTCTTCTAGTCTGGGTTCCGGTAAAAATACATAGCGGGCCACTTTTGCAGTGAGTTAAGAACCCCTGACTTTTATCAACGCTCTGTGAACCGACTAGTCATAAAACGATCCTGCCGCTTAGTTGCCATTAACATGCAATATAAAGAAGATGCTGTAATCAATCAAAACTTTGTTCATTTCCACGTGCTTCTTTAGCACTTCCATCGCTATTTTAAATAACTGAATATCGAAACTATTGCACTAAATCACCCTCCTTCTAGCAGTCACAACTTCATAAAGAAGAAACTACGTCACACTTCGTACGAAGTCGTTTAACGATAAATTCATCAAGTTCAAATTCGGCATACATCATTCCTGTAGGCACATCCATCTGCTGTACTGACAGCCTTATCAATAAGTTCCGATACACTTTGACCTACTTTACAACTCCATGCATGCGTATAGGTTTGGTATCGGTTGAAAGGGATACCTACGTAAAACTGATTGCAAATACAGACATGTAAAATACCTATTTAGTATCTATGAATACATATCTTATCTTCTATCTTCTAATATAAAAATCTCGTGTCACGGTGTTTGCCATCAAAGTTCTCCGGAACGGCTTGACCGACTTTTATGAATTCTTTTGTCTATATAAATAAATAAATAAATATCACGGGACAATTCACACCAATTGACCTACTCGCAAACTAGGCAAAGCTTGTACTAGACAACGGATAAACAAACTTAAATAGATAAATACATACTTAAATAAATAATTTATTGAATCAGGCGTTGCTTCGCGGAGGTCCATAATAATGAACTGAAACAATTAAGTACTTTGCTCACCCGCGACCTTACGATAGTTACGCTTATGCAAGAAATGTGTGTTCATGCAGTTCCTCCACCTCCACACTGTACGAACACACACAAATCACACAAACCCAACCATCACCACCACCAAACTACACTGACGCGTTTCGAATTCAACCAGAGCTCATCTTCAGAGCCAGCGCCACAACCGTATGCTATGCTACCAAATGCTAAACTAAATAAATATTAATTAAGTAGTTAACAGGCCCCTGATTGTGAGTTTAAAGTTTAGTTCAAGTTTAAAATAATTTCTGTTGGTGGGTATCTACATCACAAGAATTACATTTAGAAAAAAAAATGAGTGTTTCCAATTGCTTATGTAATGAAAAAATTGTCAGTTCAAATTTTCAGTCCCTCTTATTGATTCTGTTTAATCAATGAAAAAAGAGGATTTTTATTTCCAGCAAAATAAGGAAAAAACTGAGTGTTCAAATAAATAGCACAAAAAGTCAATGGTTTACATTTTTTTTTTTTAAATCGAATATCGGTGCGCGAGAAGTGTAATCCATATTTGCATCGCTTCAAAATGAACGCAAACTCAAATAACGGGCGGTGCTATTTCAATACATTGATTTTCAAATGGTTTTAGTGTGTTCATTCGGCTGATTTTGTACAAGTTAGTATTTATTTTCGCTGCACATAATGTATTTTATTTGCACATTTTTTATTAAACCGTGACGTTGTTGTACTTCTAGTTTATTTTTCTATTTTAAATGTGGCTCTGTCCATCAGAGGACAATTTTTTGCCGTTATTCGGTAAAAAATATCTAGGAAACGAAATAATAATATTATAAGCAATACAATACAATACATATTATATTTTATACAATAAAGATTATTATTATTATGTTGGTACGGATTTCCGATCACGGGCCCATGGGGACCCGGTCATTTGAAAGGCATTCATGGGGCCAAAGCCAACATGAAGAGGCCTTTGGTACCATATAATATAAATGAGATGGGCGCAACTATGGAGGTCTATCCCCTAATACACCATGAGGATGTGCTAGCGGACAGTCCTCCACAGTTGCCAATCTATTGCCAGGTAGGAATCGACATGGAATTGGCTATGGGGTTGGGATGTTGTGGACAGGATTACCGGGCTATGGAGTGAGATAACGGACAACTACCATTTCAATATCTCATAAACTGAATTTTTGGTAGGCGGTGACTCGCCATTCACTAAATGGGCCCCTCAAACTATTGCCCACTCGGGGCAACGAGGCGGCAACATTGGTGTGAATTATTATTATTATTATTATTATAGGTGGCTGAATGACGACACCGCAAATCGAATGTGGTACAGTTAATATTATTGACACGGTTACTTATAACCGGGGCTCGAACTTTTAGTGCGGTTGACGTAAAATAAAAGTTACGTCATTTTGTACATTGATGATGTGGTATCTAAATAAAATATTTTTTACAAAACTTGCTACTTTAATGGACGATTATAATTCAATGATTGTGTGTTTAGTCTATACACTGTATTTGTAGCTATATTAAAGGTATGTAATGTGGGAAGGCTCTGTAAGGCTCATGAATTAAAGGTAGCGATCGTTTAAAGCCTTCATTGGCAAGCGAAAATAATAAATACAGACACAAATATTAAGAATTTCGTAAAAAAAATACACACACACACCGTTCACTTTCGTCGTACGTCGTCAACTGCCATAGCATCTCATTTGTTCTTCACTCAAACTCGGTATTCATTCTTCGTTCGAATTCAGACGTACATACATCATCTCATCACGCTTCAATACACGCATACCATACCACAGTAATAATAAAATACATTTTGACACTATCAGTATACTCTCATAGTGTACAGGTATAGACTAAACACAACTTTGTTAAATAATCGTACAATATTGTAGGAAGTTTTGTAAAACTTTTTTATCGAGGTAGGTACTGTGGTGATCGTACCACGAGCTTGGGAGTGCAGCTTTCCTAACACTATTTATTATTAAATAAAAGATACTTGTTTATCATACGCCTCCGTTTTATTGACTCTCTGTTGCAAAGCTACAGAGTTTTTTTTTTCATGGCTGTATGTAGGTTGTCTATGGATTGATTTAAATATTAAATATAGGACAGCAGTCGAATGTCAGCCATGAAAAAAAAAACTCTTTAGCTTTGCAACAGAGAGTCAATAAAACGGAGGCGTATGATAAACAAGTATCTTTTATTTAATAATAAATAGTGTTAGGAAAGCTGCACTCCCAAGCTCGTGGTACGATCACCACAGTACCACATCATTCTGTGTACAAAGTGACGTAATTTTTACGTCATCCACAGTAAAATTTCGAGCCCTGCTTAACAAGTTTTGATTTATATAAATTTGTAACACTGTAATAATTATTTTGGCATTTATTTTTAAATTGCGTGATTACTGATTACTAATTATCGGCGTTCGGTCTATGCAGACACCTTTGTGCGTTTTGTTTTCTTGATGCTTTTTATATTAGCCTTTTGTATTTTTATATATATTTTTTTTAATTTTTTGGTTTGCTTACTGTTTAAATTTTAGTTATCGGTTTCACTGAACAGTTTATGTTTGAATTGTGGGTAAAATGGTTCCAACGGAAGACCAGCGTCAGCTTCACGGCCGACATCATGCTGAGTTGGGACCGTTTCGTGATAATGTTGTGTCTGTTACCGTTTTTAGGGTTCCGTAGTCAACTAGGAACCCTTATAGTTTCGCCATGTCTGTCCGTCTGTCTGTCTGTCTGTCTGTCCGCGGCTAAGCTCAGAGATCGTTAGTACTAGAAAGCTGTAATTTGGCATGAATATACATATCAGTCACGCCAACAAAGTGGTAAAACAAAATAAAAAAAACATTTTTTTTAGGGTACCTCCCATAGACGTAAAGGGGGGGTGATTTTTTTTTTCACGAGTAATCCTTTAGTGTGGGGTATCGTTGGATAGGTATTTTAAAACCATTGCGGGGTTGCTAACATGATTTTTCTATTCAGTGATCTTTTTGCGAAATATTCAACTTTAAAGTGAAAATTTTCATTAAAATCGAGCGTCCCCCCCTCTAAAATCTAAACTGTTAGGAGGAAAAATTTGAAAAAATTCAGAATGGTAGTAAATATATCAAATTTACTAGGAAAATTATAGCGGCTAAGATTGCTTGGAAATTATTTGTAGTTTAAGAGTAAATAGTAGCCTAAGGTATAAAACATACCTAAACTTGGATGATTCCGTACACATACGAAATCCTTAGAAAAATATTACTTGATTTTTTTGTAATGGCTACGGAACCCTACCTTGTGCGTGTCCGACACGCTCTTGGGCGGTTTTTGTCTATGTAATTTTAAGATATTAATTTATTTTACCTAGCTTTAATTACTCTCTCTCTTTCTCTCTCGCTACAAAATTGCTGCGTTTTTCCGGGTTTCATATTATGTTTGTGTTGACATGTGAATTGGACGTAATAAATAATTAAAATTACAGCCACCAATTTAAACTATCTACTGAACGATCTCATGACAACTCGCAGACATTTCTTGTGTAATAGAGTGGTCAAGACATGGAACAAATTAATTGAGTTCACTTACGCGCGCATTTAACCAGCTTCACTTTGTTAATCGCCCAATTTAGTCTTCACTTTTTACGTATTCCAGGCCTTTTGTCGTAATTATGTACGACTCAATTACAGTAAAAATTAAATGTTTTATTCATATCCTCAAAATTGAGCGGCGCAATAAAAATCTATCTTGATTTATCGCTGGGGCTGAATGGTATCGCCGTGACGCGGGGATTATGGTAATGAATATGGCTTTAAAGTGCCACTACGTTTTATAGTCGTTAAGATACGATAGTACGACGCCAGGCATGAGTCATGTTTTTGACAAGCTAAGTTGACATAAGTATGGACCATGTTAATAAACTGCACATAATGTTACGGTTCCCCTTCAAAAAGGGGCAAACAGAGCTTAGGCCGCTGCACCCAGGTTAATAACATATCATCTGCACCTTAAAGAGAAAACTTAGTTCCTCTCCTTTCCAGCACTATTTCATAAAACTTCTTTGATTTTTGCTGTCTCGATTATTTCACTTTTTGTTTTGGTCCGCGCAGGGTTGTATACTTGGCAAGTGAGTTATAGTATTTATGTTTAAGTAATTTTGTTAAGATTCTTCGCTTTTATGACCTACAAATTATCTATTTACGCATGTACTTAGTTTATCGCTTATATTATAAGTGTACAGTTTATCTATCTGTGTGACGTTCCGGGTATTACCGACGGTGCTGGCTGAAAACCAGCGCTGGGGTGTTATAAACGCTTCAGCATTATGCTGAGCCAGTGTCCAATTTCCAACCACAATGACACATTCTATCTTTAACCTTCCTATTATCCTTTTTGTAGAAATATTTATGTGTCTTGTGTTGTTGTAAATAAATGTATTTTCTTTCTTTCTTTCACCTCGTGGGAATCATGGGAATCACTCCAAATTTAAATTCTGGGCGGACCAAGTCGTGAGCCAAAGCTAGTATGATATGAAATGAACGTACAAACTTAATTTCATTAAGTGTACTTACTGTAAGCTTCATTAAGACGGAGATATTGTGCAAGTTTTGATACAATAGCTGGGTCGCGCGGCTGTGGATTTAAAGATAGTCGACCATCGACGGCAATGTATGTAACTCTTACAATATATTTTTTTTATTTTCCAGGATAAAAACTATCCTATGTCCTTCCCAGGGTCTCAAGCTATCTCCTTACCAAGTTTCATCAAAATCAGTTCAGCGGTTTAAGCGTGAAGAGGTAATAGACAGACTTTCGGATTTATAATATTAGTATGGATTTGCAGTATTTTTTCCCAATGTGTATACAAAGAAATAGTGGTTTCTATAAAGAAAAATCTGCCTTATTTCCCGACACGGAAGCCAGGGTAAACATGAATCAGTACACCTACTCGCAAATCCAATCCCGACTTCCATACACACCGTAATATTTTCTCTAGTCAAAACTTGTCATGCAGGTCGCACGTCCGTACGTTTTTCAATCGTAACACAAAGACGTAAAGCAGTCTGGCGCACAATAAATATTTTTTTCGCTTTTGCGTTGTATTCTGCGCTCGCTCGCTCCAAATTCGGTAGCGCGATGTTTGAAAAAGGTCGGGACATTTTTCTCGCCGTACGTGCGTGAAGGTAGCCGGGAGGCGCTGCTGATTTTTGAGGGCGTTAGTCACACCGAAGCGAGCAGATTTTACAGAACATGAAGAATTTTGGAGGTAATGTGTGCAGCCGTGGTGGTCTAGTGGTTTGACCTAGTAGGTATACTGCCTCTCAAGTAGAGGGTTGTGACCTCTAAGTTTTTGAGAATTTATGTGCGAAATTATCATCATCATCATCATCCCAGCCCCGAGAAGTGTAAATGAGAATACACATCTGAGAATACTCAGAAACCGTTTACCCTACAACACCCTGTGTTACAATTTGTAACAATCACAACACAGTTGCACCTAACAATGTAGAAATTGATTCCGTTTCAAATTAAGAGCAAACAACGAGCGCGGCATAGCTTTGCATGTGTGAATGACGGGCAAATGGCCAGTGCGCAAGACCATTGCTTTGTCACTACACAGTATAAAACAAAGTCGCTTCCCGCTGTCTGTCTGTCTGTCCCTTAGATCTTTAAAACTACGCAACGGATTTTGATGCGGTTTTTTTAATAGATAGAGTGATTCAAGAGTATGGTTTATATGAATAATACATGCATAATTGCACCCGTGCGAAGCCGGGGCGGGTCGCTAGTATAACATAATTAAATAGAACAGATAGTGTAGAACAAGCATCAGCCTAGCAACGCGAAAAATAAGGTCAATGTCATAGTAAGAAAAAAAAAGAGAAAAGGAAAAAAAGAGAGAGGGGTATTTTTTATTAGAAAATAAAATTTGGCATGTTTAGGTAAACTATTAAACAAAAGGAATACCTAAACAATTAATAACCATATACATACAAGCTATGCTTAGCTTACTTTGGGACTGGGTCAATTGGTGTGAATTGTCCCGTGATATTTATTTTATTTATTATTATTATAAATTTCATACTAAATACAAACTGAAACATGGATGCATAGAAAAAAAAACCGGCCAAGAGCGTGTCGGACACGCCCAAGATAGGGTTCCGTAGCAGGTACGAAAAAATCTCAGTTGAGAAATATATATCTTTAAAAAAGTTAAAAACTGCTCAACTGATTAAGTTGAAAATAATTTTCCAAGAAAGTTTTTATTAAGTTTAACTTACATGATTTTTTTCATATTTTCTACACGTGCGGTTCAAAAGTTAGAGGGGGGGACACATTATTTTGAACTTTCGGAGTGAATATCTCCGAAAATATTCACTTCATAAAAAAATGGTTTTAGCAAACCCCTATTTATTTTCAAATACCTATCCAATGATACCCCGCACTATAGGGTTAGTCGAGAAAAAAAATATCACCCCCACTTTACGTCTATGGGAGGGAGGTACCCTAAAAAAGACTTTTTAAGTTTTTTTTATTTATCCACTTTGTCGGCGTGACTGATATTTATATATATATATATTCATGCCAAATTACAGCTTTCTAATACTAAGTCTCTGAGCTTAGCCGCGGACAGACAGACAGACGGACAGACATGGCGAAACTATAAGGGTTCCTAGTACCCTAAAAACCCCAGAAAAATGACCATCGCTGGGAATCGAACCCAAGTCCTCAGCATTCCGTGTCACGTGCCATACCCTACACCACCACTACTCACGGCCAAATTGTAGTGTTCAGGGAACAAAGTCGCAGGCAGGGAATTCCACTCCTTAGCTGTGCGGTGCATGAAGGAAGAGCAAAAACGCTTTGTGCGGATTTTGTGAATACTGACAACGTAAGGGTGGAGATCCCGCCTACTTCTGGTCGACCTGCCGGCTTATTGTCTAATGCTTTTGACCCTTGCCTTCGCAATCACTATTTCTCTCTGTCAAACGGTATAAAATTATGACAGAAAGAGATGGTGCTAGCGAAGGCAAGTGTCAGAAACGTTAGACGATGCGGCCTCTGATACAAAAAAATATAGAATTTTAATATAGGCTATCCATTTCGGGGATTTGGATTTTTTTCTTGTGAAGGTGTGAAGGTGACGGTACTCCGTAAAAGTTTAGAAACCTATGCTCTACTGTGTAATAGGGATGTTGACACCATTAAAAAATAATTCAAAGACACGACTCCAGTAAAAAAACGCTTTAGCCCTGAAAGCCAGATTAATTTTCGATTAACTGCAAAATTAGATTTTTTGTTGCTTTAAAACAAATAAATAGTTAGTTAATTGAGTATGCGAACAAGTGACGTCATATGTTGCTATTGCCATTCAAACTCTATGGGAGAAATGTGTTTTGACAGCTCATAAAAAGTACGTCAGTTGATTGGTGGTGTCAACATCCCTATTCTTCAATGGTAGAGCACGAGATTGCATCGAGCGCGTTGTCCAATTCCTACATTGCAATCGGTGCTGTGCAAATGCGAGGAGATGGTATTTCACACTTGATACGCATTGGCATCGGGAGGCGTGACGCTCCCCTGGTATGTAACGCGACATTGAACTGTGAACACGGCAGAGCATCAAATGTTTACCTAAATAGTTCTGTACATAGTAACTGTGGTAGCCTAGTGGTTTAACCTATATAGCCTCTCAAGTAGTATTGTTGCCATAGCTATACTCTATCGATAGTATCGTGATAGTATCGTGGCCTTGAAAATCAGTCAAACTATCGAGTCCTATCGAAACTATCGACCCTTGACGATACTATTGATCGTATAGATAGTATAAAATAAATAAATAAATAAATAAATAAATATTAGGGGACAATCTTACACACATCGACCTAGTCCCAAACTGAGCAAAGCTTGTACTATGGGTACTAGACGACGATAAACATACTTATATAGATAAATAAATACTTAAATACATAGAAAACATCCATAACTCAGGAACAAATATTCATGCTCATCACACAAATAAATGCCCTTACCGGGATTCGAACCCAGGACCTCTTGCTTCGTAGGCAGGGTCACTACCAACTAGGCTAAAGCGGTCGTTAAATAGTCAAAATCAAAATTATGCGCTACTATCGAACTTGGTCGATATTATTGTATCGCGTCAAAAAAGACGATACTATTGATACTATCGATTGTTGAAAATAAGTAATACTATTGCTAAAAGATCAATAGTATTACTTATTTTCATGAATCGATAGGATCGAAAGTATTATGGATACTATCGATAGTATCGCCTAATTTTCACTAGCGATAGTATCGATAGTACCTATTGCAGCATGTCGATATTTTTGATAGTATTATGATTATGATGTTGGTGATACTCCTAACTTTACTTGAACCCCCTGAAGCAAATATTTTTAAAATTAAATTATAACTTTCACAATCACAACTATTTAAACTAAACGAAACGAAACGAAAAGTATAGCTGTCTAATAAATAACCAAATAAATTTTTGATTATGAGCAACATAACAAAATCTATATATATAAAAGAAGAAACTGACTGACTGACTGACTGACATATCAACGCACAGCCCAAACCACTGGGCCTAGAGATTCCAAATTTGGCATGTAGGTTCTTTATAAGGTCTAGGGGTGCACTAAGAAAGGATTTTTCAAAATTCACTCCCTAAGGGGGTAAAAAGGGGGTTCAAAGTTTGTATGGGGAAACAAGATTAGTTCGACTATTTTATTCGAAACTTCACAGAAGTACTCCTAATAATAAATGAGTAAACACGTGTTTCAGGTTTTTTGAGAATTCAACCCCTAAAAGGGGGGAAAGGGGTAACAAAGTCTGAAAATCAACATGGATGTTGTTTCTATGGTTTATCGGGTCGCTGGTTATGAAAACAACAACGGTTTTAAAATCCGACGTGGCAGACGTAAAATACCATCTCCCTGGATGGGGTGCGATGGGGTTGAAATATCTAAATAAACTAAATGACTGTTGATATATCAACGTACAGTCCAAACCACTGGACCTAGAGACTTGAAATTGTGCACATAGATACCTTATACAATGTAAGCATCCACTAAGGAAGGATTTTTGGGAATTCCCACGGGAATGGGAAAAAACGGGATTTATATATTCGATTCCGAGTGACCCTATCTCAGTAACTATAATAACTAGACTCTTCAAATTTGATACACAAGTAGGTATTACATTATTTAAAACATTAATTTCAGGATTTTTCAAAATTCCCACGGGATAAGGAAAAAACGGGATTTATATATTCAGTTCAACGGGATCCTATGAACTATAATTACTAGCTCTTCAAATTTGGCATAGAAGTAGGTAATTATAAAAGTAAAAAACAAGTTTAAGGATTTTCGGAAATTCCCACGGGATAAGGAAAAAACCGGATTTTTCGTTTTACTGGTTGTAGAAAGCCGAAATTCGGCATGTAGGTTGCTTGGGGAGTGTAGATGAGCATTGAGAGAGGAATTTCCCAAATTCCCACGGGAACGGGAAAAAACGGGATTTTTCGTTTTACTGGTCGTAGAAAGCTGAAATTCGGCATGTAGGTCGTTTGGGGAGTGTAGAGGAGCATTGAGAGAGGACTTTCCTAAATTCCCACGGGAACGGGAAAAACGAGATTTTTCGTTTTACTGGTCATATAAAGCTGAAATTTGGCAAGTGGGTTCCTTGGAGAGTGTAGAGCTGGATTGAGAGAGGACTTTCCAAAATTCCCACGGGAACGGGAAAAAACAGGATTTTTCGTTTTACTGGTCGTAGAAAGCTGAAATTCGGCATGTAGGTTGCTTGGAGAGTGTAGAGGAGCATTGAGAGAGGACTTTCCCAAATTCCAACGGGAACGGGAAAAAACGGGATTTTTCGTTTTACTTGTCGTAGAAAGCTGAAATTCGGCATGTAGTAGGTTGTTTGGGGAGTGTAGATGAGCATTGAGAGGGGACTTTCCAAAATTCCCACGGGAACGGGAAAAACGGGATTTTTCGTTTTACTGGTCATAGAAAGCTGAAATTTCAAAATTCATAAGTTTATACTGTAAGCAGGCCGCAAAGGGCACTTTGACCGACTTCTAAAAAAGGAAGAGGTTATGCATTCCACTTTATGTATTTTTTTATGTAGGTATTTTCACCGATTTCTCGGTCAATTGTGGACCTGCTTGCTTGCTTGCCTGTATGCTTGCTTGCTTGATATCTTGGTTCTTTGGAATACTCATAGTACACGCGAGCAAAGCCGCGGGCAAAAGCTAGTTTAAAATATATCATCTCATATAAGTACAAAGCATCAATTATTTAAATAAATTTCTAATAAAACTTTATACATACATTGCCATTTAAATTAATTCCATTTAAATGAATGTACTATGTGTTTTGACGACCAGATGGCCTAGTGGTTAGAGAAACCTGACTACGAAGCTTGAGGTCCCGGGTTCGATTCCCGTGTCGGGGCAGATATTTGTATGAAAAATACGAATGTTTGTTCTCGGGTCTTGGGTGTTTAATATGTATTTAAGTATGTATCTATCTATATAAGTATGTTTATCCGTTGCCTAGTACCCATAACACAAGCTTTACTTAGCTTACTTTGGGACTAGGTCAATTGGTGTGAATTGTCCCGTGATATTTATTTATTTATTTATTTATTTATTTACTACGATGTTTTCCTTCGTCGTAAAATCTCATGGTATAATAATGTAATTTCGTACATAAATTCCGAAAAACCCAGAGGTGCAAGCCGGGATTGAACCCACGACCCTCTGCTTGAGAGGCCATAGGTCAAACCGCTAGGCAACCACGGCAGTACAACCTGCATACACCTGCGAAGAAATTCAATGGTGTGTGTGAAGTTCAAAATCCGCACTGAGCCCGCGTGGGAACTACGGCCCAAGCCCTCTCATTCTGAAAGGAGGCCTGTGCTCTGCAGTGGGACTTATATATGGGATTAATGAATATTTTTTTGAAAATTACTCATCTACACTTCAACACTAATAATTATTGCGGGAGAGTCACAATAGAGACCATTACGGTTTATTAAACTTGAAAATTGTTGTCTTACTACGCTGTTTTGTTTAGCAAAGTTTCAGGGATAGAGTTGGCTCGAGTAGGTGTATCTTCCCACAAAGGAAACTTCTGCGAATATTAAAACAGACTGGACTATCTCGAATAGTTATGCTGAAACAGGAAGGTATTCTACAGTAAGAGCCAAGGAAACCGACTCAGCTCAAAGAATAGCTACGATAAGAAACTAATTAATTGTATTGGTGTTTACCGTGTTTTCTTCGTTTACAAGTGCTCATACGAGTAGAATAGCCGTGGTGGCCTCTCTAGCATCGCGGGTTCAAATCCCGTGTCGCACCTCTAAGTTTTTCGAAATTTATGTCCGAAATTACATTTGAAATTTACCATGAGCTTCACGGTAAAGGAAAACATCGTGAGGAAACCTGTATGCATATGCGAAGGATTTCAATGGTTGGTGTGAAGTTCCCAGTCCGCACTGGGCCCGCGTGGGAACTACGGCCCAACCCCTCTCATTGTGAGAGGAGGCTTGTGTCTTGAAATGGGACGTATTATAGGCGAGGATGATGATGATGATAATACGAGAAGAAATACATTATAATACTGCCTATTAGCAAAAATATATAGGTAAGCAAATAAATATCGACGTATCTAGATAATAACTCAAACAGTATCAGTATTTCCTGCCGTATCAAAGTATCTACAGATTGTGCGCTTGTCACTGCATAAGGTGATGATTTAGCAGACTGAAATGTATGATGTATAGGAAAGATTCGTGTCTAATCTCTAGACCAGTGGTGGTGTAGGGGTATGGCACACGGCACGGAATGCTGAGGACCTGGGTTCGATTCCCAGCATTGGTCTTTTTTCTGGGGTTTTTTCTGTGCATCTATATTTCAGTTTGTATTTAGTACGAAATAAATCTACAGATTGTTAGGGCAGGTGTATTTGACTGATGATGAATGATGTCCACTGCTAAATATAGGCTTCCTGCAATGTTCACCAAACATACCGGTCCTGTGCTATATGCAACCAACGCAACCCTAACCAAATTTTCGCTCCATCTTGTTAAATACCTACTAACATTGCGTCTTCCGGCACATTGACGCCATTCGGAAACCACAAGTATCAGAGGACAAGGCAAAATTGTTCTTATGACTGATGACTAATGGAGCCAAAAGGTTCACCACCCCCTGCAAAATTATATCGAAGTGTCATTCTACGCACCCTTATTCTACAGTATACCCTTTTCCCCTTGATTAGACAAATCTGCCCACTTGTTACAAAACTGGTCAAGCTAATGGGTTGGCGACCAAAATACTTTGTTTATCGTTTGCCGAAGAGCCCACGTTTGCTTTGATAACTTCCCACTAACCTAAGAAAGGTTTATAAGCATCTGGGGGTAATTTTGTTTATTAGACATGTTTCTACGAGGAAACGCTGTCAACATTTTTGAGTTAAATTTTTTGTATCTCAATTTTATTACTTAGTCTATACTAATAGTATAAATTCTTACGTATCTATACTAATATTATAAAGCTGAAGAGTTTGTTTGTTTGAACGCGCTAATCTCAGGAACTACTGTTCCGATTTTAAAAATTCTTTCAGTGTTAGATAGCCCATTTATCGAGAAAGGCTATAGGCATATACATATTGGTTTCGGTTTAAAGAATTTATTCTCATAAGAACAAAAGTACATGTTCACTATAAATGAGAACTTACAAGCTATACATAATAATTAATCTAAGATAGTAGTAACAAGTAACAGGCAAGTAACATAATATTAATCTAATCTAAGATAGGTAGTAACATACTTATTACATTTATACTAAAAAGTTATATGCTCCTGACAGGCCTCATGCATGCCATGTACTTACGCGCGATATTTACCTACCGCGGGGACCATCTGCTACGATCGAAATTTCAGTAGGTTGTCACAAGCGCGCGCCGATGCACGTTCATTCGTGTTCCACGGAAAAAATATACCGCCTGGGCTTTTATAAGTGAAAATGGTGAAACAGGGGCAAACTTTAATATGACTTTGCTAGAATTAATAGCTAATATAACAATTTGGAAGTTCGTATCGTGCTGTCCCTCTTACTCTTCTATAAAAAGCTATAAGCGTGAGCAGGATGGCACGATGCGAAGTTCAAAAGTTGACCGTCGTATCTAGTATAACGTTAGGGTACTGTGAGCATGGCAATGTGTTCTGCGCATTACAATAAATATCCTTTTTTGTTAGGATTTCAGAGCTAAAATGGCAAATACGGAACCTTTATAGTTTCGCCATGACCGTCTGTCCCTTTGTCCGTCCGTGGCTTAGCTTAGGGAATATTAGTGCTAGAAAGTTTGCATGGATATAATATATAGCAATTATCCCGACAAAATGGTAAAACAACATGTAGAGAAAAAAAATTTAATCCAAACTGCCAGCCCTTGTCACTGTCGGCACGCACACATTCTTAAGGAGACGGAGTAGTATAATCTGTGGCTACAATCGCGGTAAGTACCAAGATTTTGTACGGGATGGAGTATCTGTTACGAAGTAACTATTAAGTAATCTGTGCTCCTGATTTTTATTACAAAAGGTGCTATGAAATATCAATTGTTTCGTAAACATAATTTTTAAGCAGCTTCTTGAACATATTTAAAGAATTTTGATTTCTGATATCTATTGGCAGATCATTATAAAGTTTCACTCCTCCATGCGTCAGCGTTCTCTTGCCGTAAAATTTAGTACGAGATTTAGAAATTTGTAAATGTTGTAGGTGTTTTTTCCTTTTGCTATATTTATGTTTTTTTATCTTAAATGTGATCTGTGCATGTACGTGTTTTTTTAACAATTTTATGGATTAGTAAGCAGGTTTTAAATGTATATAATTGTTTAAGGTGCATAATTTTTGTGTCTTTGTATATAGTAGATGACGGGGTACGAAATGGGTAGTTAAACAGAGTTTTGATTAGTTTGTTTTGTGCAATTTGTAGTCTTTTCAAATATTTAAATATGCACATATCATCACTCTAACATCAATAGGAGCGGAGCGGAGTGGAAGAATGTTTTTGAAGTGAAACTTCTATAGGGGCACGCTTGACTTGGTAGTACGGTGGTGAATCTGAACGCGGGTGTGCGGGGGGGGGGGTAATTTTTTTTATATCGAGGAACTAAGGAGAGCCATAATTGATGAAAAAGCTGAGAAACTAAATATGATGGGCCAGCGTTTGGAGGGTGTAGTTGTGTCGGATGGCTCATGGCGCGTGCGATGGTCGTGGGACGGCGTCGGTGTCGGTTTTTGGCCGTACATCAAAGAGATTATTTAAGATCACAACTGGGGCTAAATTCAGAAACGGCCCAACACGGTCTGCGTTCGGTAATTCAATCGTTTGCGAGAGGATAGGAATGGGCTGAGCTTCAGATGAGCCTTATTTTCCTGTTAATTCGCTTTGTAAATAAATGAATAAATAAATCGGGCTTATCCCAAGCTCAGCCCAAACCTCTCGCAAACCAGTGATATTTGGCGTTCCTAAATAGCAGTTGGGAACTTCACATACACCCTTGGAGTAAGTAGCTTAATTTGTGTACTGTATTTTTGGGGGTAGTTGCGTGAGGAGAGGAGAGATCTCTCTCCAGGCAGATGTTATGCCTGTGTGTGTGCCTGGGGACGGAAATCCAACTTATAACCATAGCTTCAATTTATTAAAATTTCATGCTAAACTGTTATGCGACAAAAAACTGACAGCAGTTGCAACGTTAGAAGTTCCTCCTAGTTTCAAGCGACATCTAAAACCCAAGACGCGAGTTACACAAAACACCGACACGTAAAATCGCCTAAAATTTTGGTCACGTCGCTTCAAAAGTGTCTAGCCGGCGATTTTGTTTAATTATTTCTACAAAGATTTATGTGCCGGCCGCGTCAACGTCAATACGGCGGGTGGCGGACCGGAAAATAACTTGCAATTTATTCCTGGTACGACCTCTATTTTGGGGACGTTTAAACCACGGAATACGAGCTGAATGGCGAGTTATTTTTGTAAAAGAATTTGCCAGGCGGCTGTTGAATAGCCTTTGAACCACACAGACAAATTTGTTTACGTGAAAAATATTTCAAAGGCAAAATCAAAATATGTTTATTCCATTAAGACTAACAAGGACATTATGAAAGTCGAAGAATCTAGCATCTGTTCCATTAAACCCTGTTGAGAAGAATCAGGCGAGAAACTCAACGTATTTTTTTCAAACATATCTACAATGTTGTTTAATTACACAAATCTAAAGTTGAATACTTTTTTTAACATTATATCGTTTTGTCCAAAGTTAAATATTTTTTTAACATACAGGGTTATTTGTAATTCACTAGCATCCTTTTAACCCTAAACTCCTACCACTTAAATAAATGTTTTTTGTTTTACGGCTTTTGTCATAACTAAATATTTTTGGTGTAATAACGTTTTGAAAATTTGAGATTACCTCTTATTTTTACGATACTCTGTGTTTTTGTATGGGAAAAAAAGTGCTTCATTTTAAAAAGTCGTAAAACAAAAAACATTTGTTTGAGTGATAGGAATTCAGGGTTAAGAGGATGTCAGTGGATTACAACCCAACCCAGCCCAACCCCCCAACCCCCCAACAAAAAAAAAAAGATGGCGCGGCTGAGTAACAGACTACCCCAGGAGGGTACCAGCTGCGCTAGCGCTGGAGAATCCCTCTCTGGGCTGCCATGCTCAGGTAGCATTGTGCCTGAGCGTGGAAGCCCAGACTCTGCCCCATCGTACTCTGGGGGGGGGGGGGGGGCAACCCAACTACTGTGCGTTTTTCCAGAAATTTTCTGCCTCGCACAGCAAAGCTCTGGAATGAGGTTCCTGCTGCGGTATTCCCGGACCGATATGACCTTCAAGCTTTCAAAAAAAGAGCGTACTCCTACCTAAAAGGCCGGCAACGCACTTGTGACTCTTCTGGTGTCGCAGGTGTCCATGGGCGACGGTAATCGTTTACCATCAGGCGATCCGTCTGCTCGTTTGCCCCCTATACCATAAAAAAAAAAAAAAAAACGACCCTGTATAATGCTTTTAAAGATATTATTATAATGCTTTTTGAAACTAAGGATCGATCGCTAATTTGGATCGGAATTTTAGCTTCCGAACATCCCTATCGGTGATTATCCACGGAAAATGAATGAATAATAATATTTTTTTCGTTTTGTATATTTTGCGAATGTACTTTTGTGTAAGTATTGTAGGTTTTATTATTGGTTACTTTTTGCGTGTAGTGTACGTACATCTTCTGTTTGGCTCCGAAGCGTCAAAAATCACATCATGGATTTCATTAACCTTTCATAAAACACCCGCGCCAAATTCCATGTCTTGCGGTTGAATTTTTCCGATTTATGCCAATATTTTTTATGTACACTTAGTTTCATAACAGATTCTATTAAAAATAAAATTGTAAGCCTTTTACTAAAAAGGCACAAGGAAAAAGATTTTACTACTTACAGTCGGTTCTTTCAGAAACTCAAGTCAAAACGTAATAAAGTAGCTGAAAGATCCAATTTATAGTGCAAGTTTGTTGCCTTAAAAAAGGGGCAAAACACTATTGCAACTTGAATCCTTAACTCGCTCGACAAAATTTATTTCAACCACGAGCACTCTACAACCGTGTTTGTAAATATTTTTTAGTTGTAAAAACAAGGTAAATTAATATATATATATCCAAATGTGCTAACTTATTGAAGTAAACGTCCCAATCATCGACATTAACGAACATGACCGTTTATTTATTTTTAAGAGTTCCACAAATAAGTGATACAATACAATACAATGACTCTTTATTTGTACACCATAAAGAAAACAACACAGAAAAACAAGTACAAGTGATTTATTTCTGAAAAGTTTTTTTTTTCGGAATTGTTAAAAACAAACCTAACCTAACCAATTGCATTCTATAAGGTGGCATTTAAAAAAATCCTAAAAAAATATTTTTTCAGAAATAAATAATTTTATGACTAATGATAATTATGAAGAATGGTACATTATGACTTATTAAATTATGGGGAACCAAGGTGCGCCGTAACAAACATAATCACGCACGCACGCACATACGTACGGCACACACGCACGCACGCACGCGCACACAAGCGCGACCCACATTGTAGCATCTGTCTATAATTATTAGTGGGGTTTTCTCTGTCAAAATAATATAAAATTTGATAATTCCAATTATAAATAATGACGTTTTAGACTACAGCAGTGGCTCAATACGAACACCATTTAAACTATGAAGGCCATCACGACTAAGTAGAGGTCACTAAGAATCGCTTGTATGACACAGCGGTTTCGGAAGTCAATCCTTAAGCGGGGATCAAACTTTGAGTAATTTCAAACTATAGTTTAAGGCGTGCTTAAACGGTTGATTAACGATCCGATTTACTGGCAACTTGCTGAGTTTCAGAACTTAGAGCACGGATCTGCTAGGTTTTTAACTCCCTATAAAACAGTTAAGTTAAATTGAATAGAATAATTTGATTGGCAGTCGTGAGAAAACAATAAGTGGTTGTTTCCGACATCCTATTTGTGGTCATAATGAATTGGTGAAATAAAAATAAATCAACTTAGTTGCGGAAAAACAGCAGGAAAAACAATAATGTCAATATCGGTTAACATTTATTTGACTTATTTTTTAATTAACCTGATTTTGTGTACCACCGCTGGGCAAAAGCCTCTCTTCTCTTCCTCCACTCACGCCTATCAAACGCGAGCTCCTGCCAGTTATAAAAAACCGGCCAAAAATATTTATTTGATTCTGTTTTTTAATATTTGCGGCATTATTTAGACGACCAGATGGCCTAGTGGTTAGAGAACCTGACTATGAAGCTTGAGGTCCCGGCTTCGATTCCCGTGTCCGGGCAGATATTTGTATGAAAAATACGAATGTTTGTTCTCGGGTCTTGGGTGTTTAATTTGTATTTTAGTATAAGTATATATAAGTCTGTATAAGTATGTTTATCCGTTGCCTAGTAGCCATAACACAAGCTTTCCTAGCTTACTTTGGGACGAGGTCAATTGGTGTGAATTGTCCCGTGATTTTTAGGGTTCCGTAGTCAACTAGGAACCCTTATAGTTTCGCCATGTCTGTCCGTCTGTCTGTCTGTCTGTCTGTCTGTCTGTCTGTCCGCGGCTAATCTCAGAGACTGTTAGTACTAGAAAGCTGTAATTTAGCATGAATATATATATCAGTCACGCCGACAAAGTGATTGAATAAAAAAAAGTAAAAAAAAATTTTTTAGGGTACCTCCCATAGACGTAAAGTGGGGGTGATTTTTTTTTCTCGGCTAACCCTATAGTGTGGGGTATCGTTGGATAGGTCTTTTAAAACCATTGCGGGGTTGCTAACATGATTTTTCTATTCAGTGATCTGTTTTTGAAATATTCAACTTTAAAGTGAAAATTTTCATTAAAATCGGCCGTCCCCCCCCCCTCTAAAATCTAAACTGTTGGGTGGAAAAATTTGAAATAATTCAGAATGGTAGTAAATATATCAAATTTACTAGGAAAATTATAGCGGCTAAGATTGCTTGGAAATTATTTGTAGTTTAAGAGTAAATAGTAGCCTAAGGTATAAAACATACCTAAACTTGGATGATTCCGTACACATACGAAATCCTTAGAAAAATATTACTTGATTTTTTCGTAATGGCTACGGAACCCTACCTTGGGCGTGTCCGACACGCTCTTGGCCGGTTTTTATTTTTATTTTATTATAGCGGCAACCAAAATATGTCATCTGTGAAAATTTCAACTGTCCAGCTATCACGGTTCCTGAGATGCAGCCTGGTCACAGACGTAATGAAGGACGGACGGACGGACGGACGGCGAAGTCTCAGTAAAAGGGTCCCGTTTTTACCATTTAGAAAACTACCCGATACATAGAAATAATAAATCTACCCTACAATTAATGCTATACATATACTACAGGGTATGGAACCCTAATAAAAACGCGGGGGAAGGGGTATCGGGAGAGGGTGTGGGGCAAGAGAGAGCAGTGAACGCCAGGATGTACAAGAGAGCAGCGAACGCCAGGGTGTACGTGTAACGGGACAATGCGTTATGTACGTTACACTGAGTCATCCTTTTTCGTGCGAGCAGCCGGCGTTCGTCGATTTATTAGACGTTGTCACGTCAAAAAATGTTCAACTAATTTACACTACCACATCTGCATGTTACACTACTACAATGTGCATAAATACACGTTTAATCACGATTCAAACCCGCTGGCTTTCGTGACTTGTAATAACTGTAATATCTACATAAATTCAATCTGCCAAATTCTAAATATTATGTGCAATAAGTAAGTCTCAGAAAAGATTAGCATAGCAAAGATGTAACTAATAATAAAGAAGATAAATCAAACAAAATGAATCAAAATAACATCATCCTCTCCGCTAAGAAAAAACTAGATTTTTAAAGCAAATATGAAAATATTATAAGAAAAATTGACAGATTATTTTCATGAAATATCGAATGTGCTTTCGTACCGTCTCGTTAATATAATCTTAAAAGCTCAAGATAGCTTTCACGCCTGATTAATTTCTGAAGGTAAAGAAATGAGAGCTTTGAAATTCGGCCCACGAATGGGAGGCTGGAAAATTTTGAAAGCTAGCGTATTGCTCCGGATATATGCGATAAAACTAGAATATCTTAGATTATTTATTATAAATTAAGTGTCATGCGACTTATATTAGTAAAAGTCTGCAGATGGAAAAGTTTTTCAATGGGATAATACTTCTACGAATATTGGATGCGGGTAAAATAACGCGGGCGTGCTCGTGCCTAGATGTCCTTAAAAATCTTAAAATAATAATGGATGGACAGTGTGCGTATCTAGCTTGACCTTGGACTGGCTAATCAGAGCGCAGCATAACGCCTCAGCATTATGCTGAGCCAGTGTCCGATTTGCAACCGCAATGTCACATTCTAACTTAAGCTTTCGTGTTATCTTTTTTTTTGTAAAAGTTAATTAATGATGTGTCTTGTGAATAAATGTATTTACATAAATGTATTTTCTTTCTTTTGTCGTGAAAATGTGCCGTAATTTTAGTTACGAAAATTTAAACATACGTACATGTAAACGTATATGGAAATGTGTCGTACCTACAGACGTTGGTAGCTGTGGTGCACGGTGGATATAGGAGAACACAAGTAAAAAAATTAATAAGCAGTTCATTGATACGGACCTCCACAATATAACGCCCGAATCAATAAATTATTTGCAATAATTTGTTCCAGATTTGAACCAGCGTTTGAACAAGGTCTTTCACCATCTTACAGACTAGCACATTTTGTGCCACATGGTAATTTTGACCCCAACTCTTACCCTTGGTAAAACTGTCGAATTCAGCTCCTTTGTATTAATTTCTTTAAGAAAACACGTGGTCTAATAAGCAATTGTAAACTAAACCCTTTAAAACTTGCCACACTTGACAGATCCAAAATAAATTTAAACCTCAACAAATTGCTGAAAACTGAGAGAGACGAAGTACTAACGGCGTGATTAATTAAACGCTTCATTGTTAACACATGGAACCTTGCCGCAACAAAGCGAACACGTATCGGAAACGTTATACGTCAAAAGGTTTTTCACTCGTAGAGAATAGGCAGAACAGAAGGTTAATTTTGTTTATAAAGTTTTGATATTGTATCAAAAACAGCTTGGATAAACTTAGTCTCTATTATATAAAAATCTCGAGTCACGTTATTTGTTATCGAACTCCTCCAAAACGGCTCT
Organism: Archips crataeganus; assembly: GCA_947859365.1. Lineage (NCBI taxonomy): Eukaryota > Metazoa > Arthropoda > Insecta > Lepidoptera > Tortricidae > Archips > Archips crataeganus. The sequence continues at coordinate 19,818,098 of OX402059.1, read as the reverse complement.
ACCGATTTTTATGATTTTGTTTTCTCTATATTCGGTAGGTCTGAGAATAGGTCGTAGGCTACTTTCTTTGCGGACGGAGTCGCGGCCAACATCTAGTTTAAAAAGGGTATGTATTTATGTATGTTTTTGTATCATTTTTTGGCACGCCCTGACTTCTAAGCGGCTCGATGGATTTAAGTGTGTGTATTACATTTGTCTCAGTTGAGAAAATGACGTAGCGTAAAATGTTTTTTTCCAGAATTCCCGTACGAACAGCAATTACACAGGAAACACAGATTTCCGATACTGCTGATACGATTTCAAAATTTTATATTGAATTTTAATCGAATTTTGGTACTCATGTGCAAGTAACACAAAGATGGACATGAAACGTAAATGGGGGCTGTGTGTGTTACCGTGATGACTTATGGCACTGAGACGTGGCCGCTAACGATGGGCCTCATAAGAAAGCTCAAAGTCACTCAGAGGGCGATGGAGAGGGCTATGCTTGGAGTTTCTCTGCGGGATCGCATTAGAAGATCCGCGCAAGAACTATTAAAGTCACGGACATAGCTCGAAGAATCGCTAGACTTAAGTGTCAGTGGGCAGGGCACATCGCCCGTAGAACTGACGGCCGATGGGGCCGATAGGTTCTCGAGTGGCGTCCGCGGACCGGAAGGCGCAGTCTAGGTAGACCTCCGCCCTGGTGAAGGTAGCGGGAACGCATTGGATAAGGATGGCGCAAGGTCGATCCTACGTTCAGCAGTGGACGTCTTTCGGCTGAAATGATGGGGCTGCTTTTGGGCGTCAATAAGAAAATATTTTTACGCACTCGTGTAAAGGTAGTATAATTTAACAAAATGGCCATTCTGTGTTAACCTATACTGCGCACCGGTATAGTTAAATGAACGCTGAAGGCATGAGAAATGGTTTTTTATCCGACTATTTACTGCGTCGATTTGTTTGCATCTGGATTACTGCCGACGCAGCTATGTCATTACTCTTTCTGCGCTACAACAGTTGTACCTAATGGGTTTATAACACTATCGCTTTTAAAATGTGGACTGTGGAAAAGTTTAATTTAGGTTTGTTTATGCAGGGCGATTAAAGAGCCATCTTCATTATAGTGAAAATAAACACGTCACGTCTTAAAACGAGTTTAACTCGCCATGTTTCAGGCTAATCCGTAGCCCTTCTTCTTGGAGTCACACGTCACGCGTGTGTGTGTGTGTCGTGTCGTGTGTGTGCGCGTTTGGCAGCTGCCGTGACGTGTGGCTCCAAGAAGAAGGGCTACGGATTAGCCCGAAAAATCTCGAGTTAAACTCATTTTAAGACGTGTGTTATCCGTTTATTTTCATTATGAGTGAGTCTCACGGTAGTTTCATGTTTAAAGCCATTTTCATCCCCTATACGTACCACTGCAGGGCAAACGTCTCGTCTCTGAATGAGAAAGCTTGAGCCGCAGTTCCCACGCGGGCCCAGTGCAGGTCGGGAACTTCACACACACCATTGAATTCATTTGCGAGTGGGTCCAAGGATCCTCACGATGTTTTCCTTCATCGTAAAGCTCATGCTAAATTTCAAATGTGGTTTCGCACATAAATTCTGAAAAACTCAGAGGTGAAGAGCCGGGTTCGAACCCATGACCCTCTGTTTGAAAAGCCAAAGATCATAAGGCTACCACGACATACGAAACGACTAACATTTATTTAATTAGTGAGATTCGTGTAAAATTAGGTTTTGGTTAAGAGCACTCGAGCAATGTACACATACATACATACATTTTATGAGTTATGTAGGGCTGATCTCGATCGCGTCCCCAGGTTCAGTCTGTATTTTATTTTTCACTACTTTTTTGCTACTTCTGGGGTTTCACGGAACGGTAAATTAAAAATGAGAACAGTACCTCTACCATGAGTTTACACTAGTTTACGTGACCGTACTCGCTAGCGACGGCGTAAATTATTTATATGGAGAATTGTACAGCGCCTCTAGCGATCACTTACGGAAGTACAATTCTCTATACAAATCATTTACGCCGTCGCTAGCGAGTACGGTCACTGTGAACTAGTGTAAACTAACTAGTGTACAGTCTCCTTAAACGTGAAACTTCCGCAAGAAATCGTACCTCCGCCTCCGCATATTTCTATGAAGGTTTGTTTAGGTTTTGTAATTGCTTGCGACACTATTTTCGGGAACCAATTTGAAACCGTGCACTGACGGTACTAACAATCTTAACAAAGTTTGCAAAGTTTTTTTTTTTTTTACTTTTTTTTTTAACGACCGCTTTAGCCTAGTTGGTAGTGACCCTGCCTACGAAGCAAGAGGTTCTGGGTTCAAATCCCGGTAAGGCCATTTATTTGTGTGATGAGCACGGATATTTGTTCCTGAGTTATGGATGTTTTCTATGTATTTAAGTATTTATTTATCTATATAAGTATGTTTATCGTCGTCTAGTACCCATAGTACAAGCTTTGCTTAGTTTGGGACTAGGTCGATTTGTGTAAGATTGTCCCCTAATATTTATTTATTTATTTTATTATGTAATTGGTCTATTTTAAGTTTTCATCCGAGTATCGCACACCGAAGGTATTGAACAATGGCCAACTGATACTGTCTTTGTCTACCTAGATAGACATTGGCAGAATCTTCTAAGAAGAAGAAGTCAAGCTATAATTATATAAAAAAAAGTTGAAAATTGAATTGAATTCGTGCACAATAACGTTTTAGGGTAAGGCCACGAAGCGTTTCAACCGCCGTATGCCCATAAACTAATAGTACATTACTGCAGCGGCCGCGAAATAGGGGATTGCCGGCCGAGTAGTTATAGATGGCCGAGTGTTAACGAGGCCATCTAGGGATACGAGGCCGGCAATCCCTGTTCGTGGCCAAGGCTTGTATAGAGTTTTTCTCAAACATGCATTATCATCATCACCACCATCATCACCGCCATCATCATCACCATCACCATCACCATCACCATCACCATCACCAACAACATCATCAACATCCATCAACATCCATCAACATCCATCAACATCCGTCAACATCCATGAACAAGAACATCCATCAACATCCATCCATCCATCCATCCATCAACAACCATCAACATCCATCAACATCCATCAACATCCATCAACATCCATCAACATACATCAACATCCATCAACCAACATCCATCAACATCCATCAACATCCATCAACAACCATCAACCAACATCCATCAACATCCATCAACATCCATCAACATCCATCAACATCCATCAACATCCATCAACATACATCAACATACATCAACATCCATCAACCAACATCCATCAACATCCATCAACATCCATCAACATCCATCAACAATCATCAACCAACATCCATCAACATCCATCAACCAACATCCATCAACATCCATTAACCAACATCCATCAACATCCATCAACCAACATCCATCAACATCCATCAACATCCATCAACATCCATCCATCCATCCATCCATCAACATCCATCCATCCCTCCGTCCGTCCGTCCGTCCGTCCGTTCATCCGTCCGTCCATCCATCCATCCACGTCGACCACGTCGACCTATTAGACGTCATGGTGCTGTGTCACATAAAACAATAGACGATCACTTTGCTGGCCTTGGCCAGCAATGTTGTATGAAATTCCATTATTGACCTCTCGTCTAGCCGCACCTGCAACGTGACAGTTCGTGGCGTATTTTAAGGAACATAATGTCAATATTTCATAGCATGTTTGAGAAAAATAAATTTCAATTCTGCAACCACACAACACACCACGCGTGTTGGTGGTCACTAGGATTTTTAGTTAACAGACGTTCCTATTTGTCTATTTTGGTAACACACGGGACACAGCGGTTGAAATGCTCGTGGCCTTACCGTTTTAAGGCTCTACCGAGCTTTTGGCGCTAATCGATTTTAAGCATTCTATGCACTCGTGTATGTGTACGTGAGAGCGGCTATAATCAAAGCCGTGCGTAAGCGCGAGCGACACAAGTTCCCTGTCCGATGACTGAAGGAGAACTAACGCAACTAACTATCGGACAAGGGGGAAGCACGGTGGCTCAAGATAGGTTGGTTAGACTGCGCGTGTATTTAGGTATTTTCATCGTATTACTAAAACAAACATCTTGTTTCATCAACATTCAAAAACTCATGACCTGCCGTGCAGTATTTACGCCCGTACTGAGAATTATTTTATTTTTTGGACGACTTTGGATTTTATTCTATCGAGTAAACTACAAGTAATTGTGTTTCAAAAATCACTGGTCATTAGAGATAATCCCCAAATATCTTACACAGCACAGTGTACAGTGTAGTAATGATACAGCACGAGATTCAATTAATGCAATAAATGCGCCAAAAGCTCGGTAGGGCTTGCTATCTTTCTATCTTTCACACAGGACATTGCGCGTGCAGGAAAAATAGACGCCCCTACCTGTCTCTGAAACTACTACATCAACATTCCATTACAATTGCCAAAACCTAGAGAAAAAGATTTAATTTATTGAATCAGGCGTCACTTTGAGGAGGTCCATATCAATGAACTGAAATAATTACTTTGCTCACCCGCGACCTTATGATAGTTACGCTTATGGAAAAAAATGTGTGTTGCAGTTCCTCCACCTCCACACTGTACGAACACACATAAATCACACAAACCCAATTATCACCACTGACTGACTGACGCGTTTCGAACTCAACCAGAGCTTCACTAATGCTACCAGATGTTAGACTAACAAACCAAAACAAACGTTATAATTTGTCACTGTAACTTCTCAAGTGTCCATCTTTAGTATTGTCTACATAATGAAGCACTGTGCAAAATTTCTCGCAACGTCAGTTAGTTTGGACTGTGGGTTGACATACCAGTCAATCATTTAGTTAACTTCTTCTTTTACTTCAAATTCAATTCGATTGATCGTATTTGTTCAAATGCTTGATTCTAATTCTAGCAATTCTGTTCCTCGAAATGGAAATAGAATAAAATAACGTCACTAATTACGGCTTCCTCCATTTTCGTCCAATAATAAATTAATACAGCACAATTTCCTTCCTTATAACCGTTTGTTAACCACCGTGCAAAGGGAAATTTCGACATTATGAGCAAACGGCCTATTATCACATTACAGAATTTAATTAAGGCAGTATCGGCGAATGTTTGTAAGTTAACAATTACTGCGCTAACCACATGTTAAGTTTAGGATATTATAACTGCGAATTGAGGCGCTGGAAAATCAACAGATAATTTGAGAATAAAGATGTTCTAACTACACCAAAACTCTCTTGGCTCGTCTTCACAATGGCCCATGATGGGCGATTAAAAAAAAGTGGCCATCATCGCCGCGATTATGGGTTGCTCTCTACACAATCGTGAATGTTCATTTACTCACTGTCGCCTTTTGATCATTGGCACGCATTCCTTTGATGTACCGACAATTCTCCGATTATTCCCGATTACAGGCAACGATGGCCACTCACAGACGATTATGCTCTCTTCACAATCGTGCATGCCCGTACTCGCCCATCATGGGCCATTGTGTAGACGAGCCATCTAACAAAAACCAACTCTATAGTAATTCCTATTAGACTCAAAATGCAATTATTTGAATATAATACATGGAGTCTTTTTAATTGGGTGATGAGCTGCCAAAATAAGCGGCGTAACCACAGAAATATATCGAGATAGAAGGAAAGAGTTTACGTACGTCGACTGGCCAAATGGTGTTTATAAGCCCCAATGCTCGCCGCGAACTTCAGTCTGCTACCGACCGCGGTCTGCGTGCGACGTCAGATTTTAAAAACAAAATGACTCGTTGTTCAATAATTACTTGTTCAAACACTGCCAATAAAGTTGGAGCTGTTGATCCAGTTATTTCCTTTCATCGGTAAGTACTAACTGTCCTAAAATATCTGTTATTAATTAAAAAACGATTTATGATATTATTTTCATCAGAACAGTAGCGGGCGATTGTGTGTCCACGCTAGCTTTCCATTGCGGCTTTAATTTGACGAGCCAGACATGGCGTGCGTTCAAAACCAGCGATGTAAAAATATGCTATTCAAACTGTCGAGTCTCGTTCAAGGTCGATTTATCATTTTTTCTGTCAAAAGTAAGAATAGTGCTGTACAGTACACTATCGCAGTTCTTAATCGATTAAAATCGATTTTGAAAGCAGAAGAAAATGATAATTACGTTTATTACATTATACGTTTTTATATAATGTACGTAGTGCAAAGCAAATATTATTAACAAACAGGTTATGGTTACTTCTATATTGCAATATTGTTTCAGTTTTCCGAATAATCCTCATATTAAAAATAAATGGATTGAAGCAACTGGTCGTAAAAAATGGTTTCCTACAAAAAACAGCAGGATTTGTTCTATACATTTCCACGAAGACACCTTTGCTGGCCCATCAAAGTACCGACGACTAATCAGTACAGCTTATCCGACTCTTTTCATTTAAAATTCTGAGCTTTCTCATTTCCTCTGTCGAAAATAATTATCATTTCCTCTGTCGATTCTAATCGATATTTGAAATCGATAGAAATGCACCTACAATAACTTGCGTAATATAATAGGCTACTTTCCTAACTAGTCAGTCTTTTAGATTATCAAAAAATATTGGACACGTATTTTTTTATTTTGTCAATTAAACAAAAAATTACGAAGATATGGCGCGTTGAAGTTTTGCGTGACGTCACTTGTTCCTACACTTTGTATGAGCGTTTTAGGAACAAGTGACGTCACGCCTCGTCACGCGGAACTTCAACGCGCCATATCTTCGTCATTTTTTGTTTAATTGTCAAAAGAAAAATTACGTGTCTAATATTTTTTGATAATGTAAAATACGGACTAATAAGAATTATTATTTTTTTACCTAGGAAACATCCCTATTGAGTGAAAAATTATATACGAGTAAATTGTTTGTCATTACACGAATGAAGGTATGTATGTACTTACTACTTTTCACAACGAATCGAGATATATTTCTGTGGTCCGATGTTTGGACTTCCCCGCGCAGCGTGCACGCAACCTCCCGCTTCTAATGTTGTTATCCGACTGTTTTTGTTTGTGACTGACAGCGGCGGGGCCGCGGCGCGGTGCGGTAGGGGTGCCGGTGCATAGAATCGGTGCCGTTTTCCAATCGATCTGTGAATCGATGCTTTTGAATTGTTTTCGCGCGGCTTATGTTTCCCATCACTAAATTACACTCGTGACGTCAAATTACCTACGCAGGATGTTACAGGCTCGGTCTCGCTACAAATTGCCGAACTCTTTCCTTCTATCTCGATATATTTCTGTGGGCGTAACTGTTGGCGAGGAATTGCCTAGAGATAGATTAGAGGAACTATGTAGTAAGCCCTAGGTGATAACCCAACATAACTAAAACCACCAAACTATGATCTGTCAGAAATATGAAGCCATTTTGCGGAATCTTACTATTTATTGCATGTTCTATCATCTTCGGCCCAAGTAGGTACGTCTCAACAGCAAAGACCTCCTCTAAGATATAGAGACTACGTATTCGAAACTTCTAACCAATGAATTGCTTTCTAATAACAATACAGGTGTCGTCACAATGTTTTTCTTCGCCAAAAAGTTCATGGTAAGTAAATTTCTACCTTTATTGCGCACACAAATTTCGAAAAACTCAATGGTATAAGTAAGTTGGGGTTCGAACTCACAACCCCTTTTAGCGAGGAAGTAAATAAAGCTACTTGGATCCTAGGCTACCACGGCATTTTTTTAATACATAAATCCAGGTGGTAATTACAGAGCAACGTTGAAGTGGGAAGTGAGGGTAAACTCAAATACAGTTTCCGACTCACCTTTGATAGAGAAAATTCTTATCATTTTTAAGTTTTCATACCTCGAAGAAAAAACTGAACGAACATAATAAATTCAAAACACAAAACAACCTATAAAACCTAACCTATAAAACTCCCTGCTCACTGTGTAACCCACAAAGCTCAATAAAACGATCACAAACAGCTGTTTATTCATTACTAGCGCAATTTCAATAACATTCACGTTTGTGTAATGCACGATGTATTTAATTTGTCGGTACATGAACGCTCTCTGAGAACCTCGTATGTTCACAAGTTCTATAATTAAATTGGCTCCTGATAAATTATTCTGAACGGATGCTGGCATAAGCGCGTTGAATGTTGCCGCCTGAACAAATGGGTGATTGAGCGAACGAATTTTCGCTCCACATATCAGTGAATGTCCTTATGAACTTGTAACTTAATTAGTACAATTCTAGATCGACGCAGGTGAAGCAGTTTTTTTAACATTTTCTTTATGTGTACATATAAATATAAAAAGTAAACGTTTCTGACTGATCTATCAACGCACAGCTCAAAGCACTGAACGGGGGCGAAGCTGCGGGCATCAGCTGGATTAGTATAAAACAAAGTCGCTTCCCGCTGTCTGTCCTTATGTATGCTTAGATCTTTACCGCATAGCTAAGGAGTGGAATTCCCTGCCTGCGACTGTGTTTCCTGAACACTACAATTTGGCCGCTTTGAAGTCTAGGGTGAATTAGCATTTACTAGGCAAGCGTGCTCCATCGTAGGCCTCATCTTCGCTTTCCATCAGGCGTGACTGTGGTCAAATGCAAGCCTATATTGCATAAAAAAAATCACAGTTTCAACTTATGGACAGCTTAAATTTAATTATGTCACTTAATTAGGCGTGATCATATTTCCATGGAGGTATTTCCAAGTTTGAAAATGGAATTTCATAATATAAGGCCTGTCTTCAACACAATAAATATTGTGATCTAATTAGTTTGGTAGATACTTTATTAAAGTGCGAAGCGATATTATAGAGTTATAAGTGATAATTACAGAGCTTAGTAAGCAGATACTTGCGTAATTATGGGGTGGACAGATTTTTAAGAACGAAAATTACGAAATAATTACTATCTGAATTATCTTTATGGTTTTAACTACCCTATTTCAAATCGAACTGTATGATTATTTTCTCGTAAAAGTGTTGCGTTGTGTTGCGCCCGAGTAGGCAATGAGTGTAAGACGGCTCTCGGTTATGAAATACAACATTATACATTATATTAAGAGTAAGAAGCTTATATACTAGACTTTACTACTTACGTTCTGGTAGGAGGTAGGTCTTAAAATATGTTCAGCGAAACAGTAAAGCTTACAGACTGCTTCAAGGTTTTGTAGGGTATGATATGAACAGATACTTCTTAGGTACTTATGGGCCAGACCAGGTTATATGTTAGGTGTAGGTTGGGTGGGTTATGGTCTAGACCAGGTAACCTACCACAGCTACTTACCACAAATATATAACTAACACGGGTTCATCGTACGATCGTACGATCGTACGATCGTATTTTATACGTCCCACTGCAGGCCACAGGCCCAGGCCCAAAAGGGTTTGGGCCGTAGTTCCCACGCGGGTCCAGTGCGGATTGGGAACTTCACACACACATCATTGAATTTCTTCTCAGTTGTGAGCTGATTTCCTCTCGATGTTTTTTTACCGAAAAATATATATAATGTTTTTTTCAAATACTAAATTTGAAATTTACCATGAGCTTTAGCTTTAGCTTTCTTTAGCTTTAGCTCATGGTAAATTTCAAATTTAGTATTTGTGTTTCTTAAATGTACCTAAGCCACGAGTTAAATCTAGTAAATATATAGCTTTTTAGCCATACAAACGCCTCTCACCTTTAACTGACGTACTTATTGTTAGTATAATCCTGGATACGAAACCCATCATAATATGTGCAGCAAGCGAAAAATGATAAAGCTGTTCCAAAACATACTTCTATGTAAATGGGGAAGTATAACAAGAATTGTTCCAAATTTTGGAAGTAACTTTAACATTTTTTTTCAACCGCAAGACCCAGCAGCGACTTAATTGCCTGAATTAACTTCAAAATGTACGCTTTTACAGCTCATTATTTATTGTTTTACCGTTTATTCGTGTCCATTAAGTTCTCACCGTGGGGTTACATTTTAAAGTCGGTCAAGGACTGCTATTACTGCAATGTCGGCATATAATTCAGGCGCTACCTAATAGTTTTCGTGTACTGCCTTATCACTGCCTGTAAGTAATTTTGCTGTCGTGTCGACCAGCGGAGATTTATTTAAATTATTGCCTAAATGATGCAATTTTAAGGTGGTACTAGCACGAATGTCGCAAAAAGAATGGATACTGCTGTAGAAATAGTGAGTTTAACTTGGAGGTCGAAAGATACCAGTGGGTTCAGAAGACAAAGGGCCCATAAAGGCGTTTGGGGTGACCTACGGGTAGGAGACTTAAAAAATCAAAAAGGTCTCCTTTTGCGAAATATTAAACTTTAAAGTATAATTTTTTGGTAGTGCTAAATGTAGCTAAGGTTTTGTTTTTATGTACAAAAATACAAACCTGGCTGAAGGCCGGTACTCGTAGTAGGCTTAATCGACCCTTTGGCAGGTATAGGTAAATTAACGAGAGCGTGGAATTGCTTATGTAGTGGTATTGTGTGTTTATAGGCATTGGAGAGAGAGATCTCTATATTGTTGTCTGTCTCTCACTAAAATAGAATGGCTATATACACACAATACCTATACATATGCTCTCGGTATTTTATCGATGGCATGTTCCACCAAAATGAGCTAGTACTTATTTTTTGTTAAATACTAACGAGCCTAAAATGCGTTTTTTATAGTTTCTTTTTTTATTAGACAACTGGCTAAAGCATATAAATGATAATACTTTATTTATTCTCAAAAAACAAAATTTTCTTAAAAATACATACTAATTAAGTAATGTGTTTGTGGGCCTACCTACAGGATACGATTTAAGAAAGCTCAATGTCACTCAATGGGCGATGGAGAGGGCTATGCTCGGAGCTTATCTGCGGGATCGCATTAGGAATTATGAAATCCCCTCAAGAACTAAAATCACCTACATAGCTCGAAGAATTGCCTCAAGTGACAGTGGGTAGGGCACATCGCTCGTAGACTCGATGGCCGACAGGGCCGAAAGGTTCCCAAGTGGCGTCCACAAACCGGGAGACGCGGTGTAGGTAAGCCTCCAATAAGATGGAGTGATGACCTGGTTAAGGCTGCGGGAACGCGTTGGATGCGGATGGCGCAGGACCGATCTTGAGGTAGGCCTATGTTTAGCAGCGAATATCTTTCGGCTCAAATATGATGATGAATGTGTTTGTGTGTGCTACGTTAATAACGTGTAATTCTGACATCTGTTCCAGTGCTTGGCAAAAAGGCAGTCCTACCTGTGCGCTATACTGCTTCATACCCCTGGATATCCTGTGTACCCTGGTGGCTGGTGCGGTGTTCTGTGAAGGCATACACATGTTGTGTGTGGTGTATACTAAAGATGGCACCGCTCCGAACACGACTCATTAGAGAGGCAGGTCGTATGCGTATGATGGCATGGAAGCTTCTTGTGTGTTTTCAGAAGCGAACGAAACTCGCACGAGGTATCTCATAACGTCTAAATGAAGGTTTAACAATTAATAGTCAAACCATCTGATCTCAGAAGGAATTCCGTAATCCATCTGACATTCGGTACTTGGAAGCCATTGAACCCGTCCAAATTGTTTACATAACTAATAATGTTACCTATAATTACACTTGTGTTATCCTAATATCAGGTTCCTTAATTATAATTACTTACTATAAACGTCGTGGTCCTGGTCGTGGTACTTAACATAGCAGCTTGGCCTCTCTAGCAGAGGGTTGTGGGTTCGATTTTCTCCGAATTTATGTGTGAAATAACCTTTAAAATTTACCATTAAGCTTTACGATGAAGGGACACATCGTAAAGCCACATGCACACACCAAAAATTGAATGGTGTGTGTGAAGTTTCCAATTCACACACCGGCCGCGCCGAATAGACGAGCTGCTAGCGCCATTTAGCGCGCAGTTCACCGTTAGCTTTACATTTGAAACAACTGAAAATAAGAACCACGGATTGGTCCGAAACTGTCGGGCATACCACGACTGACTCGTGACTCGTGTTCCTTATCTTAGCAGATTATATTATACGTGGACAAACGCGTAGAAGCTAGTTAAATATGTACCTATTAAATATTGTGTCACTTATAATCAACTCCGTAGTCAGCTGATGATCGCAGTTTACTAACTTTTGACGTTGCAAGACAAGCAGGAAAGTGGATGAATAGCAACCCAGACAGAGTATACTTAGCCAAGTTTTTAGTTAGACAAGTCGGCGTCGCAAGCGATGGCGCAGAAAATGGATTCCCTACAATAATGTACAGCTTAGTCTAGCTTGAACATTTTGTCCAAAAACCGCGCCAATTGGCGAGATTTCATTTTTTTGACGCCTGAAAATTACTACAGGAATCGAACAAGTTTTGCCTCCTCTTCCTTGTCATAATTTATTTCTCCATATTTTAAAAAATACAAGAAATTTTAAAAATATAATCTGAATTTACCAATACTACCACAGAAAAGATAATTAATATTTTCCTTTGCATTTTTCACCAGAAAAAGGAGCTGTATTAATTTTAAATTTCATAGCAACCTCCGCGTCAGATTTACGTCATCTTTTTTTTTTTAATAGAGACTAGATAAAAGTAATGGATCTATTGTGTGGTAGTTTTGGAGTTATGCCCTTTTAGAATAAGCACATCTTAAAAAAATTGTAATAAATTAATTAATAATCCTAGTGAAAATTTAAAACTATCAGCGTCTTTTTCTTTCCAAGCAGAATACAGAGAACGAATCAAATTATAGTCATAGAAATATGAAATCTTCTCAATTAAATTGCGTTCCAATACACCAGTGATATCCAAAGTGGTTTATAACGACTCCCAGGGGCCAACAAAGTCCTGCGAAGGGTCTACGTCCACCGAAACAGAAAATCACATTTAAAGAAACAACAAAATATCAATATTAAGTAAATAGGTAAGCAAGGCTGGGGTCCAACTTGAAACAAAAAATATGGCTAGGGGTCTTTGAGATGAATCGTGTCCTACCGTAAAACGTTTTCACAGTCATGACGACTCATCTAAAACAGGTCATTCGTATCATTAAACAGCCATCATAATCTACACAACCGACAGAGAAAGAGAGAGAGAGAGAGAGAGAGAGAGAGAGAGAGAGAGAGAGAGAGAGAGAGAGAGAGAGAGAGAGAGAGAGAGAGAGGTGATACAGTCTAGTTGGACAAAAATATTTTAACACGTATTATTACGCAATTATGTTCATATTCAAATTATTTTTACAAACACATTGTGTCCTAACATAATAAACCTATTTTAGTGTTGAGTTTCTATGAATATCTAGATGATACATAATAAACGGTACAGATAATTACAAAAAAGCGTTGTTTCTGGTGAGTTTTGCTTCGAATTTTTTTAATATCTACCTATCATTAAATTCTAGTAAAAATAATGGTGTATAGACACAACACAAGCTTATAGTAAAAATTATAACTGCCAAACAAAAATTAAATTACATAGACATTTATAACGCGTTTTTTTACTGTATAGCTTCCTCTGTGCTTATCACAGTCAAAGCTCTGTAATATTAAAAAGGCGGGAGAATTTTGACGTCCAATGAATAATGCCGTTATTCCGGCACGCGGCCCGCCGACAGTTTTTCGGTAATTGGGTTTGGAATGCTCATACAATTTTAAATCGGTCCTACACAGCGTAAAATGTACAGGGCAGTCCGAGCGGGGAAGATGCAAGTGAATTATTTTAAGCTGTTTAATTTTTAGCGTGGCAATTTTAAGTATAGGAAAAACTGCAAAAAAAATTTTTCATCAAAATTACATAAGATATGCTTGATCCGAATAATCGGAATAGTAATACAGTTAAGTTATGATTATGACGATTTATCCCTAAGTTTGTATAACTGAAGCTATTGCCGTCTCTTTCTCTCTCTCTCTCTTTCTCGTGGCTTCCAACCCGCTTAGTGTGGTGAAAAACAATTAAGTTTGTGATAATCTGTCTGAGTCTGAGCGTATACCTAATTTAGATTCTGTCCCTACAAAAGAATCCGTAATAAATAAATAATATAATGTTAGCTTATTATTTATTTATATAATACGATCTAAGGTTTATTGTAAAATAACATGAATATATAATATACTATAATCTTTAAAGTCATAGTTGTCTTGGTTGTAAGCGCAGAGCGCCATCTGTATTTGTTTTATAGTGATTATTGGATGTTAGATCGGTAATTACTTACAGGATTACTATCTTAAACTTATTATAAAATACTGATATTTATTGTTAAACAAATTATATAATAATACGTTAATAAATAGAGTAAACCACTCAACTATCTCTCGGAAGTAATGAGTATAGCAGTTGTTTTGACTAAAACCATAGCGCGCCATTTTAACGACTACCGAGTGATAGTTGGGAGGGAGAAGCGGAGAAAAAGATCATTACTAGACGGGCAGTTGAACAGTGCAGACGTAAAATAAGGTGTAACGACGATTGTAATACTGTTTAAATAATAAAAATTGTAAAATAATACCTATGCTGTTTGACTTCTGGAACTAACTCCAACAATAAGTACCTACTATTACCCGTCATTTGAGTATTTTGTATTTAATTTTAATTTAAGTTCTGTGTTAATATGCGAGTATATGACGGGTAATAGTATACTATAAGTCAGTCGAATATTGAAGTTGAGGATGATTCTTTTACTTGGTTTTAAAGTATGCATAAAGTATGCATACTTAATTATTAAGTGCATGTTTAATAAGTAACAATGTCGAGAGTGTCAAATATGCAGAAATTTCAGACATCAAAATAATGGCATACAGTCCATAATATAGCGTAATTCAAGGATTTACTATCGTGGTTGTATACTGTATTATATAAATGAGAAGTCATTATTGCGCAGGTCACTGTTATTAATGGGCGCCGGCATAAATGGGGTTGTAAAATCAAAATGGCACGACATTGTAACAGCCAAGATTAGCTTGTGTAGTGTGACCAACAAATAGCACAGTGCGGCGGATATCAAAAACCCATTATATTTCATTGTTGCTTGTTTGTTATTACCTGTTAAATAGACGTTTCAACTTAAGTGCTTTGTACTTATATAAGACAATATCTTCAATCTTATTAGGAATTACAAATTTTAAATAAACGATTGCGTTGCTCTGAAAACAAAGAAACGACATTTAAAGTCTATTATTAATTTGTCGATTCCTTTTAAAACTAATTTTATGTTAACAAAACAATATGCTCGATCACGGTATGTTTTATCTAACTACCCTCAAACATACACTCCCTAACCGACCGTGTTAGCCGTCTTACCCACAGCACCATTTACGAAGTACACAAGTACATGATCACTATTTTACTGACAAAGGGTTCTGTAGTACAACTTAAAGAAATATAATTTCTTTACACTTATATAATATTTTTATGTAATGTTTGTTTACATTTACTATTTGTTTTAAATTGCACTACTTGCTGAAATCAATTTCTTATTTTTTCTTTCCGTTGTAAAAGGTTTGTTGTAATAGATCGTTACGAAGTGATAAGGGCACCTATTGCTTACCTTATATATTTTTCATGTGCTTGTTCTACTAGCGTTTCAACCGCTATCATTTCTTGTCGCATGTGTTGAAAAAATGAGCTGTATTTATACTTAATTTAATTTAGAATTGAAAACCATAACATCATTTTATTTTTATTGCGGCTCGTCAACTATTTCTTACCTAGCAAATAGGTAGTACAGTACAATAGTCTGGGAGCCGCAAAATAAAATTGTTTTAATGTCACTTTATTTGCGTGTCGTCAATTGTTACTCTAGTACAAATTGTAAAGAGATTACAGTTCACGAGCCGCAATATAATGTTGTTGCGGTTTATAATTATAAATTAAATGGAGTATAGCTACATTGAAATTATCGCGAGCACACTGAAATATTTTATAAAAAAACCTTCCATTAGGTGACTTATTTCTTCATTATTTAATTTATTTATCACAACTTAACATATAACTTTACAGCAAAAGCCAAGACGTTATAGCTAGTACAGCTATTACGTGCGACGAGATACTGATAGAGGTTGAAACGAAACGATAGTACAGGTGCCCAGTATTTTTTGTAAAATCTGGCACCTTTAAAATAAAATAAAATAAATAAATAAATATTAGGGGACAATCTTACACAAATCGACCTAGTCCCAAACTAAGCAAAGCTTGTACTATGGATACTAGACGACGATAAACATACTTATATAGATAAATAAATACTTAAATACATAGAAAACATCCATAACTCAGGAATCAAAGATAGACGGACTACCAGCCAAACCCTGCTCTGCTTTGATCATTCACACTTACGATGGTAGATAAGATTAGATTAGAGTTAGTAGGTATGACTAGATTTACTTTTTTTTAACTAAAAAACATCTGCAGATTACTTTTTACTACTATTACTTTTTTAATTTATTTATTATTATTATATTTACTATTTATTTGCCCCCAAAAACTTTCGAATGCATGGGCACCCTTCACCCAAGTCACATATGATGTCCGACAGCAGGGCACGTGTTAAATTCAACTAATCCTGCCAAATAGGCCAACTTAAAGGGTTCGGACCCGTTACGGACCCCTAGGGTTAACTGCACTTTTTAGGGTTCCATAAACCAGTATAAACCAGTTCCGCGTTTAGATGATTTCCCGAAACGGGCTCAAGTTACGGCGAAATATGATGTTTTGACTTTGTATTTGTTTTTTTCGGAACTTGGCTGTCTTTAAATATTTTTTAGGAACTTGTACGATTTCCATCCCGCATTGAAAACTTCTAATAAATCTGCGACAAGTAAAAACTACATAAACGTAAAATAAGTACTAACATTTTTTTAAATGAGGTAAAATAATATGAAAAGGTGTGGTTGTGGTGTATTACACCTCCAATACAAATTAAATGTGTATAGGTAACGCCACGAGAGTTGAGGCGAATGATTACACACACAGCTACATAAAGTACTGATTGCAAAAAAGATAGTGAATGAATGAAATGACTGAGTGAGTGAAAATGTGAGTTATATGATCTTATGATGAAATACTTACGCAATACTATGCATAATTAATAATGCATATTATGATTTTTCTTTTTTCAAATAACCTATTTTTGAAATAATAAATTTTAAGTAAAAAATAAAAACTCCTTCAAAAAACATCCGAAAAACTATGAAATAATAATTGAACCGAACCGACCACAATAAGCATGAAAATATCATTCCACTAATCTGTTTGAAGTTGGTGCCTCAGCTCGAGCCAGCAGGACTGGACCTAGTAATCTAACTTACTTACATACCTACTATCTATAGGGCTTCTACACTCCTGCTGGCTCGTGCTGAGGCACCAACTTCAAACAGATTAGTAGAATGATATTTTCATGCTTAGCTTATTGTGGTTGGTTCGGTTCAATTATTATTTCATAGTTTTTTGGATGTTTTTTGAAGGAGATTTATTTTTTACTTAAAATTTTTATTTTTTGCTTTTTAGTTGTTTCTGTATAAAAATAGATGCGTAGGATAAAATCATTAGTTTGACTCTGAAATAAGTTTATGTTGAAAATTCTATTTTTAATGCTCGACGAGGTTGTGTCGTTTTATTACAGAGTTCTATGACACTTTTTGAATGCAAATGTTCCACTTGTCACCGAAAATACTAAAATCGCTGTACATTTCTCTTGAATTTTTGAGGAGTTTTGTCAATTCCTCATGGATCCCATCATCACAACTGGATTCTGGTAACAACGGGACCAACCTTGAAGCATGTGCTTTCAAACAACGAAAAAATTTCCAAATCGGTTCATAAATGACGAAGTTCTGAGGTAACACACGTTAAAAAAAAAAAGAACATACAACCGAACCGAATTGAGAACCTCCTCCTTTTTTTGAAGTCGGTTAAAAAATTTGAAACTGATAAGAAAATTCGCAAGAAAAAATCGGTATTTTGTAAATAGTGAAAAATATGTGGTGGCGCTAGGCTAAAACGTAAGGCCTAGACATCTTTAAATGCCTAAATCTAGAATTTTTAAATTTGTCGAAGGACCGTGCGGTTTAGGATAAATTATAGAATAAAAATTTGCATTATGTTACAACGCTACGCACACTTATAGGAAAAGGAGGAATGAGAGTAGGAAGGCGAAACGAAGGTTTGGTACCTGGAGTCCTGGACTGATGCGGCAGTATGGCGTCGGTTGGGTGGTGATACGAATTGCAATCCAGATATCGTTCGGTAGTAACACGTCTTGCAGATCACATAAACAGCACTGGCCAGGCCTTCACTCACTAATAGCGTTTATCAGTTCTAATCTAACATCAAAATAAGATCACAATAATTAAATTAAAAGAAGTAGCGGGCGGAGCGTTGCGAGCGTAGTAGCGACATGACTCTCGCGAAAACGGAACTGCCACCATTCCGGAAGCATTCGCGCGTCTCTGCTCCCGGTCTTCCAGCGTTCAGCCAATCACAGGTGAGTCGAGGTGAAGTGATCACAGCGCCACTTGTTCTATCCTTGTCGCGCGCACAAACACTTCGTATGAAGGAAAGGGATAGGGAAACGGGAAGAAAAGTGTGCGTAGGTGAAAGTAATGGTCTTGACTAATTTTTATTGAATGATTTCCCGGTCCCTAGGATACAATTTTAATGTTTTGAGACTAGATGGCGTTAGCAGCTCAATACGACGCAAACAATATGCTTATCTGATTTATATAAAATAGATCAAAATTTTTATTTTCTGTTTTGTTTCAACTAGATGTATATTCCTAAATTATTATTAAAGAAATAGGTTTAAGAAATTTTTAGTCAATCTTGTAATTGATGTTGCTATGTTGAGTCTGTTGAACTTGCTATCGGTACGAATAAATGTCAAAATCCCGCTGTCATTACATGACGTATTATTGTGTGCGTGACCTCAACTCTGATGGCGTTAGCTATATTTCAAAAGTTCAGTAACATGTAGCAACATGTATTTAATAAATGATATGTTAGTATCACTAAACTAAGAGTACTCGGGATCATATAATGCGGGATCATTTTTGTACTGCGTTTACTAAATTTGTTTCTGCTTTTTTTATATGGGTTTGTAGCCGGATACTATACCCAGGGGTAAAAAAATACAGTTATTGGTCCGTCAGTTAGATTAGTAAAACATAATTGAACATTTACTATTTTTTCAATAAAATAATAATGACAAAGATAAACCTCGTCAAAGTTCCGAAGCGGGCGTTCGTCACAAGAAACTTACCAGGCATTATCTTCATGATTTTTTATTTAATTGACAAAGACAATTTTTTTTGACTAATTATTAATTTTAAAAGAGGAAACTACTGCATAAAAAATCCAAAAATATTTTTCCAGCAGTGAAAAATCTACAAATGGTTTTTTTATTTTACTTACTAACCACATTTGAATTGTTGTCAATTTTAGGTCAGCTTGGCAGATACTGATTCACTACGAGACAACGGACCCTGCAACGGACGGATAAAAATTTAAAAAAGCCGTGGTGTCCTAGTGGTTTGACCTATGGTCTCTCAGGCAGAGGGTCGTGGGTTCGAGTCCAGGCTCGCACCTCTGAGTTTGTCGAAATTTATGAGTGAAGTAAAACATCTGGAGGAAATCGCATACACCTGAGAAGAAATTCAATGGACGTGTGTGTGAAGTTCTGAGAGGAGGCCTGAGCCCGTCAGTGGGACGGAAATAGTCTGATGATGATGATGAATGAATTTTAAGGTATCTATAATAGTCTGTTCTAAAAGAATCCGCGTGAGACAAACTTATATCTCGTATATTTCAAACTAAATACAAACTGAAATATAGATGCACAGAAAAAACCCCAGAAACAAGACCAATGCTGGGAATCGAACCCAGGTCCTCAGTGTTCCGTGCTGCGTGCTTTGCTTACCCCTACACCATCACTGGTCTAGAAGTTAGCGACGAATTTTTCCCATACATCGTACACTTCAGTCTGTTATAATCACATTATGCAGTGATAAAGCATACGATGTATGGGAAAAATTCGTCGCTAACTTCTAGACCAGTGATGGTGTAGGGGTAAGCACGCAGCACGGAACGCTGAGGACCTGGGTTCGATTCCCAGCATTGGTATTTTTTCTGGGGTTTTTTCTGTGCATCTATATTTCAGTTTGTAT
The DNA here is from genome assembly GCA_947859365.1 of Archips crataeganus. Lineage (NCBI taxonomy): Eukaryota > Metazoa > Arthropoda > Insecta > Lepidoptera > Tortricidae > Archips > Archips crataeganus. Next base: position 19,797,959 of record OX402059.1, on the reverse strand, counting down.
TTAGTTTGAAATATATGGTTTCACGGGATGACCGTAAAAGTAATAAAAAAATGAAGTTGAAAAAAAATAAATAGAAAAAGATACTGCATACTTAACTTATATCTCGTACTAAAACACCATGCTTTATTGTTCAAATAAAGGTAGCAATACACGCGCTGATCGTATTCATCTAATTCAACGCAGGTACACACGGCCGAACGGGGATCATCCTAAACAAACGTGCTGTGTACACCGACAGACCGCTGGGACTGGGGACCATACCAACCACGTAGACCGAGATCCAACTGTGCTTACTCTTACGACGTTATGCGAAGTCATAAAGTAACACACTTTAGACTTATTTGATACGGAATGAAGGAGACGCAACCCGTCTGCTGCATCAAAAAATATCAACAACTCGTTAAAGGTAATATCGGTCTACATCCTATAGCATAAATGTGTGTGTGTGTGTGTGTGTGTGTGTGTGTGTGTACTCTGCATAATAAAATGTTCAAAACAACTATTCTTGTTTTTAAATACTTCGGGGATCTCGGAATCGGTGGAGGCGAACACTGATCTTGGTTGGTCTTATAAAAAACGCGTCTTTCCGAAAGGAGCCCAGGGCGAATTGAGAAGTTCACACACACCAAGTGCAAGTGCGTGCAAGTTTCCTCACTTTGCCCAGTCTTTTTTTTTTGTTTTCTGTTTATCCAGGTGTTGCGAACTCCTTGCATTTTTGATACTTTTTACTGTTTTATATCTTTTTTTATAAAAATACTTTTTGTCAGTCGTTATATGTCGTTGTGTTTGTTAAGGTTCTCTAAGCAAATTTGTATGGTTGAGTTGCTTTCCATTAAAGATTTTTACCATTATTTCAGTCACATCGTCGTTTCCATTACAGTCCATTTCCTTTTACGTTACACCAGGTATATCGACATAACGACCGCCTTAGCCTAGTTGGTAGTGAACCTGCCTACGAAGCAAGGTCCTGGGTTTGAATCCCGGTAAGGGCATTTATTTGTGTGATGAGCACGAATATTTGTTCCTGAGTTATGGATGTTTTCTATGTATTTAAGTATTTATTTATCTATATAAGTATGTTTATCGTCGTCTAGTACCCATAGTACAAGCTTTGCTTAGTTTGGGACTAGGTCGATTTGTGTAAGATTGTCCCCTAATATTTTATTTTATTTTATTTAGGTTAGCTTGAAAAGATCCCTTTTAGGGATAAGTTCGCCTTTGTACTCTTTGTTTTGATATTTATTGTATTCTTTTTGTGTTTTAGGTACAATAAAGTATTTACATACATACATACATACATACTTTGTTTTCTTTAACCGTAGAGTACATTGAATGGTAAATTTCATATGTAATTTCGCACATATAAGATTCAGAGGTCGAATCCACGACCCTCCACTTGAGAGGCTATAAGTCTACTCACTAGGATACCATGACTTCTACTAGTTTACCACGACTTTTAAATTGCAGAAATACCAGCACACTATTTAATTGCTTGGGTACGTTGCTATTTCGCTGACTTAGATACATAAATAAATAAATCGTTTGCCTATATTATAGTCCCAAACCAAGCAAAGCTTGCACTATACTTGTAGTCAACCAGACTTGTCGATATCTGCTCCGCATAACAAAAACAAAATAACATGATTTTTTCAAGTTATTTCTATCAAATATAAATTTTTTGATTACATAAATTTTAATTTACCCGGACGGAATCTAACCGGAATTCACCTAACGGTCGGTGTGACATTAGTTATAATTGTTATAGTAATTTTGTGCACTCACTCTTAAAAATGCTTCTTTAACGTCAAATTTCACACAGCTGGATTCTGATTTACTGAAACGAAAAGGTAGGTATTAAAGTATTACGGTTGCGATATAACGCTCGTCAATTGTTTGGATTTGATGTTGAAGTAACGGCACGTTTCGGAATAAAATTATTGTCATCTACACTAATATTATAAAGAGGAAAGATTTGTACCTATGTTTGTATGTTTGTAATGAATAGGCTCAAAAAGTACTGGGCCGATTTAAAAAATTCTTTCACCAATAGAATGCTACATTCTTCCAATTTGACATAGGCTACATTTCATTTTGAAAAAAATTAGGGATCCTTGGTAAAATTTGAACAATGTAACCGAAGGTGTAGAAAAATGAGTCTTAAAATGTCTTTCGTCGAATGCGCTGCCGAAACTATTAGCGATAGAACAAAATAATGTACAACAATATTGAAGAACATCATAATGTCTACAAAAAACTCCGCGGTAGCATATGTCCAACTATTGTAGTTATGTCACTACAACAACTTTTTTCATTTTAAACATTAATGAAAATGCTAACCAAATTCAAACCATGCTATTTATGTGTTTATATTAATCCTTATCCAAATAAATTATTTAATGGTAAAGACCATTTAACTACCTATAAAATAGTTTTTAAATTATTTAAATTGGACTTTCCATTCAAAAGATATTACGAATTAAAAAATTCAAACAGTAAACAAAACCGCCATAGCGCTGTGGCCGTTGTTTGCGATGCAGTCTGAAAAGCGCGCCGGGCATCGCGGCGGGCGGGGTGGAGGGGGCACTGAAATACAGGAGTGGGGCGTGCACGTCTGTAATAATTAATAAATAATAAATAATAATTTTTTAATAAATAAAAATATAATTTATTGAATCAGGCGTTACTTTGCGGAGGTCCATATTAATGAACTAAAACAATTACTTTGCTCACCCGCGACCTTACAATAGTTACGTTTATGCAAGAAATGTGCGTTCATGCAGTTCCTCCACCTCCACACTGACAAGACTAACAACTCTTTGTACTCTAGGCTATGTAACCACAAAGAACAGGTAGATAAGGGAACTAGATCGGGGGTATACAAGCTTACTTGTAATGACTGCAATGGGATATACGTAGGACAGACAGGCCGAAGTTTTAATACTAGATTTAAAGAGCATGTTTCGGCATATAGGAATGAGCATCCAGATAGATCGAATTTTGCAAAACATTTGTTGGAATCAAATCATTCATTGTTAGATTCAGATTCTTATGAAGTGTTACATTATTGCGGCAAGGGGTTGCGTCTGGATGCTCTGGAATGCATGGAAATAATTAGGTACAACACTATGGGGTCTATTATTAATGAACAGGTAAATTTAGTATCTTCTCCTTTACTGCGGCTTGGGTCGAATTTGAACAGTTAGTATTAATTAAATATGCCTTATAAATAAATAAACAAAAAAAATTCAAGGTAGTTTTAAATATGTCAATAAAAGTTAATTTTTGTGGGGTAGTTTGAGAATAAGAAAAATAAAGTGGGTACTTGAGAAGTTACAGTGACAAGTTAAAACATTTGTTTTGGTTTGTTAGTTTAACGTTTGGTAGCATAGCATACGGTTGTGGTAACTCTGAAGATGAGCTCTGGTTGAGTTCGAAACGCGTCAGTGTAGCTTGGTGGTGGTGATGGTTGGGTTTATGTGATTTGTGTGTGTTCGTACAGTGTGGAGGTGGAGGAACTGCATGAACGCACATTTCTTGCATAAACGTAACTATTGTAAGGTCGCGGGTGAGCAAAGTAATTGTTTTAGTTCATTAAATAAAAATATTTGTGAAAAAAAGTGTTTTATATCCAAATTTCCAAAAATAAATAATTGTCTACCCCGTGCGAAGCCGGGACGGGCTGCTAGTTTATAATATAAATGTGAGTGTCTTGCCAAGAATCGATTAATTTATAATAAGAGCCTGTTTTACCACCTTGCTGATAAACTGTCTATTATATTTCTTACGAATAAAATATGTACTAGATATTTTTGGTCGGTTTTACCAGTAAGGTCTTGAATAAAATAATTGCGACACAACTAACTGTCTATGAATAAAATGAATGAATAAACTGTAAGACACCTTATTTAGCCGTGAATTATTATAAAAAATGTAAAAAACATTAACTTTATCTTTGTCTTCAGCCCGCTAAAGGTCGCGGCACGAACGAAAGAATAAATACTAAAAGTCACAAAGGCGATAGTGAGACGAAAACTCTACCAAAGCAATATTATAGTAGTTGAAATATTTTGATTCCTCAAAAACCTGAGTCTGCCACCGACGAACGAAGAAGTCGAGGCTTCTATTAATTGTTATTCTTCACTTGTAGTTTCATTTTTAGGGTTCCGTAGTCAACTAGGAACCCTTATAGTTTCGTTTGTCTGTCTGTCTGTCCGTCCGCGGCTAAGCTCAGAGACTGTTAGTACTAGAAAGCTGTTGTTTGGCATGAATATATGTCGCAGTGACAGCGCTAGTGGCGCCACACGCGGCGGAAAGTAGAACTAGAAAACATTAAGATTGTAAACAGATTGTTCGAGTCACGGAAGTAAACGTTTATTTTCTTTTGAAACGTCAAGCCTTAGGCTTGGGTGTAGTCGATATTTGGTTGACAGCCCTTATTTTATTGAGGGTAGATTTGACAACGTTGACAGGTTAGGAACGGGACAGAATCACTCACTTTTCGTTACGCGTTGGTCTAGAGCGGTAGTGCAGTCAGCCAAGTATCGAATTCACCACGTTTCGTTTTGCAATCCATTAACATCCGATTAACTAGTAGTGTTTTCTCAGTGTATGTAATTGTAATCGTTTAATACACGCTTAATCAACCTTAGAAAGTTATTATTTCAAAACCCCGTTTACATGAGCGAACGTAGCCCCTCTCCCGTCATCAGAAGTGGGATGCGAAAATCCGTGTCCACTCTACGTGCTCCTACTCAAGAAACAAGTGACGAACGATGGCATCTTCTTTTGGAACAACAGAATCGCAATTTTATGACGCTGGTACAAGGTATGAAGGTGATGTCATCGTCCGGTGAACTGCGTCTACCGGATTTCGACCCTGACAAAACTGAGGTGGATGCATGTGCTTGGATTTCCACCGCGGATCTATGCATCGGTGATCAACACTGTCATGGCGCACACCTCATGGTTGCCCTTAGCCGCGCTCTTAAAGGTCAAGCCTCCTCGTGGCTGTCGAGTGTATCGTTTCCTGGAATGATATGGAGCGATTTCAAGGAGCTATTCGTATCCAGGTATGACTGCCCCAAAACTGTGGCATCTTTTCTTGTTAATTTGAATGATAACAAGCCTAAAGATAGCGATTGCTTGGCCACTTACGCTGCGACTCTTATGACTTCCATTATGTCGAGATGGAAAGGGCTTAGCACTGAAGAGCTTGCGATTGCTACGGTTTTGGCACATTTATCTCGATTTGATCGGTGAGTTCAACGACTTTTTTTACAACCGAGATTAAGACGCGCAACCACCTGCAACAAGAGCTGAAAGCAATCTCGTTTATGAAGCGCAAAGCTCCAGGTACTAGAGATTATGACGAACCAGAAGCTAAGAAGAATCGTCCTTCATCTACGGTTTGCTACTACTGTTCGAAGCCAGGACATAAAATAACAGAGTGCCTCTCGCGACGACGTGACCTCAAGGAGGCTGTTGGACGCCCTTACCCCGGGAAGGAAGAAAATGTTAAGAAGCCACCTGCAGCCAAGCCAACAACGACCTGTTACTTCTGCCAGGGCCAGGGTCACTACGCCTCCAACTGCCCGAAAAGAAGAAGCCAAGATGGGTGCAGCAGTGCAGCGGCCCCTGCCAAGGACAAGCGAGTCGACCTGTGCTTTGTTGGGACGCCCAGTGGAAGACTACAGCATAACGGTGAGCAGTACTCATTTTATTATGATTCCGGTGCGGAATGTTCCTTAATTAAAAAGACTGCCGCATTTAAATTTTCTGGCAAAAGATTTGACAATACTGTGATTTTGACTGCTATAGGGCAAACGACTATACACTCGACTGTACGAGTACTGACTGTTGTTACGATGAATGACCCGTTTGCTATCACTGGTGTATGCCAAGTATCACTTGTATTGTGTCTATTGTAATGTGATGTGTTGTGTATTAGACGCCGAGCACACAGGTGGTTGTCTTGAGACCAATCAGACGCCGAGTGATGGTTGTCTTGAGGCCTATCAGACGCCACGTGCAGGTTGTCTTGAGATTTGTCAGATGTAATAATGAGGGTTGTCTTGAGATCTATCAGACGCTTTGGCTAAGTTGTCTTGAGATCTATCAGACGCCATTAATGTGTGTTGTTAAGTTGCCAATCAGACGCCGTGATAAAAGGCTGTCTTTGAAGGCTGTGAACCGATTCTTAGTTAAGTTAAGAGTTATTTACTATCAGACTTAGTCAGGTTGACCGAGCGATGACAATTTTACTGTGGAAAACCTTTTCTTTCTTTCCAGATTTGTCACACGAGGACGTATGATGGGTCAAGATGGCCGTGTCGCAGTGACAGCGCTAGTGGCGCCACAAGCGGCGGAAAGTAGAACTAGTTTGACATTAAGATTGTAAACAGATTGTTCGAGTCACGGAAGGAAACGTTTATTTTCTTTTGAAACGTCAAGCCTTAGGCTTGGGTGTAGTCGATATTTGGTTGACAGCCCTTATTTTAATTGAGGGTAGATTTGACAACGTTGACAGGTTAGGAACGGGACAGAATCACTCACTTTTCGTTACGCGTTGGTCTAGAGCGGTAGTGCAGTCAGCCAAGTATCGAATTCACCACGTTTCGTTTTGCAATCCATTAACATCCGATTAACTAGTAGTGTTTTCTCAGTGTATGTAATTGTAATCGTTTAATACACGCTTAATCAACCTTAGAAAGTTATTATTTCAAAACCCCGTTTACATGAGCGAACGTAGCCCATCCCCCGTCATATATATATCAGTCACGCCAACAAAGTGATTGAATAAAAAAACAAACTAAAAAAAAATTTTTTTTAGGGTACCTCCCATAGACGTAAAGTGGGGTGATTTTTTTTTTCTCGGCTAACCCGATAGTGTGGGGTATCGTTGGATAGGTCTTTTAAAACCATTGCGGGGTTGCTAACATGATTTTTCTATTCAGTGATCTGTTTGCGTAATATTCAACTTTAAAGTGAAAATTTTCATAAAAATCGACCGTCCCCCCCCCCCTCTAAAATCTAAACTGTTGGGTGGAAAAATTTGACAAAATTCAGAATGGTAGTAAATATATCAAATTTACTAGGAAAATTATAGCGGCCAAGATTGCTTGGAAATTATTTGTAGTTTAAGAGTAAATAGTAGCCTAAGGTATAAAACATACCTAAACTTGGATGTTTCTGTACACATACGAAATCCTTAGAAAAATATTACTTGATTTTTTCGTAATGGCTAACGGAACTCTACCTTGGGCGTGTCCGACACGCTCTTAGCCGGTTTTTTTTATAATGACTTCAGTGAATACAAGACGGAAGATAACAACGTGTTCCTAAATTATATTACTATCTACACGTATATTTATTCAGAACTTCATGTTATTGAACTGCAGAGAGCTATATCGGCTTGAATCTAAATCGAATTCGGGCTGGATTTGCCACACTATTAGCGTCCGGATACGTACTTCCGCGTTAGAGTTCCGATCCTATGAATATTTGTTGAAAATCACAATATTCAGAAGAAAATAAAAAATAGAACCGCCTTCAAAAACACCCAAAACAATTATTAAATAAAAATTTAACCGACTACAATATAAAATAAATAAATAAATATTAGGGGACAATCTTACACAAATCGACCTAGTCCCAAACTAAGCAAAGCTTGTACTATGGGTACTAGACGACGATAAACATACTTATATAGATAAATAAATACTTAAATACATAGAAAACATCCATAACTCAGGAACAAATATTCGTGCTCATCACACAAATAAATGCCCTTACCGGGATTTGAACCCAGGACCTCTTGCTTCGTAGGCAGGGTCATTACCAACTAGGCTAAAGCGGTCAGTCGTTATATGTCGTATGAAGTACTAATGTCGTATGAAGTCGGCGCTTCAGCACGAGCCAGCAAGAGTGGTAGAAGCCCAATAGACAGTGTAGGTATGGTACCTAGGTAAGTTAAATTACTAAGTCCACTCCTGCTGGCTCCAGCTGAATCAAACAGATTAGTAGAAAGCACAGAAATAATAATAAAGAGGATAGAAATGCCTTAGTTCCTATTTTCTTCCGGAACTCGTGTCGCTGTTTCATCCCCTCTACTTACTGTGTTAATGCACACATGCAAAAGACCGGAACCGTACTACGCAATCACGCACAAAATTACTAATAATTTTGCTTACAAACAATTATGAACCTTACACGTTAGAGATAGCGTTGAATAACACTCAACGTAAGTTATACCCACATTTACACAACGGCGCTCTTTATTGGCCGCGTCGGCATTATGTCTGTACTAGTCGTATCCTGTTTTTTTGTCCGTACCACGAACTTTTGTGCAAGACAGAAGGGTTATCAAAAATTACTTTACATTGCTGCGTATAATTCAAAACGATCTGCGTTTTTATGGGCATGAGTAGCAATGGTATATGAAGTTTCGAGTTAATAACGTGTAAACCAATATTTCATAATGAAATATTTTCTCAAGTTGTATTTTGATATAAACCGCATTATTACATTAAATTAATACATACCAATGAAATGTAGTCCCCTTATTAGTGTAATTACACAGTGTGGACGAGTTTCCGCAATTGCTAATGCTGCAAAACACCATTTTAAAGCACTTGTTATCATACCCACGTTTCAAATAGCACTGAGCCGCAAGTCGCGCGCTTGTGACCTACGAGTCACAAGCGCGGCGCCAAGGTCACGCGTCTTAGGCACTTCTATCCTCTTTATTATTATTTCTGTGGTAGAAAGATATTTTCATGCTCATTGTAGTCGGTTAAATTTTTATTTCATAATTTTTTAGGGTGCTTTTGAAGGCGGTTCTATTTTTACTTAACTTTTTTTTTCTTTTCAGTTGTTTTGGTATAAAATAGATGTGAAGGATAAAGTTATCAGTTTGGCTTCGAAATAAGTTTATGTTAAAAATTCTATTTTTAATACAAGCTTGTTTTGGTGACGAATCTATATCGGATGACATAGGTAAAATTGTTGGTGATAGGTCCCATAATATAAGTAACTACGTTATCCGAATAACGTATGGTATAAACTTTGTTTCGCATAATTTTTTTATTGCTGAAATTGTTGTTTCTAATAACGTTTGTCCTACTTAAATATTATTTGTCCTATCGTTTGTTGTGTCTAAGATTCATTTGTCGCTTGGACGTGTGAAAAATGCTGTTGGGATATTCACCCATTAGTTATTATTAGAAAAATCCGTGGTCCTCTATTGATAGGTCCTCTATATCCTACGACCTCTCAAGCAGAGGGTCGTGGGTTAAATTCTGGGCTCGCACCTCTTAGTTTTTCGTAATTTATTTGCGACAAAACTCTTTATTTGCAAAGAAATTCAATGATGTTTGTGAAGTTCCCGATCCGCACTGGGCCCGCGTGGGACCTACGCCCAACCCCTCTCGTTCCGAGAGGAGGCCTGTGCCTGCAATGGAACGTATATAGGCTGGGATGATGATGATAATGAGTCAGAACCAAACTACAGAGTTTAGAAAATCACAACATGCGTTTGTCTGTTTTTTATCGAGTACATTTTGAAGCGTATGCGCACGAATTACATGAACTTCCATCATCTCGTTTCATCACCGTACGGACTGTTATCTTAATATATAAAAGAAGAAACTGACTGACTGACTGACTGACTGACTGACTGACATATCAATGCACAGCCCAAACCACTGGGCCTAGAGATTCCAAATTTGGCATGTAGGTTCCTTATAAGGTCTAGGGGTGCACTAAGAAAGGATTTTTATAAATTCACTCCCTAAGGGGGTAAAAAGGGGGTTCAAAGTTTGTATGGGGAAACAAGATTAGTTCGACTATTTTATTCGAAACTTCACAGAAATACTCACATATTTCAGGTTTTTTGAGAATTCAACCCCTAAAAGGGGGGAAAGGGGTAACAAAGTCTGAAAATCAACAGGGGTGTTGTTTCTATGGTTTATCGGGTCGCTGGTTATGAAAACAACAACGGTTTTAAAATCCGACGTGGCAGACGTAAAATACCATCTCCCTGGATGGGGTGCGATGGGGTTGAAATATCTAAATATCAATATGGGTGTCGTTTTTAATGTATAGCCCAAACCACTGGACCTAGAAACTTGAAATTTTCACATAGACACCTTATACAATGTAGGCATCCACTAAGGAAGGGTTTTTGGGAATTCCCACGGGAAAGGGAAAAAACGGCATTTATATATTCGATTCCGAGTGACCCTATCTCAGTAACTATAATAACTAGACTCTTCAAATTTGATACGCAAGTAGGTATTACATTATTTAAAACATTAATTTCAGGATTTTTCAAAATTCCCACGGGATAAGGAAAAAACGGGATTTATATATTCAGTTCAACGATATCCTATGAACTATAATTACTAGACTCTTCAAATTTGGCATAGATGTAGGTAATTATAAATTCCCATGGGATAAGGAAAAAACGGGATTTTTCGTTTTACTGGTCGTAGAAAGCTGAAATTCGGCATGTAGGTTGTTTGGGGAGTGTTGAGCTGGATTGAGAGAGGACTTTCCAAAATTCCTACGGGAACGGTAAAAACAGGATTTTTCGTTTTACAGGTCGTAGAAAGTTGAAATTCGGCATGTAGGTTGCTTGGGTAGTGTAGATGAGCATTGAGAGAGGACTTCCCGTATTCCCACGGGAACGGAAAAAAACGGGATTTTTCGTTTTACTCGTAGTAGAAAGCTGAAATTCGGCATGTAGGTCGTTTGGGGAGTGTAGAGGAGCATTCAGAAAGAACTTTCCAAAATTCCCACGGGAACGGGTAAAACGGGATTTTTCGTTTTACTGGTCATAGAAAGCTGAAATTTGGCAAGTGGGTTCCTTGGGGAGTGTAGAGGAGCATTGAGAGAGGACTTTCCAAAATTCCTACGGGAACGGGAAAAACAGGATTTTTCGTTTTACTGGTCGTAGAAAGCTGAAATTCGGTATGTGGTTGCTTGGAGAGTGTAGAGGAGCATTGAGAGGGGACTTTCCCAAATTCCAACGGGAACGGGAAAAAACGGGATTTTACGCTTTACTGGTTGTAGAAAGCTGAAATTCGGCATGTAGGTTGTTTGGGGAGTGTTGAGGAGCATTGAGAGAGGACTTTCCAAAATTCCCACGGGAACGGGAAAAACGGGCTTTTTCGTTTTACTGGTCATAGAAAGCTGAAATTTGGCAAGTGGGTTCCTTGGGGAGTGTAGGGGAGTATTAAGAGAACATTTCCCGAAATTCTTACGGGAACGGGAAAAAACGGTATTTTGCATTTTACTGGTTGTAGAAAGCTAAAATTTCAAAATTCATAAGTACTCTAAGTAGGCTGCAAAGTGCACTTTAACCGACTTCTAAAAAAGGAGTAGGTTATGCATTCCACTTTATGATTTTTTTATGTAGGTATGTTCACCGATTTCCCGGTCAATTGTGGACCTGCTTGCTTGCTTGCCGGTATGCTTGCTTGCTTGATATCTTGGTTCTTTGGAATACTCATAGTACACGCGAGCGAAGCCGCGGGCAAAAGCTTGTTTTCAATAATATACAAAGCATTCAATAACTCATACAAAAGGCTAGTGTCTCCCATAAGAACCCAGACACACTATCAAAGGTAACTTCGACAAAGAAGCATTCTTCTCTTCTTCTTAAATTTAAGAGCTATGCTCTTGTCGGTGGAGTAACTGCCACTCCGCGCGGTCTTCGGCCAGCCGTTTGACTTCCTGATACGACACGACACCCACTTTCTCCTTCACCTGGTTAAAATAGGTCAATCTTGGCCTTCCTCTGCCTCGTCTTCCTTCAACGGGACAGAGAAAGAATAGAATCCTTTGAGATGTGGTGCTGGAGGAGGATGGAAAGAATTAGCTGGAAAGAAAAGGAAACCAACGAAGAGGTTCTTACCATGGTCAAGGAAAAATAGTACATTACTGCAGAGACCAGTAAGTAAGCCATCCCGGACGAGTAGAAGTTTGATGGCCGAACCGCTAGGTGAGGCCAGCAATGATACGAGGCCAGGATGGCGATTACTGGGCGAAGCTTGTACAGTGCTTTTCTCAAAAATGAAACAAGTTGATAAAAATAAAATAAAAGTACACATTGAAAAAATAAAGAAAATCTACGACTTGTTTTTTTTAAAGGTACCGGGCGGCGATGTTTAGTTAGATAATTTATTGAATCAGGCGTTACTTTGCGGAGGTCCATATTAATGAACTAAAACAATTACTTTGCTCACCCGCGACCTTACAATAGTTACGTTTATGCAAGAAATGTGCGTTCATGCAGTTCCTCCACCTCCACACTGTACGAACACATACAAATCACATAAACCCAACCATCACCACCACCAAGCTACACTGACGCGTTTCGAACTCAACCAGAGCTCATCTTCAGAGTTACCACAACCGTTTTAGTTAGATATCTTTGTGTTGCCGGATAATCGATTATTAATTAATCGATTATTTTCCCCTTAATAATCTAGATGTCGATTATCCAATCGATGTATTGATTAAATCGATTATCTCGATATAATCGATACTAAGATTCATACAATTATATCGATTATAATCGATTAATCGATTATATTCGGTGAAGGAAACGATATAATCGATTAAATCGATTTTATCTACATAATCGATTAAATCGATTAAACCGATTAAATTGTAAAATATTAACAATCGATATAATCGATTATCGATTATATCGTGTACTTGACCCATTATAATCGTTTATTATCGATTAATTGTATGAATCTTAGTATCGATTATATCGACATATTCGATTTAATCGATAAATCGATTGGATAATCGATATTTAGATTATTTGTGCGCCGCAATTATAATCGACGATTAATCGATTCACCAACAATTGTTCGGCAACACTAAGATATCTGCCAACTTTAAATTACAAACGTCATCATTTTATAAGAATTTTCTTAATTTTGAAACATTTGAAACAAGAAAATTGTAATTACCTCAACATAAAATTAGTGAAAAATGTTCCAGTTATTTAATCAGAGAACTATCAAATTTGCATACATCCTCTTAAGTGTGAACTTTTTTATTAATAGTTTAAGTTTTTCACAGACGTAGAAGCACGGCACGGGTTCCAAATTTGAACACTTGATATGTAATGGAATTTCATACTTACTTCCTGGCAGCTCGAGAGTAGAGCACAGGTTCCAAATTTAAACACTTGATATGTAATGAAATTTTATACTTACTTCCTGGCAGCTCGAGATTACTTCCTGGTCGCTAGCAGCTAGTCTCCAGGATGCGTTACTTTCTACGACGTTTTTGATGACGTAATGGCAACATTTCATACCATTTTTGAGAAAAGAATATTACTGGAGACCATAAATTGTAGAAGGGGACATATGATGGGACACTTGATACGACACGACGATTTCTTTTTAAACCTGCTGGAAGGAAAGAAGCATTACCTATTCTTAACTTCTATTCGAGTGGAAAAAGTTATCGAGGAGCGAAACGGTCTTCTAAACTTCTACTTGAACAAACTTGGGCTTTTGGTATATTTGTATGTGTTAGTGATCATGTTTTAGGTAAACAGACATACAAAGCAAAGTTGAGCGCCTTATCAAAGATAGAGGCTATTAGCTGCCGCTCACAAGTTAAAAAGATAAAGATTAAACTTTGATTATTTGAGTTGCAGCTTTGATAAGTAAAAATATCTTTTATTTAATCAACTCTGTAATCAAAGGGGCAAATGTTGTTCCCTTATTAGGATTCCGGAGCCCAAATGGCAAAAAGAACCCTTATAGTTTCGCCATGTCCGTTTGTCCGTCCCTACGAATTAAGGAACGCACAAATAAACAAAAATTATCATTTTATGACTCCATTAAGTATAATAAAATTTTATTGTCTGCAAATCTAATTATCCTGCCGTTCTGTAGATACTTGAATTTAATGTAAAGTTTTAAAGAACAGCCATTTTTGATATCTTGTTTTATATGTTTTCAGGGACTAACTACTTAGTGGTGCTCATTATGCGTATTCATCCTTATGTCTAATAAGTGTTATGCGATTTCATCGTTATGCCAATTCAACGTTATGCGTAGTAATGTTTTTCCAATTAAGATTAAATTTTCAGTACAGGATTATTAAGGCATGATAGATCTAAACTTACCATCATTTTGCAATTGGGTACTTAAGCCTGAACTAGGTACAGAAAATCGCTTTCCTGGCGTCATGTCAAAAATTAAATTCCGCAGTTAAACTTCTTCCAAGTACTAAGGGTCGCGTGTTGAGGCTCCGTGTCTGGATCGAACCGCCTATAACCGGTAATGTGACACTTTAAACCCTGCCCCTTAATTTTGTAAGCACTTTCTAGAACATTGTACTAGCGGTTGTACAAGGTTAGAAGTGTTTAAGGCGCTGACGATACTAAAAATAATTTATTGAATCAGGCGTACTTTGAGGTCCACATTAGGGTGTGTCATTTTTTTCGAATTTTGAAATTGCAAGAGTAATACCTCTCAAAAGTTGCCTCATCAAATATATTAAAGGTTTGCATTTAAAGATTTCACCTTAGTTGGTACTTTTGGCTCGCTCATCGACCTTGAAGTTCAGTTAAAATTGTAAAATATGTACGTAATTGGGACATTTTTTTTTTATTATCTACTATCTTTAACTGGACGTAAACTGCATTAAAATATTATAAATGCCTTATATACTTAAAATAAATTAGAAAAACAGTACATTTTGACATATTTGCTATTTAACACCTACCCCCAATTACGCTGTTGCACGTCATTACCGGCAAATATAATCGTGACTTGTGTTTGTAATTAATACACATATTTCTTCATAAAACTAGCTTATATTTCAACTCTTTGTATTCAAAAACACATAATAAGATAATAATATTACATTTTAGCTGTTCAATTTATTAAAATGTCGTCAAAAAGTGGCGTAGAAACAAGGATTAAAACTAAAATGCGTATTCTTGACAAAAATCCCGAAAAAATTAAAAAAATGTGCTCCCGACATTTTGAAGATGTGCTAAGACATTGTGACTAGCAGCGTTATGAATAAAAAACAGTTTAATCAACATAAACCTCAATAAAAAAAGTAAAATTTATCATACGCGAAGTAGTTCAAGCCGTTATTGAAGTCTGAAAAACTGTTTAAATTTCAACTGTTACGGAAGCAAGAGCAGGTCAACTAATTATGTCTTTTTGCAATCAATAGGCATGCAGTTGTTGAAAAACTTTAACAGGGATTCAAAAGGAAAATCATACTAAAGCAGTATGCAAGATTTTTTCGTCAAATCAACACATGATTGGCCATTTAGATGGGCAAACTTCCGGACCAAAATCTTTTTCTGGGCCGATTGGAAAAATGCTCTCAGCTTGTGAGAACAGGCAGTGACGCAATTCAAACCTATTTCTATAGAACTACCTATACTTTCAAATGTAAAGTTAAGTACAAATCGACAATACTTATATGATATATGTGTAGCTGTGTCAACTGGAGTCGCAAGTCCTGATTCAGTTAAACGCAACCCGGGAAAAATGTCACACGCCCGATAGCTTACGACTGCTAGCAGAATACTGCGTCTGTACGTTTCAACTAAGCGTCCAAGTGCTGCATTAGTTTCGCTGGTAAAGTATATTTGTAAAACTTACAGCCCTTCTTGGTTTCAAATAAAAATCAATAGCTCATGTAAGGATGGTGCCAGGAATTTATGGTTTCTCATCGAGAGCACAAAAGATCTTCTCCAAGACATTAAAAAGTTCATTTATCCAGTAATACAGCGTAATGTGTGTTTTGCAAACCCAGAAAACTTACTTTTGTCTACATACAACAGACAATAACAAGCATATAAGAGAACTTGCTAGTAGGAGAATATTTAAATCTCGTGCTGCAAAATAAACCAAGGTGGTGAGATCTTTTACCATACCGAATATCAACTTTGAATCCCAAAATTATTACGACATGATTGACTGGCAGGATAAAAAACTTGTATTAACGTCGCCTCCGCTATTGCGGCTGACAGAAACAAGCGAACGTGAAGACATGGTTTCCATGATAAATTTGAAAATAATCGATTTCCCAATGTTCCAATGTCACACGTAATCCGTGGAGAGGTGCGACAAGCTGACGACTGAAGCTGCTGGTTCTGTGGCTGGAAACAAAGCTAGAGAAGACTTTATTTTTTCTTAAATAAATTCTAGATAAATCATGCCCAAATTTAATTCTAAGCAAGATTTTAAGTAAGCTCACTATGTTTCAAAAATGGCATGTTTTTGTTTTTTATTTTGTATTTTTTTTTAAATAAAATATGTGAAAAAGTCAATTTTTCATGTAAATCATAATATTTTCTATCCTAGAATGTTACTTGTTACTTCATAAAATGATTTATTACTTTGTGAGGGTGTCCTAAACTAGGAGATAAAAATGGCAATTATCACAAACTTTAACTCATTTGAGGAAGCCAAAAGTATATAAAAAACGTAATATTTTTTACATATTTTGTCATATCAGATCTAGAAGCAACTTTTGATAACTATTACAAGTCAAAAAACTAATATTTTTTTTATCATCATACTAAGTGACACACCCTAGTCCACATCAATGAACCGAAACAATTAGTTTGCTCACTCGCGGCCAAACGCGCGTTTTGGTCGCGGGCGAGCAAAGTAATTGTTTCGGTTCATTAATGCTAAAGGTATTTTTTGTTATTAAATATAGTACAGGAATTAGTCTGTGATAATGATAAAAACGTGATGGGATTATTGATCGTGTCTCATCTATGGTAGGTAGGTACAGTTAGCTATATATACAGGGTCATTTTTAATTCACTGACATCCTCTTAACCCTGAATTCCTATCACTCAAACAAATGTTTTTTGTTCTACGACTTTTTAAAATGAAGCACTTTTTTTCCCATACAAATACACAGAGTATCGTAAAAATAAGAGGTAATCTCAAATTTTCAAAACGTTATTACACCAAAAATATTAAGTTATGACAAAAGCCGTAAAACAAAAAAACATTTGTTTAAGTGGTAAGAGTATAGGGTTAAAAGGATGCTAGTGAATTACAAATAACCCTGTATATATGTATATATATATTATATATATTTATTTTTTGCTGCTTGTCATATATTGTACAGTTTTTATTTTTCTGTCTTACTCAGTGCTAGCTTTGGTTTCATACTGTCATGCTGTGTAAGTTTTTTTCAAATAAATAAATAGGTAACGGCACGAGAGTTGAGGTCACGCACACAACAACATGTCATATAATGACAGCGGATTTTGGCATTTATTCGTACCGACAGCAAGTTCAGCAGACTCAACAGTGAATGAAAAAAATATTGACAAAAAAATTCTTTAAAATTTCTTCAGATAAGAAAATTTTTACCGATTTTTTGTTGCGAATATTTCTTATCAGTTTCAAATTGTTTAATTGAAATAAAATAGGTTATATGAAAAAAGAGGAATTATAATATGCATAGTATTGCATAGGTATTTCATCATAAGATCATATAACTCACATTTTCATTCACTCACTGATTTCATTCATTCACTACTTTTCTTGTAATCAGTAGGTACTTTATGTAGCTTTATGTGTAATCATTCGCGTCAACTCTCGTGGCGTTACCTATATGAACACCATGTACTTTCAGTAACCTAGTTTGTTTTGCGGGGCATGTTTTCCGGAAAGTAAACTTTTGCTTTATTGTAATAAAACTATGCTTTTACCAACTTCATAGCGCAGAGAGTATGAATGGAAAACTAAATAAACAAGATTGCTTCCATTAACATGCGTTCAACTGAAATATAAATACAAAATTTAAATTATTTGTTGTTAACTAGCTGTTGCCCGCAACTCCGTCTGCGTAGAATTCGTTTATCTCTATTCCGCGGTAACTATGCAATTTTCCGGGATAAAAATTATCCTATGTTATTCCTAACGTCTCTTACTTTATCTATACCAAATTTAATTTAAATCCGTTCCGTTCAGTGATTGAGTAACAAACATCCAAACATCTTCATACATTTTCACATTTATAATATTAATATATAAATATAATAAGCAGATCGTATTTTTCTATTTCTTTAAAGTAATTTTTAAACCGAAAGTCTTAGTAAAATAAGCCCGTCAAGTGTATACTACTAAAAATATTATAAATATAACAGATTATAAGTTTTTTGCGGTTTTAAATCTAGAAAAACAAACAAAAAAAAGTTTTTTAAATAAATCTATACATATCATAAATCTGTAACAAGTCGGTGTCTGTACATTGAAGATATTGGAGAAAAACCGTCACTAGGGCTATTTATTAGCACAATAGAACCCAAAACAATGATTTTTAGAATTATTGTCTGTTTGTCTGTTTGTCTGTGCGTTTGTGCGCGCTAATCTCAGAAACGGCTTAACCTAGAAGGATGCGGTTTTCACTGATATGTTGATATTTTCTTGGATTAACATTTAGTGTTTGTTTCATTTGAATCGGTTCACAAATTAGAAAGATACGTCTATTTTAAGAATTTATCGAACAGCTTTTTTTGTTTGAACGCGCTAATCTCAGGAACTACTGCTCCGATTTGAAAAATTCTTTGAGTGTTAGATAGCACATTTATCGAGGGTTTATATATCATCACGCTAATACCAATAGGAGTAGGTAGGTAGGTTTTTGAAGTAAAACTTCTATAGGCACGCTTGACTTGGGAGTACGGTGCACGGTGTTGAATGTGAACGCGGGTGTGCGGGTGGGGGTACGGGGGCGGGTAATTTTTTTTATATCAAGGAACTAAGGAGAGCCATAATTGATGAAAAAGCAAATTGGATAAAAAAAAATAAGCTGCCCAAATTACTAATTCCACGCGGACGGAGTCGCGGGCAAAAGCTAGTAAATAAATAATACGAATGCGGCTTTGTCCCCGTTATACATATGTATCCTATCCCGTAAAGATATTTAATATCCACCTCTAGCAGCGAGGCAGATGTGAACCCTTTTCATCGCGTTTTTCATCACTTTTTCACACATTTCCTGCGTTATCTCAGTGACTGTGTCTCGGATTATTATTATTATTATTATTATTATTAATTAGCCTGGAGAAGTGTCCCACTGCTGGGCAAAGGCCTCCCCCCATTTTCGCCATTCATCCCGATATTGAGCGGTGTCCTTCCAGTCTTTGAGGTACACGTCTAGGTCGTCCCGCCAACGCCTCCTGGGCCTACCTCGTCGCCGCCATCCATCCTGTGGTATCCAGTCCGTGGCTAACGTAGCCCTAGTGTCTCGGATATTATGTTTTAATTGCTGAAGGTTCATTGGCCTGTTAGCATAGACATGTCCTTTTAGATAGCCCCACAGAAATCAGGCGA